>CM069913.1:37622168-37747281 GCA_036172215.1 Camellia granthamiana
TAGCTTCAGCGGCCACAGCCACCATAACCAGGTCGCCGATGACAACCATAAATATATATGGGAAAAGTTAGGGATCATGAAAATTATGTCATGAAAATGATCATGAAAAATTTATGATCTTTGGATTACCTTGATTAGTGTGTGGTGCTTTATTCTAAGTGTAATCCAAGGGTCACAAAGCTTTCATGATTGTTTTCATGAAAAATTTTTCATGATACCTAGCATTGCTGAATATATATATACACTAGGTATAAAATGTTCATGTAAGGCACGGGTTATTATTATGATAAATTTAAATTTTAAAAGTATAAATCTTTTAACAAATTATTTTATTTAGTTTGATTTTTTAAAATATTTTTTATATCTGTATATTATTGTGATAAATTTAGATTTCAAAAATCTAAATCTTCTAACAAATTATTCCGTTTGATTTGATTTTTTCAAAATCTATTTTAGATGAATTTTCGTTTATTTTAATGAATTTGTTTTCATTTCTCTCTCTCTCTCTCTCTTCCACCCTTTCTTTGTAAATTCATATGCATCTAACAAATCTTTTAATAAATGACTCATTTTGTTAATAAATAAATCATACTCGTAGTAATAAATAAATCATTAAGTCCATTAACAATTTTTAATGATATAAAAACCATTTTGTTAATAAATAAAGCATTAAGTCAATTAAAAGGTTTTAATGATGTGAGAAATATTTTTCAATGAACAAATTTGATAATTTATTATTGAATAGGAGAGTAGTTATTTTTTTCCTGATTATTGTGTTAAATTAAAATTATAACAAATGACAGTTGTAATTTTTAATATTATAGGACCAATTCATATTTTAAACAAACCTTATGAGTGTGTTTGTAATTTGCTAAAAACAAAAGATTTATATTTCATAATTGATCAAAAATATTTGCGTAATTACAAAAAAATCTTTACTCAAAATAGTACCACAAATATTGGTTAATATTACCAAAGAAAAGGATAAAATGAGAAAGTCAATATATAGGTCACCGTTATTAAATTATACAAAATAAAGGGAAAAAATCATGAAAAAGAAAGACAAAACATAAGCAGGAAAGAGCATCTTATATATATGGATATACACTTTTGAGAATCATAGATATATGTACATTTATTTTTATAAGTTGGATTTTTTTTGAAGATTAAATCTAAATATGAGAGAATTTGAGATATTTGTGGGACTCAACAAGAGTCCATTTCAATTATTTGAATAATTCATTTTGTGGGATTTTTTGTATATATTATTTATAAAAAATTAAGTTAATCTAATAATCACATTTTCATTTGATTGTACTTGTTTTTTTGTTTTTTTATTTTTAAAATGGATAATCTATTTTGAAAAGGACACTTGTTGTCTATTTTTTTTAGAGATAAATACGATAAAAAAAAAAGTTACAATTATCGGATCAATTTAATTTTTTTTCATAGATGATACATACGAAGAACACTACTAAAAGAATGGTTCAGATTATCGAAACAAAACTCTCAATTTCACTAAGTTCAGATTTAAACTCTCTCCTCTCAGGATAACAAATAATTTCTTTTAATTTTTCTTTAAATTATTAAGAAACACAATAACATTCTTAATAAATTTGTTTTGTTTCTCTGGTTTGGGCGTTACACTGTTATCTTGAAGTGAATTAGTTTGTCAATGCCTTTTGCGTCGACTTTTTTTTTAGCTTTTATATTGATTTGTTTAAAAAGATTAATTTTTTTTTACACTTTTAGATTTTACTCAATTACACTAGTTAGAATTTTTTTTTTTAAAACAAAGATTGAAGAATGTTCATTAAAAACAAAAAGTAAAAAATAGTTGATTTTTTGTTTTTAGTGAGTTTTTTTGAATTCTTGTAAAACAAAAATTAACTACTTTTGAGATTCTTCTATATTAGAGGAACCTCAAAAAATAAAAAATAATTTTTTTATAAAATAAAAAATAATTTTTTTTATAAAACAATTAAAAACAAAAAAAATTGAGGAAATAAAAAACCAGCTGTCTTTTTAAATTTTTTTTTTTTCAAGTTTATGATAAATTTTATAAACTTTAATGATTAAAATTATAACATTTTTCATAAATTTGTAATTATTTTCAGACAGTATACCACTATCATGTAATTTTTCCAAAAAATTTCTGAAAAAAATAGATCCCAATGCTTGTTGGATTGATGTAAATGCTAGTTTTCTAGGGAGGTGGCTTACTACGTGGCAGCCGGGAAGGGGTGGTCCCTCAAGGGGATGGCACCGGCAATGGTGTTTTGGTTTCATGGAAATTGCGTAGCAATTTTTTGGAACTGCAAGTGAACCAAGTGACTCAAGTTCGATTTGTGTTTAATTTGTTTGAGATTAACTCGTTATACAAATTAGTAGGTGTTCACCCAATGAGTGTGTTATTAAGTTTATAAAATAATAATTTTAATTTTAAATTAAAATATGTATTGTTTATTGCTCAAGGTGTGAAAGTGTTACTTAGGTCTTGTTTGGGTACTTCCAAATAAGTCAAAAAGTTACTCAAAAAGTTAAAAAGTTAACACTATTCACCAAAAGTCAACAACTACGGCTGCACAACTCCCAATTCAAATTTTCTTCTAAAAACCAATTTTCACAATTTTTTATTACACATTTTTCCATAAAAAGTCAAAAAGTTAACCCAAACATCCATATTTTCAACCTCAATTTTTTATTCAAAAAAGATAAAAAGTGCACTTATTTAGTCTTCCCAAACTTGGCCTTACTAGACCAATAGTCTTAGGTTCATGTCTCTTTCACTACCTCAATATTTAATTTTTTATATTCTCTTAGAAAAATAGGAGACACCTGGCATAAGGGATTTTTCATGAAGGAAAATGCTATAGGTCTCAAATTTTCTGCCAAAAAATGACCAAATATCTTACATGGGTGTGGAGTCTACAAAATTGCAGACTCTACACTCATGTAAGATATTTGATCATTTATTTGATAGAAAATTTGATAACTCTAACATTACTCTTTGGTGAAAAGCCCTTTTTATTGGGTCTTTTTTGTGTGAAACCCACGGAATAAAATAATAGTCCCAAAATTCCCTCAAATTAAAAAAAGATAATCAAAAGGCTGAAATACGCTTCCATATAAATGGGCAAATATAAAACGATTGAACCGTTTCTCTCCCTTTACTCTGTTTCATCATTTGAAATACAAAAGCACATAATAATAGAGTAAAATTTTATTGTCATTCTATCAAACAAAAATAGAACATATAAAATAAGAGTAAAATTTTATTCTCATTTTATTAAAAAAAAACAAAATACATAATACCAGAGTGAAATTTTACTCTCATTTTATCAAACAAAAATAGAACACATAACACCAGAGTATTTACTCTAGTATTATCAACAAAAATTGAACACATAATAGCAGAGTAAAATTTCATCCTCATTCTAGCAATCAAAAACAGAGCACACAGTACTAAGAGTAAAAAATTTCTCTCATTCTATCAAACAAAATCAGATCATACATAATAAAAATAAATCAAAACATTTGGTCTCTAAAACCCTTATATGTTGTAGTGGGCTACCGAAAGCTAAAATAAAAAATAAAAAAAAAGTAAATTACAAATATACCTATTAAATTTATTTAAAATACGAATTACTACTTGTAGTTTTGTAAATTACAACTATCTCTTTGTCAAAAAAAATTTCAAAAAATACAAGACACCCCAATTTTTTTTTATCATACTCACATGAGTTTGGATCCCACTTGAGTGTAAGTCTTATACAAATTTTGGTAAATTTTTTTGTATCTTTTGCATTGTTCAAAGTTTTTATCGAACAAAATTAACAAAAAAAAAAAAAAAATGAAATTCATAACTACTATCATATAAATAATAAAATTATTAGAATTATTAATTGACATATATTTATGATATAAAAATTGTTAATCAAAAAATTTTTAATTTATTTTTTAGATTATTTTATATTAGATGTACTTAAAAAGTGAAAAAGAAATGATATTTTTTTTATAAAAAAAAATAGTAAAAACAAAAGAATTAATTAATTAAAATTTTAACAGATCCTAATACTTGTTGGATGGAATAAATGCTAGTTTGTCGGAGGGCGGCTTACGAGGTGGCAGTCGGGAAGGGGTGGGGGGTCCCTCAAGGCCAAGGGGATGGCACAGGCAATGGAGTTTTGGTTTTGTGGAAGTTACTTACCAATTTACTGGCACTACTAGTACTAGCATTCGGGCTAGCAATGGTGTTTTGGTTTCATGGGAATTGCATAGCAATTTGAATAATGGTAATGATGGGGATGGCACTGGCAATGGTGTTTTGGTTTCGTGGAAGTTAGGGCATCACAATGGAATATTTAAAATTGTTTGTTAAAATGTATGTTATATAATTAAAAGTGATAAAAGTGGGGCCCAAAAATGTTTATTAAGATGTGTTAAGAGTTTGTTAATTTTAGAGAGTGAGTGGTGGTGCAATGAATATGTTAAGGGGTGTGTTAAGGTGTGTGTTAAATATATATATGTGTATATAATAAATAAAATAAATAAATAATTTAGTTTAACCAAAAATTTCAAGCTTAAAATTAAATTTTAAGTCAAAAAAAAAAAATCTCAACAAGTAAAAAAAAAAAAAAATTTCTTTTGATCGGGTCAACCGGCCGGACGTCCGGCCGGTCAACCGGTTGGTCAATCCGTAAAAACACAAACATACTCTCTCCGCTAGTTAAAACCATCGCTGCAGTTAACAAACGTTTTAACACACCTTGTTAACACACACCACTAACACACATACTAACTGATCCACTGCAGCACCAAACAATGCACCTTGCTAGTTAAAACTTATCAACTGACACTAACACTCTCCTTCGTGTGTCCATTGTAGATGCTATTAGTCACCAATTTACCGGCACTACAAGCATTGGGACTAGCAATGGTGTTTTGGTTTCATGGAACGTGCATAGCAATTTGATGGCACTTTGCAATAGAGTTATTTAATGAAATAAATTATTTCAACTCCACTTATGTTCGATTTATTAAAATTTTATTTAAAAATTACTTATTATGTAAATTAATTGAATTTTAATGTAATTTTAAACTCGTTAAGTTTTTAAATTTATTATTTAGTTCAGAAAATTGATATATATACAATAAAAAAATTAAATTACTCAAATTCGACTTATATTCAACCTGTTAGAAGTTTATATGAAATCAATTTAGTATGAAAACAAGTTTAAACATAATTTTAAAATCATAAATTATCAAATTAAGTTTAAACAAAATTAATTCGACACGACCCATTTCCAGTAATAACCGGCAATGGTGTTTTGGTTTTATGGAAATTGCCACGACCATGTCGCTACAACCTCTTTTACCTTTGACAACCATAAATAAATATATATATTAGGTATAAAATCATTGTGCAAGGCACATGTTATTATTATGGTAAATTTAAATTTTAAAAATATAATTTGGTTTTTTTGAAAAATTATTTTAGACGAATTTTTGTTTGCTTTAATGAATTTGTTTTCTCATATATATATATATATATTTTTTTTTTCTTTTTTTCCCCTTTCTTTTTATTAGATCCATATGCATCTAACAAATCTTCTAACAAATGATTCATTTTATTAATAAATAAATTATACTAGTATAATAAATGAAATTTATTAATTTTATTAATAAATAAATATGATTAATTTCATATCATTAATTTTAATGATATGAAAAATATCTTTTAGTTAACCATTTTGTTAATAAATAAAGCATTAAATCAATTAACAGTTTTTAATGATATGATAAATATTTTTCAATGAACAATTTTGATAATTTATTGTTGCATAGGAGAGTAGTTAGTTTTTTTTCCTGATTATTGTGTTAAATTAAAATTTATAATAAATGATAGTTATAATTTCAGAACTCATTTGTGACGTATGGTTGAGCTTCATTGGTCCTTAGGTGGTGGGTCTCTTCTTATGGGTTGGGTCAAATCAGGCCGACAACCGGTTACCTCGGGGCCTGTGTCCACGGATGCCCTGATAACACCTTAGAGCATCTCCAACGGTTAACCAAATTTTTCATCAAATTTGAGTAAAAAAAAGCCAATTTTCTCAATTTGATATGGCTTCCTCCAACGGTGAGCATCAAAAGGGGGAGGGTCGACCGGCTGGTCGACCGGCCGGTCGACCAGTAAGGCCATTGTTTTTTAATTTTTGTTTCCCTCCCTTTCTGTTCCCAATTCTTTTCCTATTTCTTTTTCCCTCCATTACATATATTTCGTTTTGGTTTACCTCCAACAATGATTTGCTTCTAAAATCTCATATAAACACATTATCCATATGCCAGACAACTCCAGACAACTGATACGATCATAGCTGAAACAAAACAGAGTATAATGAATATCTTCAAATCCATGATGTTGACTTCATTTTCATCATCTTCTTCTTCCTCCTCCTCTGATGATGAATATATGGTCACACTTTTAGGGGCTTATGAGAAGAATTATGCTAGTATGCTTCAGATTCTTAAGTCAAGTGATAGCTCAAAGAAAATAGGTGGTTCTGTTGTAGGCCATCAGTATATACGCAGAGATAGAAGACAGGGTCATGAGAGATTGTTTGCAGATTATTTTGCTGCAAATCCAGTGTATTCACCTACAATATTTCGAAGACGTTTTCGAATGCGTCGTCCTTTGTATCTGCGAATTTTGAATGCAATCTAAGCACACAATTCATATTTTGTTAAAAAAACAAGATGCAACTCATGTAGTTGGATTGTCTCCTCTACAAAAAATGACTTCAGCGATGAGAATATTGTCATATGGGGTCGCAGCAGATGCAGTTGATGATTATATACGTATCGGGGAAAGCATTGCAATTCAAAGTTTGCAACAATTTTGTAATTCAGTGATTGAAATCTTTGGACCAGAATATCTGAGATCTCCAACACCAACTGTTATTGCTAGATTACTTGCTATTGGGGAGGTTCGGGGGTTTCTGGGTATGTTGGGAAGTTTAGATTGCATACATTGAGAGTGGAAAAATTGTCCAAAGGCATGGCAAGGTCAATACGTAGGCCATCAAAAAAAACCAACCATTATTCTTGAAGCAGTAGCATCTTATGACTTATGGATTTGGCATGCATTTTTTGGAATGCCTGGCTCACACAATGACTTGAATGTGTTGGACCGATCGCCTTTGTTTTCTGATCTTGCTCAAGGTAAAGCTCTCCATGTCCATTACATTATTAATGGACATAGTTACGATATGGGTTATTACCTTGCTGATGTTATATACCCTCAATGGGCAACACTGGTTCAAACAATTTCTTCTCCCCAAGGAGCAAAGAAACAACATTTTGCAATGATGCAAGAGTCTGCCAAGAAAGATGTAGAGCGGGCATTCAGAGTGCTTCAATCTCGATTCGCAATTATAGGTGGTGCTATACGTTTTTGGGATTCGAAAATGCTTGCCAACATAATGAAGAGTTGCATTATATTACATAATATGATTGTCGAAGATGAGAGGGAGGGGCACCTTGATTTCGATTATGAACTTTCATCAACCAACGCACCAGTGCAACTTTCCTCTACTCCTACCAATGACTTCCAATCATTTTTGTCTCGTCATTTAGGTATTAGAGATAAGGATGCATATCATGCCCTCCGTAATGATTTAATAGAACATATGTGGCATCTTCATGGTGAAAACTAAATTCACCACATCAATACATGTAATTTTGTTTATAGTTTTGGAATGGAAGGTTGTCTTGTTTGTAATCTTCATTATGATGCACTATATTAACCAAGTAGTTCAGAAGTTATGTGATGATGTGCTGTTGTGATGATCCAATCTTTAATATTCAGAATTGTTCTGTGTTCAATTCATGAGAATTACAAATGATAATAATCATGTCTTAATCAGTTACAAATGATAATACCACATAAATTTAATAATCATGTCTTAAATTCTGTGTTCAATTCAAGTATTGATGTGCCACAAATGATAATACCACATAAATTTATTCACATTTAATAATCATGTCTTAAATGATAATTTAATAATCATGTCTTAAATTTATTCAATTCAGTATTCTGTGTTCAATTTAGTAATGATAATGCCACAAATGATAATACCACATAAATTTAATAATCATGTCTTAATCAGTTACAAATGATAATACCACATAAATTTATTCACAATTCATATTTATTGATGTGCCATATGATTTTATTTAGTATACGAATTTATTGATGTGGCATACAAATTTATTCAGTACATATATTCAGTACATGTATGTATTGGTGTCCAATTTATTTGTCTATATATTTATTGATGTTGGTTGGCTTATTACTGATATGTTGCCATTCATTTATTGATGTTGGTTGGCTTGGATGTTGCCATTCATTTATTGCCTCAGTTGAAATGCATTCAACCTACAGAGGTGGCATACTACTTAATAATGTTGCCATTCATTTATTCAGTGGATAAATGCATTCAACCTACATTCATGGCATACGAATTCAATGGCTCAAATGAGTCAATGCCTCATTTTACACACACCACTATTCATTCAATTCATTCAACCAATTTAGTTGAATATTAATTCCCTCCACCACTTGCCTCATAATTCACCCTCTATATCAGCTCAAGATTGTATACAAACCTGGCATCACCAAATTCACTCTATTCACTGAAGACCTCTATCCACAGATTGCCTCTATAAGAACACATTCACTGTATTCCCTCCACCACCACCTTCAAATTTGGCTTAACCAATTTCTATTTCCAAACTCTACATATTCACTATATTGTAAGTGTCAATCCACAGAATCAGCAAGGCAAACCATTTGAATCAACAAAGCCAACATCAGCAGGAACAACAAGGCAGCATCAAAACAGAGGTAGGCTTTATCGCACAGGTCAACCGGTTGGTCAACAACAGCAGCCTCAAAATCAGTCATATCCTACTGATGATTTTCTCAATGAAAGTCATGAACAAGCCTTTCTAAACTTCTCTAGCTGACCTATTGTAACAGAGAGGAGGGTAAATCTGCCACCTCAATATGATGTACTATTAGTTAGTAAACTTGAAGCAATGGGATGGCTAAATTTAATTAATTTACCCCAAAAGGTATATGTCACGACCCAAATCCGCCCCTATAGGTTTAGCATCGTAACCGGCCAGTAATCCTTGGATTACCGAAGGCCTCTGAACAGATTAACAAAATTAAGGGGCTAGCGGAAGCAAAAACATAAATATAGTTGTCCAATGAGCTGTGCTGACTTATATGAAACAGAATATTTAAAACTTTATATACATAATCGGTAGTCAACCATACATTATACCCAAACACATTACAGTATTTTAAGTACAGCCAACGACATCAAATCAAGTCTTATATAAACAGAAACCACAGGACTTAAACACAGGATGCTTCGGGAACCTCCACGTGAGGCATAATGGGTGGCTAACAACGGAACACAGATCCAGACAAAAACCTTCAGACTCGAACTCCAGAATGCTCACCTATATATATATATAAATACAAATAGTGAGCTAAAACCCAGTGAATAACATTAAGATAAAGGGGTTGGTGATAAAGGGGTTGGTGAACGAAATCCGAACATATTATAATTAAAAACAGATCACAGCATAATCATCCTCATATCATAACATAATAATGGTACATCCATAGAACACATCACATAACGTCTTCCGACTAGAGTAATCGGTTCCGGATACCGATAAACACATATCACCACAATGAAGTGGCTAACGAGATCTCGCAAACTTGTATGTCATGGACTTGCATTTTCATGCCGTCCCCCATGACTTGGGACTATCTATGGATGCCATAATAGATTTCAAACATGGAATATTCGTTCACGAAAACAGATATCATTTCAAAAATCAGAACTTATCATATTTCATTTGGAACATAATTCATATGAACGTATCTTTACAATAATGTTACTCACAGTGGTTCCAGTAAGCGGTCAATCCATTCTCGAGTCTTGACCTACAATCACCAAATACATAACACAAGCATATCTTATCATTACACATTCATGTGGCCAACACGGCTTAGCTTTCATTACGTTGGTTCTTGTTCTTTCTTATCACAATGCTTAAACACACATAAACTTTCAATTCCTTAACTCAGTACATTCATTCCTTAGTGTGTTTCTAATCCATAATCTCATTACTATGGCTTAATTAAGGCTTAGGAATGCCTAAGATGTAATGAGGATGCTAAAACATGCCTTGGAACAACTTAGTCAAATTTTCTGAAAATGAGGTCTACGCTCGAGCGTGGGTTTCCCCGCTCGAGCGGACATGCAGACAATGAAGCTCCGCTCGAGCGTGCCTTTACCTGCTCGAGCGGACTGTAAACTCTAAAAGTACTGGATGCAAGATTTTCACGCTCGACGGGCGCTCGACCCTCGCTTGAGCGTGGTGCATGAATTCAGGGTTCACGCTCGAGCGTGAAAGTCCCCACTCGAGCGTGGGTCAAATTTCTGGAAAATCCAGATTGACCTCCCACGCTCAAAACTCGAATTCCAACCTTCAAAACACATCTCTTGGGCCCCAAAACTTGTGATAACATAGTAAACTTGTAAAACATGAAGAATTATGAATTATTTCATAAAATCATGGCCCAAGAGTTTGTTAAAGACTCACAATTTCAACTTAAAACATGATGAATGTTCATGAACACAACATGCATGGGTTTTCTTGGTCTTGAGCTTCCCAAAACATGATCAAACACCACAAAACAACTTGAAACTTGATGATTTCCCCAAATGAAGATGAATTTCAAACATGCAAGAGAGGATTCTTGGAGTTCATGCTCAATTTGTGAGAAAATGCACATGCATGTATGAATCGCAACTCAAATCTTCCATCTTCTTGACCAACATATGTAAATTACATGCAATGATCCTAACAACTCCATGAATTCATCTCTACAACACATAACTCTTTGAATTAATAGTCAAAAGCTTACCTAGAGTCTTGAATTACTCTTGTTCTAGCACAATCTTGGTGAATTCAACACAAAACCTTCAATCTCTTCCTTCCTCTCTCTAGAATTGTGCTCCATCTCTCTCTAAAATGAATTCTTAGATTTTTCCACTCAAGGGAGATGAAAGAAATGAGCTCAAATGAGCTTATTAGGCTCATATAAGCTTATAGTGCTAAAACACATTAATTAGAATATTAGGCTAACCGAACATGACTTAATTAATCGTTCTGAATCAATTTTTAATAAAATTTGCCATATGGTTCTAAAAATTCCAAATAACATATCGGTGTAGTCAATTTCGGTTTCGGATGCCGATAAGGCTTTCAATTTTCATATCAAAGCGGAATTCTAAACAGATATTTCTATAAGTAACAGATAGAAGGCCAAATATCATGCAATTTACATAATAATCCCGTAATTTATTTTATTCACTTAATTAACATCCTTAATTACTGATTAGTGGCTAATTACGGGTCGGGGTTATTACAGTATATCCACAGTTGGTATCTCTATTTTATGTTCACTTAAGAGGTACTCAAGAAGAAGATGGAAATTTTACTCTTTTGTCATATGTGAAAGGAAAGGGTATAAAGTTTGATATTCCTACTTTGGCAAGCATTATTGGAGTTGAGGTAGGTGATGAAAATATCCATTTTCAGAGTGAGACTGAGTTAGTTAATATTGTTGGTAATGCTAGTGATGTATATACTACTATTTGTTAGAACAGATTTACTGGGACTAGTCTACAAGCAAGACATTTAAAACCTTATCTTCGGATTCTCCACCGGTGGATTGTAGAAAATGTCACTCCAAAAAAAGGACATCATAATGCGGTCCCATATTTTAATGCCTATTTGTTATACTGTTTTGAAGTTGGCCATAAGTTAGATTTGTGTTACATAATAATGAAAGAAATGATGTATGCAAATCAAGCTCAATTCATGGGCCGGTCATTACTGTTTGGGGCACTCTTGACAAAAATTTTCAAACATTTTAGGATTCACCTTGTAGATGAAATGGAGATCAAAATCTGTTCACCCATTAATCAGTATACAATCACCTGTGCTGGTGGAGCCTCCAATTTAATGGGAAGTGTTAATGCTCCAAAAAATTCAGAAGATGAAGTCCCACCAGACGATGCTCCAGAAGATCCTCCTGCCAATGTGATGCCATCAATTGAACAACCTCAATATTGGACTGAGTTTTTGGCCATGGAAGAACAACGTTATAATCAGCACGTTTATGGGAACATCAAATGGCTAATTAGGTCAATTCATTGGGTATTCAGTTTGATACATTTGCCATTGCGCAGAACTCATTAATTCAACAATTTGGTGAGTTCCGTTTGGACATTGAAAGACGTCATGAAGTGGCAAACAATCGCATAGATAGGATTGAGCATCGCGTAAATGACATATACCATCACTACTTCCCTCCTCCACCACCACCAGATAATGACTGTTGATGTGTTTCACATTATGTATTTGCATTGTTTTGTATTTTTTTATTTTAACAACCTTTTGTTGGGTCAATTTCTTTTATAAATGTAGTGGTTTTGTCTTGTATAATATAGTAGTTTCGTATATCATATTATCTGATATAAAATCCTCTGTTAGTTTTTCACTTACATTGCCTTGGTAATACATGTGCACCATCTTTTGGAGCTTCAGTGATGCCATGTTAGTTGAATTTTATTAATGTTTTTGATTGCTTCAAATTTTATGAAAATTTCTGAAAGGTCTAATGGTAACCAAAGAAAAGAAGAAATGATGTATTATGTATTATGTATGAAGTTGTTTTCAGTTATAACTTGATTGTAATTGTATCATTTGGCTTCATTTTGTCACAGTGATGAGGAGATATTGACAACAAACAGGAGCATAGAGGATGCATTTGTATGGTTCTTTGATTATATTCTGCTCAACCCAGCTCAGATATGCTTTGCAAATTCCTATCAATGACATGAAAATAGTCTTCAGATATATCATTGCTGTCTTGTTTCATCAATCACTATTGTTTTTGTTCTGTCATAAAATCCGTTTCCGAGGAATGATTTCTAACATAAGAAAGGTAATGGCCATTACTGGCAACAATTACTTCAAAATTTGTCTGGCATTTTGGAAATGCTCTAGTCTTGCAGGTTCTTTTATGCCTTGCTCTTGCTGTTTAATATGCATTGTTTAGTTAAAAAATGAATGAATAGGAAATATATCAGAAACATCATATGGAATCTATGTAATTAATCATACCAGCAATTACTTCAAATTTTATGACATCGTTTATGTGGTGTTTTCAATAAATAAAAAATTATAACATACATTAATAAATTTATTTTTATCTGTTAATTATCTAACAAATATAAATCATTATGTTCCATTTAATAAAATTGTGATTACATGATTACTTATCACATTAATAATTTCAATACAACTAACCAATACAAGTTAGATATAATATTTTTAAATAATAAAACCAATAGATGAAACCCAGTAATACAGAACCTTTCAAGGCAATCTAATAGTCGTTCGAAATAAAATCTGTCGGTGAAGATCTTCGTAGTACGCCCTTTGCATAGGATTTAAAATTGTCATGTCCATTGACATTATTTTATGATCTTCATTTCGTTGTTCTCTTTCATTCATCATAGATAGGAATTTTAGTTGTTCCTCCCTATCTTCGACCCTTCTTCGACGCTCTGCAGCCTTCTGCTTACGGTCTATCGCCTTTTGTTCATCTCGCTCAATAGTTCTAGCAGAGATAGTTGATAACACTTCAACAATTTTGGATTGGTTGGCAGCCATTTCATCAAATCTACTATCGTGCGTTGTTTGATTCTTCAACTTCTCTTTCGCTGCCTTAGTACCAATTGGTCGTGTTGATGTATTAGATGGTTGTTCGTGCACCGCATTATTCTGGTTGGATTGAAATGCCTCATATTCAGTTGGTGGATTCGAACATGGATAAACATGTTGCATGCTTCTTTTGGGTTGTGTTCGAAATTCATCCCACTTACAACTTCGGCGCAAAATATCCCAACATGTATCAAATGTGAAGTATTTTTTCTGTATTGCATGATACATCCGCTTCATTTCAGCGACCTACAAAAAAAAATTACAAAAATTTCAATAACAAGTATACATTTAGAAAATAAATTTGATATTTAATAACACAAATAAATTTTACCATGTCTGCCTCAATTGTTCCACTTTGTTGCCTCAGTTGAATTTGTTCAAGAAAACCACAGAATTTATTAATTGCCTTTTGCATGCTAGACCAACGGTGAGACAAAGAAATACGATTTCGATTTAATTCACTGCTCAATTGTGAATTAAAATAAACAAGTACTCGTTCCCAAAATATAGCCATAGTCTGACTATTACCAGTAATGGGATCTTGAGAGACTGCTAACCAAGATCTACATAAAGTTTCATCTTCTATAATTGTGAACGCTTTACCACGAGAAACACGAGAAGTTTCTGAAATAAAATGATTATCAGTGTTCTGCGTGTTCTGTTCTCGTGAAGTTTCCGACATAAAATTAATATCAGTGTTGTGCTCCAACATTTGTAATTCTTCAAACATTTCAAAATCTTCCATAGTTTGAAACAAATTCAGTAGATACAATATCTAATTTACTGAAAAATATTAGAATGATATACACTCAACCTCAGAATCAGGTAATACAATCAGATAATATAAATTAAAGTGCACTGAGAAAAAAATTTATAATGACATAGAACAAACAAAATTCACAGCATATAATGTAATGCTATTCTGAAAATGAAATACTCTGTCAACCCAATTGAAATTCACAGCTTGATATTACGAAACAGATATATTTTATAGAGCACATCAGCAACGGTAAATTTTCAAAATACTCTGTCCATCCAACGGTAAATTATTGGAATGGCTAGTTCTGAAATATGTATATGAGATGTAACATTTTCAATTATATTTTCATGGGAATTTAAATTTATATCACCCTTCAAATTATTCATAGTCTACAAAATAACCTATCTCAAAATAAACCAGTTCAAACCAGTTCGCACCTGTCGAACAAAACAAAGGCAGAATTGATGAACCGGTCGAACGGTTGGTCAACCGGCTGGTTGACTGGTTGGTCTCCTTCAACGGTCACACACAGTAAAGTAGTGAAATCTGTACCCTGTTCTCACTTTGATGAATTTTTTGTTCAATTCTCATTTTGATACTAATTTGTTGAAACTATTGGAGCTCCAAAAAGTGACTTTTTCACTAAATTTCAAATCTGATGCCAGGTTTGATGAACCGTTGGAGATGGCCTTAGAGCATCATTTTTTCAATGTCAAAGTATTATAGGACCAATTCATATTTTAAATAAATCTTATGGGTATATTTGTAATTTTCTAAAAAATAAAAGATTTATATTTCATAATTGACCAAGAATATTTGTGTAATTACGAAAAAAAATTCACTCAAATTAGTACCACCAATATTAGTTAATAATAATACTAAAGAAAATGGAAAAATGAGAAAGTCAACATATAGGTCACCATTATTAAATTATACAAAATAAAATGGTAAAATAATAAAAACAAAGACAAATCATAAACAAGAAAGAGCTTCCTATCTATATAGATATATAATTTTGAGAATCATATATATATATGTACATTTATTCTTATAAGTTGGATTTTTTTCAAGTTTAAATCTAAATATAAGAGAATTTGAGAGGTTTCTGAGGCCTAACAAGAGTCTCGTTTCAATTATCAGAATCATTTATTTCGTGAGATTTTCTGTTTATATCATTCATGAAAAAATTAAGTTAATCCAATAATCGTAACAATTTCATTATATCATATTTATTTATTTATTTTAAAAAATGGATAATCTATTTAAAAAAAGATGATACTTGTTGTCTATTTTTTTAAAGACAAATATGATAAAATAAATAAGTTACAGTTATTGAATCAATCTAATTTTTTTCATGAATGATATATACGAAGAATACTTCAAAAAGGAATGGTTTAGATCATCGAAACGGAATCCTCTCAATTTCGCTAAGTTCAAATTTAAACTCTCTCCTCTCAGGGTAAAAAATAATTTCTTTTAATTTTTTCTTTAAATTATTAAGAAACACAATAACTTTCTTAATAAATTTACTTTGTTTCTCTGGTCTGGTGACACTGTTATCTTCAAGTGAATTAGTTTGTCAATGCCTTTTGGGTCGATTTTTTTTTTTTTGGCTTTTATATTGATTTGTTTTCAGATATTACTGAATTAGACCGATTAGAAAAATAAATAAATAAAAAAAGATTGAGGAATGTTCATGAAAAACAAAAAGTAAAAAGTAGTTGATTTTTTTTTGTTTTTAGTGAGTATTTTTTGAATTCTTGCCAAAAAAATTAACTATTTTTGAGTCTTTTATACTAGAGGAACCTAAAAAGTGAAAAACATATATATATAATTGTTTTTAAAAAATAATAATAACAAAAAAAATTGAGAAAATAACAAACCAGATGCCTTTTTTTTTCCAAAAAAAAATTACAAATTTATGGTAAATTTTATAAACTTTAATTATTAAAATCATAATTATTTATTTATTTATTTATTTTTTATGAATTTGTAATTATTTTCGGACAGTATACCACTATCATGTAATTTTTTCAAAAAAATTCTGATAAAAACAAGGGGTTTCTTTGGTTTTGTATCTTAACATACAATTTTTAAATTTTTTTTTTAAAAATTTTGGGTGGTTGTCGTTTGGCTTAATAGGTGGCGGCCGGGATGGGGTGGTCCCCAAGGGGATGACACTGGCAATGGTGTTCTGGTTTCATGGAAATTGCTTGGCAATTTTTTGGAAAGGCAATAGAGCTGTTAAGTGAATCAAGTGCCTTGAGTTCGATTCGTGTTCGGCTCGTTAAAAATTTATTAAAGATCAACTTTATTATATAAATAAGTCAAGTTTGAGTATACTTTTAAGGTTGTTAATTTTTCTAGTTAAATTTGAACAACTTATTATTTGACTCGATAAACTTATATGCACAATAAAATATCATACTATTCGAGCTAGACTTATGTTTGACTTATTAAAAACTCGTTTGAGATCGACTTGTTATATAAACAAATTTAAACATAATTTTAAATCTGTTAAATTATCAAATTAAGTTTGAACAACTTATTAATTGGTTCGACTCGACTCATTTTCAACCCTAACCAACAATGGTGTTTTGGTTTCATGGAAATTGCTTTGCAATTTATAAGAAGGATTGTGATGGGGTTCTGGTATGAGATTGGATGTGGTGATTGCAATGGGGTATTTTTATTTATTTATTTTCAAAATTTTTACTTTTCAACTTGAATGGTGTAATTTTATTTGAGGGATAATTTAGTTATTATAGTAACAAACACCAAATCCATCTACAACAGCAATTTGGGATCACTGTTGTGTCCCTGTTGTGCATTGAAACAACGTCGTTTCATAATATATATATGTTTGTATAGAAATTTTGCTTTAAGGGTATAATCTACATCTTTCAAAAAAGAAAAAAGGAAAAAGAGTATAATCCACATCTTTAAAATATATATATATATAATCTACATCTTACACGTATGTAGAATGTGAGGTCCACAATAGATTATCACTAATACCTACGCTTTTTTCTCTTCCTAACACAAGCTCAAAACTGATTCTTTCATTTGATAATACCACCATCTAATAAATAAATTACATAAAATCTCTAAAACATCACCGATCCCCATTTACACACAAAATAAAACCCAACAAAAATGAAACTAAAAATAAAGAGATATAAAATGAAATCCAATACAGGGGTCTTAGTTAACTAAGAAGTGGGTTCTACGAGTTGTGAAATGAAAATTCTTCAAATTTAATCTAATCCAAAAATGAAATCAAATATGTAATGCTAAATTTAATTAGAAAATCTATATTTTACAAGCAATGGTGGTTGATTTCATGTCAACTTAAACTCTTTGTTTTAACTACATTCAAAACATTATGGCTTTTATTCCTTTCTTCAAGTTCTATTTCTCAAGTCTATATTGAAGGACAAAACCACCTCCACTATTCGTCAAGGTCGGGTCACCACCGACTCCTACATCGAACCTTTGGGTTGGCTGAGTAAATCAGATGGCATGCTATGTTAGTTAGCCTACTGCTGTATTTAGTTAGGCGATTTGGAAAAGGAAATGAAAAAGGTAGGTGAAATGTAAATAAAACATGTCTATATTTCACCAAGTTTTAAATACCTTTTCCCTTTCCCTTTCCATTTTCAAATCCTTTCCCAAATCCCCTAACTCAAACACAGCATAAGTGACTGTTAGTTAGTTTAGGTGTCAAATTTTAGTTTGCAATTAGTGTTGGTGTAATGCCCTGTTTTACACAGACATTCATATGAAAAAAGTCTAAATACAACAAGAAAAAAATAGAGTTGTAATCTGTAATAAAAATTATTGGTGTCCAAATCATCAAGTTCCCCTCATTCATTTCAGTTGTGAGATTAGTTTTGAAGGGCCTAACCAAGGATTATAACATTTCAACTCCTTAAACAACATGAACAAAATTAAAAAAAAAAACACTCCTCAAAAGACAAAACTACGATCACTCAAGCTGTTATTGGGTTTAATTTGTTCATTAAAATACCTCTCTCGACACATTGATTTTGATTTAATTTGGGATGATGTTGATCATTGATGGTGGCAGTGGACAATATTGTGGCTTGATGGTAGCAGTGAGTGATGAAGGTAGAGATGCTATTGGAAGAAGGATGCACAGGAGAGTAACCTAGCATACTCCACACACACACACAAAAAAAATTGAAACTGGGTAGTTCCAAAACACATCAGAGGCACAGCAGTGAGGGGTCAGTGACCCTAAATCCATAGGGATAGATAAGAGACAATTTTGATAAATGAGGGCAGTATAATTTCATCAACCAAAAAAGATGTCCCTCTAATTGTTATAGAATCCTGAAGGGAAGTCGGTGTAATTAGTCCAATTTCTTTTTACACCCTTTTTTTTAACACACCTTCAGAATTGTACTAGTGTGAAAAGATATTTCAAGGGTGTAAATAGATCATCCGACGTAGTCTTGGATCACATCATTTTATAAATAGATGTTTATTAATGTGAATTATATTTTTAGAAAGTCTTAATTTTGGTATGAAATTCTGTATAAATATTATGATTGTCAATCATTTTGTTAAATTTTAATTTAATCTTGAATTCTATAGTATACACTCTTTAAAATGTGTGCATAGTTGCTTTTTATTTTAAGAAACAAATTGTTCATATAGATAGAATTGATCAATAATGAAATTTCTATTCATTTTTACATCTCAAGATAAATTTAATATTCAAACAAAAAATAACAGAATTGTACATATTAAACATGAAAATCAAATAAAAAGATAAAAACAATACAAGGATTTGAACGTTAGCACGACTCATTTAAACTAATTTAAATATTTTTTTCAGACACGGTGGTGTAGCTCAATTGACTTGCTTTTCTGAATTCTCTTGATGATATGTTTACCCCATTCCTCGCCAATTGCCTTGATTTTCTGAATTCTCTTGATGACATGTTTACTCCATTCCTCGCCAATTGCCTTTTTCACTAAGCGAGCCGTGTGCAGTAAGAATAGAATTGCCATTAGACTACACCACACGATGATTGCAACTGTAATAGTATGACTGAGTGGTTCTCTGTCATTTTTTGGTGTGACCACAACAATAGAAATTGCATATGATACTGCCATTGATGTAACTGTCAACCACATGACTGCAACTAGAATCCACATGAAAATTTTTCTCTTGAATGGCAATCCACTTATGAGCAACAAGATTGTGCTTAGGGATGCAACAAATCCTATCGTGCAAGCACGAATGAAATATGGGTATGAATCTGGATAATTATAAGCCATTACAGCTTCTCCAGCTCTGTGTCCGTCTAAAGTGTCTTGCCAAACACCACTTGGAGGAGGAGGGATGGCTTCTCCAATTCTGTGTCCGTCTGAAGTGTCTTGCCAAACACCACCTGGAGGGCTCATCCCAGCTTGGAAAGCTATTGTTGCAATGAGCACTGCCACCAACATTATTGTTTCCTTTTTCTTAGCTAGCCACTCAGACTGTCCAATATCGTTGCCGCTCATGGCTCCAGCTTTTCGGAGTTTATCTTCAATATCTTTTGGATTTGCCAAATCCTTTCTAATTTGTGCTAGAATGTCCAATGCTGTGTACTCACTAGCATTTTTTATGTTTACATCTAGTGTCGTATTGGTAAGCAAGTAGTTTAAGACCTGCAAAAAATAAATAAAAAATAATAATAATAATTAATATATTAGTTAGTTGCAACTTTGGCCAAATCATTTTTTTGGTTAATGAAAAAAAGAAGAAGAAATTTTCTTCATTATGGTCATACCTCGATTTGTTTATTTGCCATAGCTAGATGCAATATAGTGTTGCCTCTTTCATCTTTAGCATTCACAAACTCTTTATTTGTAATGGTATTCAAAAGTTCTTTCAGACAATCTAACTGGTCGCGCATCACACATAAATGTAAGATGGTCACACCTCGGTCCATCACGACCTCTGCTGCTTGGGAATTGACTTGAACTAACGCTTTTAACACATCGACCTTGCCCTGCATGACTGCAAGATGAAGTGGGTTTTTACCGTATTTGTCACGAGCTAAGCACATGTCAGGATTTACCGATGCCAACGCTTGTACAACATTAACATGCCCTTTTGCCGAAGCAAGGTGAAGGGGCAAGCTTTGTGAAGAGTCCAGAACCTCAGCAAGATTTGGATTTAGACGCAGAACTTCTGTCACGAAGTTTGCATGCCCTCGTAATGCAGCCACATGCAGAGGACTCCAACCGAACCAACCAGAGTTCAGTCTATAAAGAACTAGTGGATCGTTTTCGAGTATTTGATGTAATAATGTGACATTGCCATCTATGGCTGCTTCGTGAAGCGTCTGTTCCATTCTCTCTGGCTCTCTCTGTGACAATGAATTTGTATTTATGAGCAATGCAGAAGAATAAGAGCTGTGAATAGAAATGTGTAGCATGTCTTTTATTTATAGACACATAAACACTGAATATAGGAAAGCACCTACTATCTTCCATTTTTTTTTTTTTTGGGGGCGGAAGTTGGATAACATATGCAAAGAAACTTCACAGAACAACATATATGAAAGAAGGATGCTACATAACACGGTAAATTTTACTCTGTATGCCCACCGGCTACCGAAAGCTAAAATAAAAAATAATAAAAGTAAATTACAAATATACTTTGAGTTTGTTTAAAATACGAATTACTATTTCTGTAAATTACAATTATCTCTTTGTCAAAAAAATTTGAAAAAATGCAAGACACCCCAAATTTTTTATCATACTCGCATGAGTTTGGGTCCCACTTGAATGTAAATCCCATACAAATTTTGGTAAATTTTTTTTTTGTATCTTTAGCATTGTTCAAATTTTTTATCCAACAAAATTAACAGAAAAAATAAAATTCATAACTACTATCCTATAAATAATAAAATTATCAAAATTATTAATTGACATATATTTATGATATAAAAATTGTTAATTAAAAAATTTAAAATTTATTTTTTAGATTCTTTTATAATAGATGTAATTAAAAAGTGAAAAAGAAATGATAATTTTTTTTAAAAAAAAATAGTAAAAACAAAAGAATTAATTAATTAAAAATTTAACAGATCCTAATATTTGTTGGATGGAATAAATGCTAGTTTATCGGAGGGCGGCTTACGAGGTGGCAGTCGGGAAGGGGTGGGTGGTCCCTCAAGGGGATGGCGCAATGGAGTTTTGGTTTCGTGGAAGTTACTTACCAATTTACTGGCACTACTAGCATTCGGACTAGCATGGTGTTTTGGTTTCGTGGAAATTGCATAGCAATTTGAATAATGGTAATGATGGGGATGATAGCAATGGTGTTTTGGTTTCGTAGAAGTTACTTACCAATTTACTGGCATGGACCCGCAATGGTGTTTTGGTTTCATGGAAATTGCATAGCAATTTGAACAATTGTGATAGGAATTCCTACACATATAAGTGTCGTTTGGTAATATCTACGTTTCAGTTTTCTGTTTATATTTATAAAAATTTAAAAAACTCAAATAAAAACTTGTTTGGTAAAATTTTTGATTTATAAATCAATGGTCTCAATTTATAAATTTGGCCAAAAAATAAAAACACAAAAAATGTGTTTCCGTTTTGAGTTTTGAGTTTTTTTTTTTTTTTTTTTTACCACCCGCCACTAGCCACCACCCGCCACCATTTTTCACCACCGTCTTTCGCCGCCACCACCCGCCACCATTTTCCACCCACCCCCCACCACCACCACCACCACCCGCCACCACCACCCACCTGTCACCCACTCGCCACCGCCACTATCACCACCCACCACCCGCCACTACCATCCACCGCCCGCCACTACCACCACCCGCCACCTACTTGCCACCACCACTCACCACTCACCACCCACCTGCCACTACCATCCACCCACCACCACCAGCTACCTGCCACCCACCCGCCACCACCACCCACCACCACCACCACCACCACCATCACCCACCACCACCACCACCCACCCGCCACCCACCTGCCGCCACCACCCAGCACCCACCACTACCACCACCACCCACTCGCTACCACCTACCACCCGCCACCGCCACCCACCCACCTACTACCACCCACCACCTACCCACCACCATCCGCCATCCGCCACCCACCTGCCACCACCACCCACCACCCGCCACCACCACCACCACCATCACCACCCACTCACTAACACCCATCCACCCACCATCACCACCCACCACCCACCCGCCACCACCCGCCATCCGCCACCCACTTGCCACTACCACCACCACCACCACCCACTCGCTGCCACCTACCACCCGTCACCGTCACCCACCCACCCACCACCACCACCACCACCCAGCCGCCACCACCCACTACCACCCGCCATCTCCCACCCACCTGCCACCACCACCCATCACCCGCCACTACCACCACCCATTCGCTACCACCCACCACCCGCCACAGTCACCCACCTACCCACCCACCACCACCAACCACCACTTACCAACTACCACCCATCACCACCAGCTACCCACCACCCACCGTCACCACTTTCCACCACTTGCCATTTCTCACTATTTTTTATATTTTAAATTTTTTTTAAACATTTTGTCAATTACCAAACGCGTTTGTAGTTTATGTTTTTCTAAAAATAAACAAAAACCAGTTTATAAAATTTTTGTAAATATGAACTGAAAATGTAAACGTTACCAAACACAACCATATGGTCTTCACAATTTTCACTCTCATTCCAACCACTCATAATATGGGATTCACACATACATGAGTGGATCCTACACACACATCAAGGGCCAAGATCAAATTGAAAATTATGAAACCTCCAAAAAAGGGGTCCCAAACGTTTCTCCAATTTGAATAATGGTAATGATGGGGATGACACTGGCAATGGTGTTTTGGTTTCTTGGAAGTTACTTACCAATTTACTGTAGGGGATCGGGGATCCCGCCCAAGACCTCCCAGAAATTATACCAAGCAGAAAAACACATACATACACACACCAAAGGAGACACCATATTTAACGTGGTTCGGCAATAATGCCTACGTTCACGGGAGAGTAATCGTTCATTACTATAATAATGGAGAGATTACAAAAAGATTACAATAGAGAAGAAGCTCACACTATCCTCACTCACCCATTCACTCGTCTCCCTCGCTCACACCGAGAGAGACGGTCTCTCTGCCTCACATCTCTTACTCTCTCTTTGGTTTGCTTCTTTTATCGGTTTGCTCTATCAAGCTCCACGTTCTCTTCCTCTATTTACACACAAATGAGGGAGAACCTCATTGGTTGCCACCTACCTTCTTCCACTCTCTAGTGGATTGGAGTTGGTGAGCCACCCTCACTCTCTCCAAAGTAGGTGCTCCATGATCATCCCACACATGGGTGATATCCGACAAATCACCCCCTCAATCTATAGCGACCTTGGTTTTGACCCGTCTCTTGTGGTGTTCCGGACTCGGATTTGTATGGTTTGGAGGGTGGTTTATGTCTTGTTTCCTCCCTTTAATTCTTTGAATTTGAGTTTTTGGACTTGTTGGGAGAGTTTGGGACAAGTTGGTTGTCTTTTGGTATAAATGGTTGTTGCCTAGAAATTTGCCTCTTCGCTCGAGCAAGGCTTCTTGCGCTCAAGCGAGCTTTGTGAAAATATTTCTTCGCTCGAGCGAGATTTTCTTTGCTCGAGAGTGCGTCTGCGTCTCTGTAAAACCTGAAGGTTGGTGTTCTTTGCTCGAGCGAGCTTTCCTTCGCTCGAGCATGTTTCTGCGTTGTAGACTTGAAGCTTTGCATTGTTCGCTCGAGCGAGCATTCCTTCGCTTGAGCGAGGCGACCTTTTTTCGCTCGAGCGAGAACTCCTTCGCTCGAGCGAGCCTGTTCATATCAGATCGTGAATGTGACATTTTAGGTCACTTTCAGCAGCCCACTCTCTCTCTAAAACCCTCCATAAACGAAGATCTTCATATTCTCTCTCTAAAATACACATTCTCTCTAAGATTTCATCTAGATCCAATGTGTTATTGACCCTAGTGTCCTTAAGAATAAGGTAGAGGGCGTCAAGAGCTTCATTTTGATCCAAGAAGAAATTGGTTTCGTCATCTTTGGAGTTCCACCTTGTTGCTTGGGTTTTCTACACTTGAGGTAGGGATTTTCTACACTTTAGTATAGTTTTTAGCTTAGTTATTTGCTATTGTATATAGATGACGAGATTTGGTTGTGATTTGGACAAATCTAAGATTTTGGGGTTATATGAAAAGAGAGGTTTTTGATGTATAAGAGATAAATGGGTATGGGGTTTGAATATAAACTCTTGGTGTACCAAAATAGTTGATTTTGGGTATTTGGGTTAATATTGGAAAAAGTGAGATTTTTGCCCTAATTTGATAAAATGATTATTTTGTATAAATAATTGGAGTTAACATTGAATATGTTAAATTGGATGGTTATTGATATAGATGGTGATATTGGATATGTATTATCTCACATATGGAAGTTTTGAATAAACTATTAAATCTGATATTGAATATATCTTGGAAATAATTGTATTGGGCTATCGGTTGAGGATAGCTATGATTGTTGTAGAAATTATATGAGAATTAGGCAATTAATGCTAATCTATTGTTGGTGTCATTGAATATGACCATGTTGTAAATACATTGTATATGTATGTTTATTAGGAGGAGAAAGAGGATGTACTCCATATATGACCATGTTATAAATACATTGTATATGTACGTGTATTGGGTGGAGAAAGGGGATGCACTCCATATATGAATATGTTTATAAATACATTGTATATGTATATTTGTTTAAGGAGGCGAAAGGGGATGGACTTCATTTAAACTAAGCTGGCCTGAGTGTCCTGGGTGAAAGACCCGAAATCTATTATAAATGGGTGCCGATTCTGTCACGACCCAAACCCGCCCCTATGGGTTTAGTACCGTAATCGGCCAGTAATCCGAGATTACCGAAGGCCTGCTTAACAGTAATACAGTAATACAGAGTATAGGGGCTGGCGAAAGCCAATATAGTAATTAAAAGGTGTCCAATGAGCTGTGACAGTCTGTATGCAAAAAGACTTTTCATACATATATACAGTCAGTACAGAACAGTATGCACAGTGTTTACAATCATCCAGATCAGGGACTCAATCCCTATTAAGACAGTATAGTACAAAAACATTCAGTCTATACAGTATTACAGAACAATGACAGTTGGGTGAAACTGTGACACCCCAAAAGCAGCCTAAGCTTGATCACACTGGGAACCTCGCAGTGAGGCACAATGGTTGGCTGACAAAACAAGAGCCTGCCTGACGTCCCAAGCAACGGTCCGGTGCCTGAACACCTACACATATATATGAGCAGTAAGCTAAAGCCCAGTGAATAACATAATGTGTAAAGAGGTTAAGAATGAATGCCCTTACAGTAATGAAAACAGTTCATTGAATCAGTATATCAGTTATTCAGTATAACAGTAGTCATATGTGGTACATCCAATAGCAAAACAGTACAGTAAGTCTTAACAGACCAGGTCTTAACAGACCAAACAGTGAGTGATGGCCATCATAACAGTAAACAGTAGTGGTTCCAAATATGGGAACTGACAGAGATCTCTGTGTCAGTAGCAGTACAGTACAGTAATAGTAGGTTGCTATGGATGCCACGAATACAATTCACAAATAGGACATCACTCATTCAGTAACAGTATTATTTCAGAAAACAGTACAGTTCAGTTGTTCAGAAGATAATCATTATTGAACATATCTTTACAACATTGTTACTCACAGAGTTCTGGGCTACCATAAGCTAGAGCGTCCTTGGATGCCAACTCTACACAGTTACAGAATGAACACACACTAAGCTACACAGTTGGGAAAATAATAGCTTAATCCCTAATTTGCCTCAGTGTGATTTTACATCTATATCCTCATTAAGATGTCTTAAACTAGGCCTAAGAATGCCTAGGATGGAATGAGGATGCACAGATGCACTTAGAAAACATTTTCAGAATTTTCAGAAAACAAAGGTCCCGCTCGAGCGTGGGTTTCCCCGCTCGAGCGGACATGCAACAAAAGGGCTCCGCTCGAGTGTACACTTCTCCGCTCGAGCGGACGAAAAAGTATTGGATAGGTGAAATTCACGCTCGACGGGCGCTCGACACCCGTTCGAGCGTACATTCCTCCGCTCGAGCGAACTGTAAAACAGTGCAAAGTGCTGGGAGCACGAATTCCTCGCTCGAGTACAACTTCCCCCGCTCGAGTGGAAGACCAAAATTTGGAAAATCCAGATTTGAGTTCCAAGTTCAAAACTCAACTTTGATGTATCAAAACCAATCCTTTTGGGCTAATTTTCCAGAAAACATTTCAAAACTCATAGTTTAACATGATTCAGAGCTCAATTGTAAAATCAAAGCCCCAAGGAAGATCAATTAAATCCAATTTCAAACCAAATTTCATGAACATGGTTTCAATTGAACATGCATGCATTTTAAACAACTTTCAAGCCTCAAATACTTGCTCTAATGAGCCAATTTCTTCAAAAACAAGATGAATTCATGGTCCTTAGCAAAAATATGAACATGCATGTGGAATTTCATGAACAATAGCTTCAAAACTCAAGAATGGCAACATGCATGTATGATTTATGCTACAATTCAACATGCTAGGTCCAATTCAAGACTCAACTCCTCAATATAACATGAATGTAACATGAACCATGTAAGAACCATCTTAAATACACAATCAAGAAGGTAATTACTCTACCTTATGTCTTGTAGTTCAAGAAGGGAAGCTCAATTTTGTTATCTCTCTTCAAAATCTCCTAAATCACCAAGACAATTCCCAATTGAAGCCAATTCTTCTCTCCCTCTCTCTTTAGTTCGGTTTGGTGTTCTAAATGGCTGATGAAATGTGTTGATGCACAAGAATGAGTCTCTAAAGTGCTAGGTAAGTGGCCCACTAGTGGTGGCAAAAAGGTGAATAAGCCAACTATGCAATTTATCATCATTTAATCTAATTTAATCATACCAAATCACTTTTCAGATAAATATGCCATAAAATCATATAAATTCTAATGATCACAAAACATCGATCAATTTCGGATTCGGCCGCCTATAAGGCCTTCAATTTGCAGTTTAAAGCATAAAACATGGACAGATAATTTAAACAGTCGACAGATAGATATGCATTAAACTAGCACATTCAATCGATCAGTTCAGTATTTCAGTTAGTCAGTCAATTACCATGCTTAATCATAGATTAGCACTAATCAATAGTGTTATCAGTAAACAGTGGTGAGGGTTATTACAGATTCCCTCGGATGAAATATCCGTAAAATGACAAGTTTGAAGTGCTTAAGAGTGTGTTTTGCATAATTGGAGAACCATTGAGTTGTAGTCTCATTTTGGTTGTTGAAGGATAATGAATTTAACTCATGAATTGAGTGACATATATGAACTGAATATAAATTGAAGGAAAATGGAATTAGATTAGCCTTAGTGGCAAATGGATGTGTAGCCCTTGTGGATGCTTCCATATTGGTATTGTTTATATACGTAGTATTTATACCTTTTCTAAATTTCATAAATTGTGTTAGATTATTTCTACTGGGCTGTTGGCTCACCCTATAAGGGAATAGCATTTTTCAGGTGCAGATGAGATTCTTCCACCAAGGCAATAGTGTGGATGGACTTTCGGGAAGTAAGAGCTTTTCAATTATGTATTGTTGTGTGTTTGTTGGTATTTGTAAAGCCAATGGCTTAAGATGTAATGAGCGAGACTCAATTTGTGTAACCAAGCAATGGCTTGGAAAGATGTAAGCCTACATGGCATTTAATTGTTTGTTAAACAGTAAACTCTGATGTATGAAAGTGTGTTGTTCCTTATATTTATTTCCGCATATGAGTTATCTTTATTGTATTATTTTGGGGGCGTGACACGACCCATGTGAGGTGATCCACTGCACACACTGCTGCTAATCTTGTCATGCCCAAAAAACCAACAGAATCTTCATCTCCTCACTGAGACGCTGCATCACCTGAAGCTAGAGATAATACACCAGAGATACAAGAGGAGGAGGGAATCCTACATCCTCAACTCAACTCACACCACTCTCTGATTTAGAGAGAGCCTCTGCTCCTATCTCCCACAGATCTCTTCCACACTTCCTGTCTCGGATGTCTTTACTTGTTATGCTTGAACTTGTGTAACCAAGATATCCTGCACCCCTTGATTGGATATCCTGCACCCCCTGATTGAGATGCCCAGCACCCCCTGCCTGGGATGCCTTGCACTCCTTTGAGTGCTCTGTGACACTACAGCTCTTTCCCGAAATGCCACTATCCTGCCATGTATCTCTTTGCACAGCCAAAACTGGAGCAACAGAAAACTCTTCATTTGTCTGGTCAACGTTCTTGGTTTTCTTTGCTCGGAGTTTCCTGTAAACTATCCTGAACTTATCAGCATTTGCACTTTGCACTCTTGAACAACTTCCCAGTGTTTCCACACACCTGTTGTTCATGCCTTTTGTAATCCCTGATCTCTAGTTCAGCGATACGCGTTACTTGCGCATCTTTCACTTATACTACCAGATTGACGGTTGACACTAGCTTTCTCTGTCAAAGCAACTTCAACAGATTTGTACAAGTAACCAACTATGCAACACCTAGCATAGTACTCGCACCCATACTTCTTGAGTGCTCATCGTGGCTCCATCTCTCCTCCTGCGCTCGAGCTCGCCTGAGAGATCTGCAACTACTCTGTTTCATTAAGAGGTGCGTTCGCTGCCACATAATCAAAACCGATACCATAACCCAGGTATCCAACCATTCAGTCAAAACTGAATTCTATCTGCTGTACAAAACACAAGCGCTCTTCTAAAAAACACAGCAGATTCTATTGCTCAAAATCACATTGAGCCAATGTAAAGAACATGCAGAACCAATTGAGCTAGCTCTTCGATTTTCCGTAACTCAAGCTTCACCATAGTGCCAAGTTCTGATTTCCATAGGCGCCAAACAAGTTGTCCTTGATAACTCCAAACAAAACATGGTGAGCAACCCGCTTGAACCAATGTTGAGGAGACTAAACAAGAGAGGCTTCAAATTCTCCGTCAAAGCAACTTCAAAAGTAGTACCAGAAACATCATGCCCGATCAACCATCGAACACAATACTGTTCTCTTCAAGCTCGAATTAATCAAGAGAGCCAAACAAATTCTCTGATAACTGAGGCAAGTTCTCCACCAAACAAAACTGGACTGTGGATGCAGTTAGGCTCTAACCAGTTCAGAAGTATCAGACCAAACTTCAAATGAACTTACAACATACCAAGAGCCAGAAAAGTTCTGAAGTATCGAGCAAACTCTAGATTCCTCTAACTGCAATTCCAACCGGCAGACACAAAATGATGCACCATCTTCACAGCTGCCAAAAAAAGGCGCGTGCATCGTAAATACACAACTCCAACAGTCCTTGCTAACTCCACCGAGTCTGCAAACGATCTATCCCCTCCAAATCCAACGACAGATTAAGGGATGGATCCCAACACATGAGATTCAAAAAATCACCATCTTCACGTTTCTCCGCAATAATCTTTTCCAATCTTCAATGAACACCAACGGTCAGACCGTTTCCAGAGAAGCAAACACCCGGAGTCTGAATCGTCACCCAAACTACCAATAGCTGATGTCTTCGAATATGGAACAGATTGCGAAAATGAAAATCCACAAGAAAATGAAACAATCAAGTCTCACAAACCGGAGACACCCCTGGATCTAATCAGACACGATCATAGATCCCAACTGTGATAATGAATCTCAATAAACCACGACTCTGAAAATTGCCAATAATCCGTGAAAGACCGCCAACAACAATGCCTCTAATAGACATTGAACAAAAAATGCCAAAGCTCTACCAAGATCTGAAGTAGATTGTCACAACTTCTCCTTCAAATCGACAAATGTGGATACCAAGGCTTTACCAGATGCGGGTCTTCCAACAACGATCAGTGAAGGATCTCCAACGCCTTCATAGAGGCCAATGCCAATAAAGTACTACTATTTGGACTTATTACATATGCCAAATCTCCATAGTACACTCTGCCAATGCTGGTTCTCTCTATCTCCTAGAGAAAAACCCAATGAACTCTGAAGTTCTGTAACTAACCCAAGAGTCTCCAAATGAACTGATAACTTTTACAACTGACTCTGAAAGGTCTTCAATTGGCTTCAACCGGGTGAACAAAATTTTTCACCCCTATCACCCACATGGATGATAAAAACACCGTTGTACAAATATGCCTTCATTCCACTGAGCATCCAGAGTAAATCTGCACCTCCTATTTGGAATGTCTTCAACCGCCACACATCATCCTGCATGGCTCGTACCTCTATCATCAGGAATGCTTATAATTTTCTTGTTGAGGTGACTCCACCCAAACTCTCTGGGTGCTCGTCGCGACTTCACTGCCACGAACCAGATTTAGGATAAAGAAAAAAGATCTGCCTCTCACTGGGTGCGCATTGCAGCGTCTTATCCCTTTCAATTTCTCTGTCTGGAGCTTTCTTCTGTGAACTAGTTGCTGCTGCCAGGCCAAAAATCCAGCACATTGCACCATTGTACGACTCTGCTGCGTACTCTTGCACTGTTGTATACCTGTACCTTGTATGACAATCTTGCGTACTCATCTATGTTATTGTGGCTACGTGCTCCTGCACCTTATGTGTGCACTACTGCAGTTGTTGCCCTTCCACGTTCACATACTACCAGTACTTCTTGTATTATGTTTGACAGTAGCTCCAACTGCCACAACATTCCCCTGAGCCTGTACTGGTTGCCAATCATCTATCTATCGATGAAATGGTCTCCTTCCGATTGAACCAGATCTCTCGATCACCTTAACTCAACAACCAGGAAAGTTCCCAGGAAAGACTGGTGGGGTCACAACCAGTCCCACTCAAGAACCAGTATCTTTAAACAGTGTCTTTTTGACAGAACTTTCCTAGACATTGTTGATCTTGAGATAATCATGTGCAATTCTCCTGATCGCCCTTGACCAATCCTGATCTCCCTCGATTCGCCATTTGATCAAGCCTGATCTCCTTTGGTCTCCAATGATCTGTCTTGATTTGTATCTGGTTGTCCAATCTGGTCAAAATCTGCCCATTCTAACATCTTCAGTGAATCCGTAGCGTTTCACAATATCCGGCAACCTTCCTTCAACTATTGAAGATGACAAACTTCCATGTTTTTGACAATCTTTAAAACCCATTCGGAATTTCACTATTCTGACCTCGCGGTTGCATCCGGAACGGTCTGTTTAGCTAAGACCAACCTTCGCTGCACTTCCGGGGACTTCAATGAAACAATTTCCTCAAAACTGGGCAAAATTGCAAATTTTCCAAAAAACCCGGGACCAAACTGTAATTTCACAAACTACAGGGGCCAAATTACAATTTGTAAAAGTTCAAGAAATATTATGTTTCAATAGAATATTCTGTCTACTGCACCTGACGCCGTCTGCCACTTTAATCTGATTTCTTTTTACAAAAAAAAAACTCCGATTGAAAAATCTAACCGTACGGATGTGTCCGGAATACTCTAAATAGTTGGGAATCATTATTGGATCGTCAGAAACGAACTCCGAATGGCTCAGATCAAGTCAAAATAGTTTGGACGGTTCAGATCTGCAGAATCTGGTGCGGCTGAGAAGCACCGGATAATTCCTCCAGTTGGCTGGCGTCATGATGATGTCAGCGGCTCGGCAGCGCGGTCAACAGCGCAGTCAACGGCGCCGTCAACAGCTCAGTTGCGCAGTCAACGACTGGTCAACGAAGCTTGGCTCAGCAGCGTGGCTCTGGCGTGGCTCCGACTCGACGGCTCGACTTTGGTATACGCTTGGTCAAAGTGCTAACGTGTTAGACACGTGGCACATCGGCTGACGTGGCCGCCACGTGGCGATGACTGGACTGCCATGTGGCGATGACTAGATTGCCACATGGCGATGACTGGCCTGATGATGTGGCAAACACGTGGCTGCTTGATTGACGTGGTGCCACGTGTCGATGACATGGCGCCACGCGTCTCTTCTTCTTCCTCTGTCGCGCGTGTGGCGCGTGGATGAGACTGGAATGACGCGCCGGTGCATCAAACGGCATGTGGCAGCGCGTGTTGAGAGTGAGACTCACGCGCCATATTCAGGCGGCACGTGAGGGCGCGTCCGGTGTCCTCTGGGGATCTGCTTTGCATTTTTGGACTCCTCTCGTCGAGACCTTGCTCTTGGTATGCTCAAAACCTGATTTCGAGTAATTTGATTTCTGGACAGTTTCGAAAATCACATTGTTTTTGTTCCGAAAACGACCGACGAGGCTCTGATACCACTTGTAGGGGATCGGGGATCCCGCCCATGACCTCCCAGATATTATACCAAGTAGAAAAACACACACACACCAAAGGAGACACCATATTTAACGTGGTTCGGCAATAATGCCTACGTCAACGGGAGAGTAACCATTTATCACTATAACAATGGAGAGATTACAGAAAGATTACAATAGAGGAAAAGCTCACACTATCCTCACTCACCCATTCACTCGTCTCCCTCGCTCACACTGAGAGAGACGGTCTCTCTGTCTCATATCTCTCACTCTTTGGTTTGCTTTCTTTATCGGTTTGCTCTATCAAGCTCCACACTTTCTTCCTCTATTTATACACAAATGAGGGAGAACCTCATTGGTTTCCACCTACCTTCTTCTACTCTCTAGTGGGTTTGAGTTGGTGAGCCACCCCCACTCTCTGCAAAGTGGGTGCTCCATGATCATCCCACACATGGGTGATATCCAACATTTACTGGCACAGACTAGCAATGGTGTTTTCGTTTCATGGAAATTGCATAGCAATTTGAACAATTGTGATAGAGATCCCTACACATATATAGTCTCCACAATTCTCACTCTCATTCCAACCACTCATAATATGGGATTCACACATACATGAGTGGACCCTACACACACATCAAGGGCCAAGATCAAATTGAAAATTATGAAACCTCCAAAAAAGGGGTCCCAAACGTTTCTCCAATTTGAATAATGGTAATGATGGGGATGGCACTGGCAATGGTGTTTTGGTTTCATGGAAATTGCATAGCAATTTGAATAATACTATATGTATTAATTAATGTATCAATTAATATATTAACGGATGATATAACATAATTTTAGAAATTTTGGGTATTTGTAATTTGTATAATCAGTGGAGTCAGTAATAATGTCATAACACTAGTTGGTACACTAGTTAGCATACTAATTGATGTATGTAGTATGACCGTAGCAATTTAATGGTACTTTGTAATAGAGTTATTAAATGAACTAAATTATTTGAACTCGACTCGTGTCCGATTTATTAAAATTTTATTTGAAAATAATTTATTATGTAAATAAATTAATTTTAATACAATTTTAAATTCATTAAGTTTTTAAATCAAGTTTGAACAATTTACTATTCAGCTCGATAAACTTATATATATACAATAAAAAATTAACTTACTTGAACTTGACTTGTGTTTAGCTTGTACGAAGCTTATTCGAAATTGATTTAATATGTAAACAAGTTTGAACATAATTTTAAAGTCATTAATTATCAAACTTAAGTTTAAACAAAATTAGTTCACTCGACTCGCAGTACTAATCGGCAAAAGTAATGATACATCCCTCTAATTTTAGAGCTCTAATGAGGTGACGAAGAATAAAAAAAATAAAACCAAGGCCACAACATCACATTACAGTGGGGTCCACTCCCATTAGAGCTCGTTAGAGCTTCCAATCATTTTTCAACCAACAATGAGTGGTGATTTAGAGCTCTAGAGCTGAGCTGGGCTCTAAACCCAGCTCTATTGACATGGAAAATTAAAAAAAAAAAAAATCAAAAATCAAAAATCAAAATATCACATCACATAAAATTCATTACAAATTAGAGTTCTTTAGATCCCTTTATTTATCAGTGGTGGGTGGCGACCAAAAACAACGCGTCCGGATCCTCTAGAGTTTTTTTTCCCTAAAGTGATCTCTAGAGTGGTTCAATGTGGTGCGACACCTGTCCCACTTGAGTAACCAAGGGCTGAGATCAATTCCTCTTAATGAAATTCAAAAAAAAAAAAACTTCCTTCAGTTTCAGTTTCAGAACGAAACTGTAAGTGAGAGAGGGAGGAGGAGGAGGAGGAGAGAGATGAGGGGTTGAGCAGGAAACCAAGAGTTTGCCACCAAGCTTTTCATTTTTCTGTGGATTTGATTTCAAATTTTCAAATCTGGATTTGATGTCAAACAAATTGATGACTCAATTTATTTTTGTTTGAAACATAAAATGAAAAGCAATTAATCTGGCCCCTTTCCACCTCTCTCTCTTCTTCCTCTTCCTTCTTCTTTCCTTCTCATGCCGCCGGCCGGCCGCCGCTCCTCTTCTCGCCTCTAACTTAGCTAGGAATCCTCACTTTTGAAGGAACTGTATATCAAGAGATCACTTGAGGGTTTTCCTGTCCCAAAAATCTCTGAGAAAAAGCTGCAATAATCCCTACCACCATCATCAACAATTAGCAATCTCTTCAGAGAGAGAGAATTAAAAAAAAAAAATCAAAATTGAAGAACACCCATTTCACCACTGGGTTGGAATCTAGGTAGTAGTTTGGCTTCTGCTATGGATTGTCAGTCACAACTGAGGTTTGGGACAGGTTTAAAGGTAGAACAATGGCTGGCTTCTTCTCACTAGGCAGCGGCGGAGGAGGAGGAAGAGGAACGAGAAACAACCACCAACAAAGCAGAGATCAGCAGTGGAACAATGGCTAGCTTCTTCTTCTTCCTCTTTTTTTTTTTTTTTTTTTTTTTTCAAATTACTCACCAAAACGACGTCGTTTTGATGAGATTTAATTTCCACCGTTGGATGAATCACTCTAGAGATCACTTGAGGGTTTTCACTCTAGAGGATCCGGACGCAAAAACAACGGGTATGAGATTGGATGTGGTGATTGCAATAGGGTAATTTTATTTATTTATTTACAAAATCTTGACTTTCCAACTTGAGACTTGGTTTGGGAAATGTGTTACTTTTTGCCTTCTTGATTATTTTAACCTGAAATTAAAAAGTTTTCTTGAGTTGAATTTTTTGACTTATGTGAGAGAAAAATTAAAATAATTATGGTTTGAATATGACATTTTATCTTATTAACTTTTTAATTTATTTTATATTTTAATGATTAATTTAACCCATATCTTAAAAAAGTCACTTGCCAAATGAGAATAGTATAATTTTATTTGAGCGGAAATTTAGCAATTTTAGTAACAAACAACATCTAATAGACAATTTTGATAACTGAAGCCACTTGCCAAATGTGAATAGTGTAATTTTATTTGAGGGGAAATTTAGCCATTTTAGTAACAAACAACATCTGATAGACAATTTTGATAACTGCAGAGAGTATCTAGTCCGTTGTCAGATTGAATGATGCTGTCGGTTGTTGGGGGGGTTTTGATTCGGGTCTATCTCAATAATTTAAATCATTTAATTTGTAGAGTTCGTCGAGTATGTTATCTCTGTAAAATATTACGTTGATCGAATATCGATAGACATTTCATTATATAATATTTTCGTCAATTGCATATATAATTTTCAAAATGAATTGTGATAGAAATATGATCTAAAAAAATAGAACTCATCGAGTATTTTATCCCTGTAAAAAATCACGTTGATTAAATATCGATAGCTACTTGATTGAATCAGATTTTTGTCAACGGTAAATATAATTTTTAAAATAAATTATTGACAAAAATTTGATATGATCAAGTAGAAATCGATATTCGATCAACGTAATTTTTTATAAGATAAAGTATTCGACGGACTCTATACATTGAACGGTTCGGATTATTGAAACAAGACCTGTGATAAGTCCCATGGACTCAATAGCACCGCACAGTTCACTTTGTTGACTAGAGACAAGCTGCCCCCATATAAATACATGTTTATCAATGTGAATTATATTTGTAAAAAGTCACAAAATTTTGGTATGAAATTTTGTATAACATTAGAATATGGGAAAGCACCTACTGGGCTTGTTTGGTTTGTGTTTCAGAAACATGTTTTGGAAAAAAAAAGTACGAAAACATGTTTGGTTTGGTTTTTTGGGAAATTTGTTTTGAAAAATTGTTTTGAGAGAGAGTTTTGGAAAAAGTGATTGATTTGATGTGTGTGTGAGAGAGATTTGTTTGGAAAATTTGTTTGGTTTGTGTGTTTTGGGAAATTTTTTTGGGAAAATTTGTTTGGTAAAAAAAATTTCTAAAATTTGTTTGTAGAGAAAATTTCTGAATTTTTTTTCAGAAACACAAACCAAACCTATTGTTTATTTATTTTTTTTTATTTTTTTTATTTTTTTTTTCAGGGGAAAATTAGATAACATATGCAAAGAAACTTCACAGAACAACATATGTGAAGAAGGGATGATACATAACATTACCGTGTATGTCTACCCGCTACCAAAAGCTACAATAAAAAATTAAAAAAAAAGGGAATTATGAATAAATTTATTGTGATTTGTTTAAAATATAGATTATTTTATGTGGTCATGAAAATTACAAGTACTCCTTGTCAAAAAATTTTATTTAACAAAATTAACAGAAAAATTAAATTTCCAACTACTATATTATGCAACAATAAAATTATTAATTGAAATATATTTATGATATCATTAAAAATTATTAATTGATTTTGACATCATTTTATTTTATTTTATTTTATTTTTTATTTTATTTTTTTTTTTTTAGGTTCCCCCAGGGTATCCCCCGCCGACCGCGGAGACTAGTCCCTTCGCTGGTTTGTAGGCACCTCGAAGGGTGGGACAGCTGGCCCAGGGATTTAAGGCTGCTCCATGCCTAAGGCGAGATTCGAACCCCCGACCTTGGTTAAGGGAGGAGGAGTCCCTTCCACTCCACCACACCCCCTGGGTTAATTTTGACATCATTTGGGATGGTGCTTTTTAGCTAGAGTAGCTAAAAAGTCAAAATACTTAATCATATCATTCCTATTTTTCTATTCACCTTTTCGTAAAAAATTAAAAAATTAATTGAAATAGTCACTTTCCAAACACTCTATTAATAATTTATTAATAAAATGATCATTTGTTATGTAATTAAAATTTGGAAGAGGCGATATGTAATTTTCAAAATCACACAATACAATTCATATTTTAAGTAAATATTAAAGGGTGTTTTTGTAATTTATCCAATAAAAAGTAAAAAGTAAAAACAATTGGAATAGTTTTTCAAAATTATGTTTTTATTTTTAATTTTTTTTCAAAAATTAATTTGGTAAAAAATTATGAAAAAAAAAAAACTAAGTGAAAGGTAAGCTCTTGTGGTCTGGAAACAATATAGTAAGTTCTATTGTTTTTATATAATTATTTTTTAATTCACATAATACTTAATCTCATTCTTATTAGTAATTTGGTAGTCATATAAATGAAAAAAAAATAGTGTTGATATGTGTAGACACCCCATTTTTGACGGCCCTTACGACTTGGGCACCTCTGATGGTTTACTCGGTGGAGAAAGGTATGCAGGGCAAAGGTTCAGTTTCTTCGGCAAGGAGAGACAAATCTCAACTTCACACCCCATTTTGGACCAAAGCTATTTTGAAGGGTTTTTAGACTTTAAAATCCTCTCTTTCAAAACATTTTTGAAATAAAGTTTCTACGATGCTCTGAGGCTCGCATTTTGTTAAACGTTGCGCTTTTCGGTAAACCGAGCAAAGACAAAGTGGAAATGAATGAAAGAGAGATGAAATCTTTGAAAAATCTTTCAAAACACCTTACTTAGAGGTTTGGAGTTGAAGAAAAGAAGAGAAGAGGGAAGAAACCCAGTTAGGGGAGAAAATGGGCATGAACTGTTAAGAGAGAGTCGAGCAGCCCTCGCTGAATCGGGCCTATTTATTTGCATACTTGGAATCCAGCTATGAGGCTACCACCGTTGGAAAGAAGACTTCCGGGGCTTCATTTTGCACTCAAGAATCTCCTAAAGCCAATTCCGGACGGGGGAGATATGGTTGATTGAAGTAGGGCATCACTCATGTTGGACCGAATCTGCGCGGCTTCACCAAAACAGGCATAACTTTTTGCATAGGAGGAATTTTAATGCAAGATTTGTGCCATTGGAAAGCTAACTTCCGGGGCTTCAATTTGGATACCTGGCCGACCACCTTTGGACTTCCCAATCACTGGACGACCACCTTTCTTTCCGGCAGACCAATTTTTGTCCTGAAAAGTAACAGGCTGACCATAAAAGGTGGTAGGCCGACCACTTATGCCCAGAAAGCCCAAAGTTGATAGATATTCTCCTTCCAGCTGTCTTCCACAACCTCCAGCTGTCCCTAGCTCAGATATTTTCGACCTTAGTGTTGCTTTTGCTATATATGATGATATATCTCCCATTTTCCAAAGGAGACAACCTTCTTGGACAAGCTTGACAGCCTCTCTCACTAAAACTCCTTCTCTCTCTACAAATTCCAGATCTAAATCTCTGTCTCTCTTTCTCTCTAGTTGTCTCTCTCTCTCTCTCTCTCTCTCTCTCTCTCTTGCCCTCTTGTGCATAGAAGTAAAGAAATACTTCTTATTTGCATATACTTCCTTCATCAAAGTTGATCACCATTGGCTTGAGGTCCCTTGGAATCTATTTTTGGGCTGATTGAAGGTTTCTTGGCTCAGAAAAGTGACGGTTTTGCTGCTGTCCTTCAAGGGTCTTCAAGGGTAACCATTTTTCCCCCCTTTGAGCATTATCTTGCTTCATCTATTAGCCTTACTTCCAAGCATTTTCGAGTTTCATCATAAACTGAAAAGGATCTTATTTTAAGCTCCTCTTCAACTTTGTTTAAGGGTACTTTGCTGTTTGAAGTCATCTACTTCCCCTTTGTGCTTTATCTCTCTTTTAGGGCTTATTTTGCATGATATATTAGCCTTATTTTTGAGCATTTCTGGGCTTGGACCTAAACTATAAAGTGTCCTATTTTGAGCCATTCTTCAAATTTGTTTAAGGGCTCTTTGCTGTTTGAGGCCATCTACTGCCCCTTGTCCTCTATCTCTCTTTTGGGGCTATTTTTGCATCATGTTTTAGCCTTACTTGTAGGCATTTTCGAGATTTTTCATAAACTGAAAAAGAACTTGTTTTAATCTCCTCTTCAAGTTTGTTTAAGGTCTCTTTCCTGTTTGGGGTCATCTTCCCCTTATGCATGCTTCATCTCCTCATGATTAGGGCTATGCATTAGAGCACTTGCATTGGCCATGGTTTGACCTCTTAGACACTGAAATCTAGTGGATTTTCAGTAGCTTAGATGCATTCTTGAGGGCCAAAATCAGAGGGGGGTGACCCCCTCTCTCCTTGTCTTGTTTGGTGGTCTTGTTGGCCTTCCAAAGGGACCCCTTTTTGCATGCTTTGAAGTCATGTTTCAGGCCTTATTCTGAAGGTTTTGAGGTCTGCCTTGGCTCTGTCCAAGGCCCATTTTGCCATATTTTATGTCTATGTTGCATGTGTAGACCAATCCCATCCAAGGCCTTTCAAAGGAGCCTTTCTTCGCATGTTTCCTAGACCCATTTCAGGGCCAATTTGGTGAGTTTTAGGGCTGTCATATTTGATTTCCAGAGTTGGTTGTGCCATGCTAAGTGTCCTTGATGCATGTGCCTAATAACCCCTTGCATGGCCCTCTAAAGGAGCTCATCATTTTTACATGCATTGGCTGCATTTCAGTGATTATTTGGGCATATTTTGGCATGTTTTATTTACTGATTTTGGCTGGTTTGATGAGTTTTCATATGCTTCCTCTACATGCCATACAACTCCTACTTACTAGCCAATCTTGCACGTTGCCTTAGCCCTTCATGTGAGCACCTTTTGGCCATGCTTTGAACTAACATTGCGTATGTTTTGGGACTGCCTTGGCTCTGTCTTTATGCTTCATGGTCAAATAATGCTTGTTTTGCATAGCTATAAATCAATGCATGTGCCTAGTTTTGAGTTTCGGGACTCATTTCATGCATCGGGTGCCATATTTCCATGTTCCGGGGCCATTTAGCATCATGTTTCAGTGCTGAAATTTACATGTTCATATGCCATCTTTCATCCCTTGCCATGCTTTGGTAGAGTGGCATTTCATGCCTTAGGTTCGGTCCTCGGTATCCGTGCATGTGTGCATGTATTTCAGTCGTTTCATTTTCATCTTATGGCCACTGATGTGAGTGCAGTTGAGGTCCACTCATGGTGGTATAAGTCCATTATGCATTGTGTATGCCATTTCAATTCATAGCATTGCGTATGCTAGGTTGTATGTTAGAGCATTGTGTATGACTTGCTACATCGTGCATTGTGTATGCCATCTCATAGCATTGCGTATGCTAGGCTGCATGTTAGGATTGCATTCATGCATGTCATGCATATTGCATTGTGCTTGGGATAGGAGTTAGCCCAAGCACGGGAAACGAGGGACGTTTCGTACTCCGAGTGACGAAACGTGTCTCAATTTCCAGTCGCCGACACTTCGGATTACCCATGATGGAATCTAGGCTTTGTTGTGTTTATATGTGCATCCATTTCACATCGAGTCGTGCAATTCGACTCCTCGGCCATCATGCATCGAGATGCGTGATTGGTGGCACGAGGATCGAGATGTACATACATATGTGAAAATACATTGCAATGCCCCTTTGTTGCTCTCTGTTGCAGCAAATCAGAAATCAACAGCCTCCTGGAGCTTGGCTTAATATCCCGAGAACAATTGCAAACAGAGGCAAACTGGGGTATCGTAATGGATTTCCGCGCAAGGCAACTCAAGCATGCATCATTCATCATTTGGAACAGAGCTGAGGCGATCCATAGATTTGCGTGCTAGTTTACTGCTTTCCTAGTTAAATTTGTTAATTAATTAGGATTTTGTACTTATTTGGACTGTATTATTTATTCGGGACTGTATTATTTATTTGGACCCTCTGAGTGAGGGCAATGCTGTAATAAGTGTGCGTGTGTGTGATGTATGTCTTCCAACCCCACGTCTTTCTCCCTTTTATTTACCAGCTTATAATGGTTAGATTAGGACATGTTTCAATTAGCATACAGTATGATAGCATGTTTGCATTCATTCATCTGTCTTGCATGCACCGGGTTCGGCGCATCATACTAACTGCATTGTATTTCAATTTCGAGTTGAATACTTGTTAGTTGTAGCATTTCACATGCCATCCTTAGAATAGCCGAGCCTATTGTAGTTGCATTCCTACATGTGTTGCATTAGGCATTTCTGTATAGTTAGGATCATGCATGGATTTCTAACATAACTTCTGTTTTGGCTTGGAGTACTCGGTAAGTTTTTATGCCTTAGCATCCTTACATGCGTGTGAGTGACTGCCATGAATGGCATGCTTACCATGAGACTATGTGCTTATGTGATATATCTGCCTGAATGCCTGTGGGTGAAGGTTGGGCTATTTGGATTGGAACAATTCATCAAAGTGTGTGTTTTAAGCCCACTAGATAGTGGCAAAATCATCTTTTCTAAGTCCACTCGAGGGTGGCAAAATCTGCATTTTAAGCCTACTTGCGAGTAGCAAACCATCTTCCAAAAATGAACATCAAATGCTTTGTTCCAATTCAGGCGATCCAGTCTATACTTATATGCTGTGTGCATCACATAGTAAATCTAGGCTAATAACCGGAATACGAACACATAATGTTTTCAAAACTCGATATCATGGTTAGTAGAGACCGATCTTTGATCGGGCGAGCGGGGGTGCTCACGAAGTGACATTCCCCAATCGTAACCAAGTTCCCGAGCCGATGCAACTTTGGTGATGACGGACACGTGGCCTTAAGTAACGAGTCAGGATTTCCTAAATTTCCCAAAATAAAATATTTAGGTGGCGACTCTGTATCTGGCAAAGCAGTTCATGTTTGGCACTTCTTTCAAAAAATCTATTTTCAAAAGCGATTTGCCGAATTTGGGCTCTTTGATGATTTCATCGGTCTTGCATTGCACTCTGCGAGATTAGATACAGGACCGTGACATTGAGTCCGGAACTGTAGTGAGCCCAAATGAACAGAACGGGAGATCTCCCTCCCGGGACGCCCAGGGGCGCGTCTACAATATGTTTTTTAAGTTAAGATGTATACTTTATATTTTTTATTATTTTTTTTTCACACCACCTACGTAGTTCCAATCTTTTAGTTTTAATTAAAAAGAAATTTGATTCACATTTTTAAGGCTTGAACTTATTACTTTCCTTATAAGTGTTTTTAACGCAAAAATAGGGCCCCATGAGAAGAAACATGTATTACAATTTGAGCCAAAATAAAGCGCAAGGTTTCTCAAGTCTCAAACTGCATCGTTGACCTGATGAATTTCGGTGCAACACGGTAGGAAGGAAGAGTAGTCCACTTACAAAACCACAAGTGTCCAAAAATAATTTTTAGTTTTGAAATTCAAAAACTGTTTTAGTTTTTTAGCCTCTGTATTGAGTAAATTTTTTTCATATATATTTTCTTTACTTTTTAAATTCACTTCATTTAGATGCATTTAAAACATATTTGTGTTTAAAAATTTCTTCACAAATACAATTTTCACGAAATTTAAGTGTATTTAGGTAGGTTTATCGAAAAAGGTTAAAAAAAATTATTAAAACATTAAAAATTTCACTAAGACAAAAAAAAAAAAGAATATATAATATCAGAGTAAAATTTTACTTTGGTATTATCAAACAAAAACAGAACACATAATACCAGAGTAAAATTTTATTTTCATTCTAGCAAACAAAAACAAAGCACATAGTACTAGAGTAAAAATTTTCTCTCATTTTATCAAACAAAATCAGATCATACATAATAAAAATAAATCAAAAGCAAAAAAAAAAAAAAAAAAAACTAATCAACAAATCAACGTACCTGATCGAACTCGAACAATATTTAAATACGTGATCAAAGCAAAACCTCTAAAACTCGATGAATACTCTCAATCTCGATGAAACTCTCCAAATCTAATATAGATCTGTACAAATTTGAAATGTAAGCTCTCGTTGATACAAATTTTGAGAAAGCTGGAGAACATGTGGCAAATTCGGTGAGATTGTCGTCAGCGAGATAGTCTATTGTTGATCGACGGTGAGATCATCGGCGACGAAATCTTCAGATTTCGAGATCGTTTTCATTAATTTCGGAGATCATCTTCACTGATTCAAATATATAAGATCCGTGTATATATGAGATCAGATTTTCAAATATATGATATATATACATGGAAGGACAATGTTGTCAAAAAAAAAAAAAAAAAAAAGAGAAATTATGATGTGTCCTTATTGAGCCACGTGCCTCTTCTTAGGGGCTTTTTGAAGCTAAATTAATTAAGATGCCCATTATCTTAAAAAAAAAAAAAAGCCCAGAAAAGGAATTTCACCAAAAAACCTTAAGAAGCCTTGGATATCAAGTGACTTATTCACTTTATATATGGCATAGATATAGATAAACCAAGTTTGAGTACAATTTTAAGATTGTTAAGTTTTCGAGTTAAATTAAAACAACTTACTATTCAGCTCGATAAACTTACATGTACAATAAAAATTATGTTACTCGAGCTAGACTCGCTCATTAAAAACTCGTTCGATATCAACTTGTTATGTAAATAAGTTTGAACATAATTTTAAAACCGTTAAATTATCAAACTAAGTTTGAACAACTTATTAATTGGCTTGACTCAACTAGTTTTCAACCCTAACTGGCAACGGTGTTATGGTTTCATGGAAATTGCTTTGCAATTTATAAGAAGAAGGGTTGTGATGGGTTTATAACAAGAAAAAAAAAAAAAAAAAAAAAAAAAAACAAGGGGCATGAGATTGGACGTGGGGATTGCAATGGGATATTTTTATTTCAGTAGTGATTTAGACCCTCTCAAATTTCAACCCCTACCACCCCACACACACGTGGCGGGTGGTGATTGGAGGAGGAGAAAAAAAAGAAAAAGAAAAAGAAAAAGAAAAAGAAAAAGAAAAAGTGACCAATCAAAAAAGAAAGGGGGTCAAAAGGGAGTGGGGGAAAGGGGTCCCAACCTTTATTCTTTTTATTTATTTATTTTCAAAATTTTGACTTTTCAACTTGAATGGTGTAATTTTGATGGAGGGTTAATTTAGTTATTTTAGTAACAAACACCATCTAACAGACATTTTTGATAAATGAGGGCAGTATAATTTCATGAACCAAAAAAAGATGGCCCTGTAATTCGGTGTAATTAGTCCAATTTTTTTTTACACCATATTTTCAAACACACCTTCAGAATTGTAAAAGATATTAAAAGGGTGTAAATAGAATTATCCGACGTGGTGGTCTTGGATCACATCATTTTATAAATAAATGTTTATTAATGTGAATTATATTTTTAGAAAGTCATAATTTTGGTGTGAAATTCTGTATAAATATTATGATTGTCATCATTTTGTTAAATTTTAATTTAATCGTGAATTCTATAGTATACAAATGTGTGCATAATTGCTTTTTTTTTTTTTTAAAAATTATTCATAATGATAGAATTGATCAATAATGATAATATTTTCTATTCATTTTTACATCAAAAGATAAATTTAATATTCAAACATAAAATAACAGAATTGCACACATTAAACATGAAGATCAAATAAAAAGAAAAAAAACAATACAAGGATTAAACATTACCATGACTCATTTAAACTAATTTAAATATTTTTTCAGACACGGTGGTGTAGTTCAAGTGGGTTGATTTTTTGAATTCTTTGTTACTGTATGTATTAAATTTAGCTTTATAGATTTATACTTATCTCCTTGTATTGTACATATAGTTTATCTCTATCTCTCTCTATACTTATCTAGGTTTGTGCCTATAAATATAGGCTCTCCTATTGTATTCCATTCATTCAATACAATATATATTATTCTCTCTCTCTCTCAACCATTCTAACATGGTATCAGAGCTCTGGGTTCTACACTTATTGCTTTTTTATTTTATTTTATTTTATTGTGCTTAGTCTCGTATACAGTGGCGCTACAACATTTATTCCATCACCCATACACTTTGTTATTTTTGTTCTAGCACTACTTCATCGTTCTTTTCAGACGATTCCAGTGGTCGTAATCACAAACCTGCAACACCATAATATTCGTCGCTTCCAGACGATTCCAGAGCCACCAACCACGCTCCCAACAAAGCATAGACGCGCTCTCACGTGCCACTTATTGTTCGGCGTGTCATTCACGATGCCACTAGCATCTACACGCACTACCACGCGCCAGTTGCCCTACAATCACACGCCATGCGTCTATCACGCGCGCGTCCCTCCGCTTTCGTCATTGCTGATGTCAGCCCTAAGCGTGTCAGCACTACAATACGCTGCACGCCTTTTGCTATCGTACGCTGTGTATCCTCCTGCTAACGTGCGCCATGCATCTGCTAACCCTCTCCTGCTATCGTGCGCCGCACACTCTCCTGCTAACGTGAGCCGCGCACCTACTGACATCATCTTTGCACAACCAGACCTCTTTCCTAGCTATTTTCGATTTTTCGGACTCACTGGTACGCTCTATTTTATTGATTTTTGCTCCTATAGCACTTTTTTTCTCTATTTTACTTCACCAAACCACTGTTATGGATCGTCATGATGTTTCTCATCCAATCTCTGCTATCCTTGACGGCTCCAACTATGTGTTATGGGCCTAAGCCATGTTTGGTTTTCTGAAAGGGAAGCAGCTTTGGCGCATTATCACTGGGGATGTGGTTCAACCCGCAAAAGAGGTTCGTGAAACAGCTGCCACATATGCAGACCGTTTAGAGGACTGGGACAGTAAGAATTACTAGATCATCACTTGGCTTCAAAATACTTCTGTTACCTCTATCAGTTTACAATTTGGTCGTTTTCAACTTGACTCTGTAACTGCTCCTGCCAAAGACATTTGGGATTTTTTGACAGAACGTTATCAGACTACTGGTTTTGCTTATTAGTATCAGCTTCAAAGTCAACTTCATCGCCTACGTCAAGAGCCTGGTTAGTCTATTAATGATTTCCTCTCTCACATATATTCTATTTGGGACCATCTCGCTCTCTCCATACTTACCTGGCCTCATATTGAAGATGCTACTTTATTCACTCAGTATCGTAATCACCAACGATTGGTTTAGTTTTTCATGGCTGTCATTACCCAGTTTGAGCCTGTGCATGTATCTCTGCTTTATAGCACTCCATTGCCCACTCTTGAGCAGGCAATTTCTGAGTTATTATCTGAGGAGACTCGTCTTGGCCCTCTGAAGACTCATTATGTGGATACAGTTCTTGTCACTCCTTAATCACTGAGTTCTTTTGCACCAACCACCCAGTGGCCCACATCTTGCAATTATTGTCAGAATCGGGGCCTTCTTTCTACTCATCTTCTACTTTATTGCCCAGTTAAATCCTGTCGATATTACAACAAGATTAGTCCTAGTCATCTGCAGCAAGATTGTTTTCGCAATCCAGACCGCTCATCTACTACTCGTGGAAATTTCTTACGAGGTCGTTCACAACGTCCCAGGAATCAGTCTAGATCTCTACCTGCTCATTGCACTACTGCTGCTGCTGCTGCTGCTGCCTCTGAGGAATTTTCTGAGCCTTTAGATCTAGCCACTCCTGTCTTTTCCCAAACTGATGTTGAAACCATGTTCAAACAATTTCTCACCACCTCTAGTACACCTCATTCTACTGCTCTGTCTGTGACTTCAGGTACATCTTCCTGGTATTTTGATTCAGCCTGTTGCAATCATATAACTTCTAGTTCTACCCTATTTTCTTCTATTTCTTCATCTCCTCATATTCCTTTCATTCATACTGCTGATAGTTCTCTTATGTCTATAAGTCATATTGATTCTGTTTCCACCTCTAATCTATCCTTATCAAATGTTTATCTTATTCTTGTTCGCACTTAAAATCTTATTGCTATTAGTCAATTATGTGAGCTTGGTCTAATTGTCACATTTTCTACTAATGGTTGTTTGGTACAGTACCCTCAGACTATTTGATCTGTTTCTCATGCACCATTTGATCTTATACATTATGATATTTGGGGACCATCACCTACTACCACTATGGGGGGATCACGTTACTTTGTTGTCTTTGTTGATGAATTTTCACGTTTTACATGGTTATTTCTCATGAAAAGTCGATTAGAACTCAAACAACTTTATTACAATTTTGCAAACATGGTCCAAACCCAATTTTCTAGAACCATTAAAATTTTTCAATCTGATGATGCTATGGAATATCGGGATCTTGACTTTTTCTCATTCCTTCAGCGTCACAGTACTCAGCCTCATCGTTCATGTGCTGGCACGTCCCAACAAAATGGTCGTACTAAACAGAAGCATAGGCATATTCTTGACACTACTCGAGCCATTCTTATCTCTTCCTTGTGTCCTGAATATTTTTTGGGGGAAGCTGCTCTTACTACTGTCTACACTATCAATTGTGTCCCCACTCCTACTATCCATAACCAAACTCCTTATGCACGTTTACATGGCACTAGTCTTCCATACACAAATTTTTGGGTTTTTGGGTCTACATGCTTTGTTCTCCTCCAACCTCATGATTATACCAAATTTGAACCCCGTTCTCGTCTTTGTTGCTTTCTTGGGTATGAAATTGAACATAAAGGCTATCGTTGTTGGGATCCTTTCTCTAAACGTCTTCGTGTTTCTCGTCATGTGGTTTTCTGAGAGCATAAGATGTTTTCATCCTTGTCCTCGTTCCATTTATCATCATCTTCTACTTCCATTATGTTTACTAATCCTTCTATCGATCTCTTCTCTAATGCCTTTGATGTAGGTTCCTCCTCTCTAGAGACACCTTTGCCTATACTTGATCTTGTCCCGACTGCTCCCTCTGATGGTCCCGTTGAGTCTCCTATCACCCTACCAAATCCTCCTCCCACCGGTCGTCCACATCAGGTAACTCAACCACTTGTTCATCTTCGTGATTATATTGTCGGGTCTACTGCATTTTTTACTTATGAACCTATCTCCTATCGTGAGACTTGTATTAATCCTTTTTGGTAGCAAGCTATGACTGATGAATTACAGGCTTTAGACAAAACTCATACGTGGGATGTTACTGATCTTCCTCCTAGAAAGACTGCGATTGGCTGTAGATGGGTATACACAATCAAGACCCATTCTGATGGCTCTATTGAGTGCTACAAAGCTCGTCTTGTTACAAAGGGCTTCACCCAAGAGTATGGCATTGATTATGAGGAAAATTTTGCTCCAGTTGCTTGGCTTACCTCTATGTGTAGCTTACTTGCTGTTGCCGCTGCTTGCCAATAGGATCTTTTTCAGATGGATGTCAAAAATGCCTTCCTTAATGGTGATCTTCTTGAGGAACTACATGCAGCCTCTCCCTGAGTCTGCTTATCCAGCTCATAAGGTTTGCAAACTATAGCGTGCTCTCTATCGTCTTAAGCAAGCTCCACGAGCTTGGTTTGCAAAATTCAGTTCCACCATCCATGACTTCGGCTTCACCTCCAACTCATATGACTCTGCTCTATTTGTTCGGACCACTCCTCATGGCACCACTCTTCTTCTTCTTTACATGGATGATATGATTATCATCGGTGATGATATGGCTAGTATTCTTAGCCTCAAAAAATTTCTCAATCGACAGTTTGAGATGAAAGACCTTGGTACTCTTAATTATTTCTTAGGGCTTAAAATCTCTCATGATTCCATTGGTTATTATTTGTCACAAGCCAAATATGCATCCGATTTTTTGGCACGTGCTGGTCTTACCTATTGCAAGACCACCTTTACTCCCATTGATCCTCAGACTCGTCTCATTCCTCTAGACGAGGATCTTCTTTTTGATGTTACTCTTTATTGCCAACTGGTTGGTAGTCTTGTCTATCTCACTGTGACTCGTCCTGACATTGCCTATGTTGTTCATCTTGTTAGTCAGTACATGTCGGTTTCCCGTACCCCGCATTACACTGCTCTACTTCGCTACCTTAAAGGCACTATGTTGCATGGACTTCACTACTCTGCTCACTCTTCTCTCGAGCTTCGTACCTTTTCTGATTTTGATTGGGCTGGGGATCCTACTGATCGACGCTCCACCACGGGTTTCTGTTTCTTCTTAGGAGATTTTCTTCTTATTTGGCGCAGCAAGAAATAGTCCCTCATTGCTCGCTCTAGTACTGAAGCTGAATACAGCGCTCTAGCTGACACTACTCAGGAACTTTTATGGTTTCGTTAGCTCCTCGCTGATATGGGTGTTTCTTCCCCTGGTGCCACCTCTCTCTATTGTGACAATCAGAGTGTCATTCAGATTGCTCACAATGACGTCTTCCATGATCGCACCAAACATATTGAGATTGATTGTCATTTCATTCGACAACATGTTACACGTGGCACTGTTCATCTTCTTCCTATTTCTTTTGCTGATCAACCTGCTGATATTTTCACCAAGGCTCATCCTCTTAGTCTTTTCAGTGATCTAGTTTTCAAACTCAAGTTGGTTGATGCTTACCCACCTTGAGTTTAAGGGGGGCTATTACTATATATATATTAGATTTAGCTTTATAGATTTATACTTATCTCCTTGTATTGTAGATATAGCTTATTTCTATCTCTCTCTATACTTATCTAGGTTTGTGCCTATAAATACAAGCTCTCTTATTGTATTCTATTCATTCAATACAATACATATTATTTTTTTTTTCTCTCTCTCTCTCTCTCTCTCTCAACCATTCTAACACTCTTGATGACCAGATGTTTACTTCATTCCTCGCCAATTGCATTTTTCACAAAGCGAGCTGACTACAGTAAGAATAGAATTGCCATTAGACTACACCATACGATGATTGCAATTGCAATAGTATGACTGTCATGACCCAAACCCGCCCCTAAGGGTTAAGGACATAACCGGCCAGTAATCCTGAGATTACCTACGGCCTCAATACAAAACAGACACAACTCATTAGAGTAAAGGGGCCAAACGGAAGCAAAAATTTAAAACTTTGTCCATAGAGCCGTACTTATATGCACACAAAAACAAACCATACTCATATACGTTAATAACTCACATCAAAAGTACAGTAGCATAAACTTCTTTACAGACAGGATCATCTAAACTAAGTCAACCCATGGCAGACTATTTACAAATATACACAAAGGTCCTTGCCGACAAGACGGAATATAAATACATAACAAAATGGCAAGGTTGGGTCTCGTGCGTGAGACACAAGGCTGACTCTCCCAAAACTCCTGCTGTTCCTGGCTGACTTCACTGGGGCTGGGGTTGGACCTCACTTGGCTCACCTACAATTACATGAATGAACGTGAGCGAATGCCCAGTGAATACTATCAAATAAACAAGTTACATAAGTAATTATTGGAACAATACAACAAACGGCCTTCGGCCCAATCATTTACATCAATCGGCCTTCGGCCCAATCATTTATGTCAATCAGCCTTCGGCCCAATCATTCATGTCAATCGGCCTTTGGCCCAATCTTTCATTTCAATCGGCCTTTGGCCCAATCATTCATTTCGATCGGCCTTTGGCCTAGTCATCCATTTCAATCGGCCTTTTGTAGACGTCCCCGAACGCCCCGGGAGGGTTAGTCCCGTTCTGTTCATATTGGGGTCACTACAGTTCGGACTCAAATTGTCACGGTTCTTAATCTGAACCAAAGAGTCCAAATCCGGCAAATCGTTTTGAGAAAACAGATTTTTGAAAAGAAGTGCCAAACATGGACTGCTTTGCCAGATACAGAGTCGCCACCTAAATATTTTTTACATGGGAAATTTAGGAAACCCTGACTCGGTGCCAAAGGCCACGTGTCCGTCATCACCAAAGTTGCCTCGGCTCGGGAACTTGGGTACGATTGGGGAAGGTCAGCTATGAGCACCCCCTCTCGCCCGGTCTGAAGACCGGCCTCTACTAACCATGATATCCAATTTTGAAAACGTTATGTGTTCTTATTCCGATTATTAGCCTAGAATTACTATGTTATGCGCACAGCAAATAAGTATAGACCAAATCACCTAAATTGGAATAAAACATTTCATGTTTGTTTTGAAAATGATTTGCTACTCGCAAGTAGGCTAAAATGCAGGTTTTGCCACCCTCAAGTGGGCTTTAGAAAAGATGGTTTTGCCACTATCGGGTGGGCTTAAAACTCACAGTTTTCATGCATTATCCCAATTTAAGCAATTCGACCTCCATCCACAGGCATTCAAGCAGTTATATCACATAAGTAGCTAGCCTCATGGTAATCATGCTATTATGGCAACACTCACACGCATGCGGTATGCTAAAGCATAAAAGCTTACCTAGTACTCCAAGCCAAAACAGAAACTAGTTAGTAATCATATGCATGATCCTAGTTCATGTTAAAAATGGCTAATGCAACACGTGCAAAGATGCAATCTAGACAGGCTCGGCTATCCTAAACATGGCATGTGAAATGCTACAAATAACACGTATTCAATTTGGAATTGGAATACAATGCAGTTAGCATGATGTACCGAGTCCGGTGCATGTAAACAAATGCATGAATGCACGCATGCATTACATAAGGTATGCTAAAATAAATATGCCCTAATCTACCATCATAAGCAGGTAAATAAAAGGGAAGAAAGAAATGGGGGTTGGAAGACATACACACACCCACACACACTTATTACACATATGCCCTCACTCGGAGGGACCAAAAGAATATATAGTCCGAATAATGAATAAATAAACTATTACAAAAATTTCTAATTACTTAGTAAATAAATGCAAAAAGAAAGGAGGCCACAGCCCCCGCCTCGGGATGCGCGAATGATGCATGCTCGGATCCGACTCGTCAGGGAAACCCGTACCATGCCACTGTTGCCTCTGTTTTTACTGTCCTGCTTCTCTGGAAAACTTCCAAAGTCCCAGGAAATGTCCCCTGCACACTGAGGATCATCATCGGCTGGATGAAATGGCCACCGGCCATGTAGAATGTCCATCGGCTGCTCATGAGTTCATCGGCCACACATAAATGGCCGGTCGGCACTATATACTGCCGGTCGGCAGAAAATTCCTGCAGAAGACAGTTTTTTGACTGCAACAAGGACAAACAGTGCATGGCATGGAATTTTGGGCATATGTAAGCATGGCCATGTTTCCTATCATGTGTTAGACTCAAGAGGGCATGGCCCTTGGTCCTTAGGCCACCAATTATGCATTTTGATGCATGATGGCCTAAGAGACCAAGATTGCAATTCAATGGCGATGCATGCAACAAACAAATGAAGATCAAGGCCCTATCATGTCTAGGTCAAGAGCCTTGATGACATGAGAATTGAGATGTGTTTTGTCACTTAAAGCACAAACACCTCTCATCTCTCACATTTGGTTTGACACCCCAAACCAAGTAATGCAATGCATGTTATGCAAACATGGCTCAAAAGTTCAATAAGAAGCTATGATGCAAACATGCCAATTGTGATGCAAACTAGATATGGAAATGCAAGGTGCTAGAGCATGCAAAATGCAAATACATGGCAAACATGGACAAATCATGCAATAGTACTAGCATGTAACAACATATTGTGGATCAACCATGCGACAAGTATGAGCTAATCACACAATGGTGGACTCAAGCTAAGAGGGGCAGACCTCAAACTTTCCCAAAACAGTGGCAAAAAGTGCTCAAAAAAGTGGACAATGATTTATGCTAACATGCAAACCAAAAGGGCCCAAGTCTAAGGCACAGAGTGGAGCATTCCACTACCTACTAAGATGACCATTCATGGCATGTATTAGATAAGCAAAAACAGAATTTTAGCATGCAAAAATACACCCAAACCCTTTGATATGGGAGCCCCAAAATACCTTAAACATACAAACATGCACAAGGCCTATTTCAAAGCATAAAAGGGGACACCTTCAAAGCATGAGAGAGGTCACATATACAAACATACACACATGATTTATGGACTGAAATAGGATCCTAAATGATGCCAAATCAAGAGGATGGTCCAAACTAGGCATGTTAGAGGCCAATATGCTTAAGGCTTACAAGCCAAAACACAAAGAGATGACATCAAACAAGGCAAGCATGACTGAAATAGATGGCCAACAGACCTTAAACATGACAAATCAACACCAAAAGCTCCAATAAGCTAAGCTAAAACATGAGGATATACAAGGCTAAACACATGGCACATTTCTAGGCAAAGTAGAGCACTTCAAAGCGAGTATAAGATGCATGCTAAGGGCTACAAATTTAACCAAAAACAGAGATATAACATGATCCAAAACACCCAAAAAAACTCTGAAATGAAGCCAAAACACATCAAGTATGCATGCTCCCTCATGGGCCAAAAACAAAGGTAAAAGAGGTACAAAGGGGAGAGCGGTGTCCCTCCCCTATACAAGACTTCAAACCACCTTCCTTACCACTAAAAACCCACTGGTTTTCAGTGGTGAGAAGACCAAAAACACCAAGTAAACAAGGCCTCAAGAAAAGGCACCAAAATGGCCAAAACAAGGCCAAAGGGGGTCAGTTTGCACTCAAACCACAAAGTGACCTTAATGAATGTTCTAAAGCAAGAAAATACAAGCCTTTTTTATGTTATTCACAAAGCCAATAACACAAAGCAAGATAGGTAGAAAGCTAGTGCAAGTTTGGGGAAACTAAAGCAAGGTGCTTACCCTTGAAGAACCTTTGAAGAACAGGTGGTGCAGCCCTCTTCTAATGATCAAAATCAGTCCAAAACCTCACAAAACAAGCCTCCAAACCTCTCAATCTCGAGCTAAGGTGTAATGGTGTGTGTATTGGTGTAAAAGTAAGGTAAAACCACACTTTTTAGGCTTAAAACACACATAAGGATGAGAGAGAGATATATAGAGAGAGAGAGTATAACACAGATATATAGATATAGAAGCTCTGGTTTTTGCTCAAAAATGGCTAACCCCCCTCAATGGGAGAGGAGGGGTGCTTATATAGGCCAAGACAAAGCCAAATAACTTAATGGCTAAGCAAAGAGAAAGGTTCAAGGGGGGCAAAAGAGTCTAGGCTTCTTGGAGAAGCTAAGACAGCTGGCCAAGCTTCTCCAAGAAGCTTGGCCAAAGGTTCAAGCTTCTAGAAGCTTAGAGGGTTCAAAGGTGCAAAGTGGTCACACTTATGCACGGGGGAATGTGATGGTGCATTCCAGCTGGCACAGCTGGCATGCACCAGGCTTATAGGGTGCAAAGAGGTCACACCGGCCAGCCAAAAAGGTCACCGGCACAATAAAGTGCCGGTCGGCTAAACATAGTGCTGACCGGCTATTGTTTTTAAGAAAACACTGCCGGTGGTACACATGTGCGGCCGGTGATAACAGGAGAGGGCCGGTGGGGTGTGGGGATGGCTAATAAGCCATTCTCTGCCCTTCCAAGGCAAAACACAAGTGTTTGGTGCAAAACCAGACACAAAACGGTCGAGTTCGGAGATCCTGAGGCAGGGCGCGTAGCCGAGACCTCCGGGAACTCCAAACGAACACAAACAAGGATGATCACCGAGTGTTCCAACGGTGACGTCCAAGTCTTGAGGACGGTCAAAAATGGGGTGTCTACACCTTTGGCCCAATCATCCATTTCAATCGGCCTGTGGCCCAATCTCTCATTTCGATCGGTCTTTGGCCCAATCTTTCATTTCAATCGGCCTTTGGCCCAATTATTCATTTCAATCGTTATCCACCATTCAATTTAATGAACTTACAAAACTTACGCAGAAGTAACAATTGGACAATAACATACTACAAATATCTTGTTAAGATATTACTCACAGTGATCGGTTGATTGGTTTGCCCTGGAACTCGACCTTACACATGCCATGAACATAAAAGGGTCACTAACTGTGAGACCATGAAATATCCTCTCACATGGATGTTATGGAGATCCAACGAAGAGAAGAGCTTCACCCCTGTAGATCTCCAATGATGAACATAGTCGGTGCCACCCAACCGGGGTTGCCGGCCGGGGACTCTCCGATGATGAAGTCAGTCCCTGTATCAAGGAAGAAATAGTATATGCATTTGAAGGGGTGTGTGTTGTGTGGAGAGAGATGAGAACATACTTGTATGTTATGAGGTCCCTTCCTTTTATAGACGGGGGTATGATATTTATTTGGGCTGGACCTTTGTAGGCTTTGTTTGGGTTAGGCCCAATAAGCTAGTACATATAATTTTCTGGCTCCCACAATTGCCCCAAAACTTTCATTGTCTGGGGTAGAAGGAATGAGAGTTTTTTCTTGCCAAGTTACGCTGTTCAAATAGCTGTTAGGTTTTTTTGATAAAGAACACTTTGGATAAATGAATAAAATATATGAATGAATGTCTGCATGTGTGCGTGAATGTATGCTTGAATGTATGTATAAATGTACGTATGTCTTGAATGTATGTGTAAATGTATGATGTTCGTATATATGTACATATGTCTTGAATGTATGTATAAATGTATATATGTTGATCATAAGATGTGGGGGGTTGAGCTAAAACCCAGAAAGGAATACAAATAAATCATAACGATAGGCCACGGTATTCTAACCCCCGGGCATGGGTGTAGGCCGCGGTATTCTAACCCCCAAGCATGGGTGTAGGCCGCAGTATTCTAACCCCTAGGCATGGGCGTAGGCTGCAGTATTCTAACCCCTGGGCATGGGTGCAGTATTTTGTCAAGTGCAAAGATTGCTTCCAAATATGGACTTTTATGCCGAGCTAGAAATATTTCTATAGGCCGAACATGGAAATGATTACCTGAACCAAATAAGATAGATATATCAGTAAAAAATTGGACCACGGTATTATTACCCCCGGGTGAGGGTGTAGACCTGTGGTATTATAACCCCGGGCAAGGGTGTAGGCCTTTGCTAACGGCACTCTGTGCCGAGTGCGAAGATTGCGCTGTACTCGGAGACTTTTGCTGATTTTAAGTGGCAGCTAAGTGCCAATGTGGCAAGGACTTTGAATAATGTATCCCGTACCGAATAAGGTGGATGTGTTAATCACCAATAATATTGCTCTGCTTGTATGGAATTGCCAAGTAGATATTGGGCCAACTATTTAATTGCCGAGTTGCTCGGTTTGCGTTTAATCCAAGGTAGACTTGCCCCATTACTTTCGAATGCCAGGTGTTAGTCGGAAGAAATGTAGATTCCCATTGCCCTATGTTGCAGGGAAGGTTCGGCTTTGATAAAATGACGGCGCGCAAAAATATGCAAACTGCTGTTTGCCAAGAGTGTAATGTATTGCCTCAAAATGGGCGCTTGCTTGAAGCTGTGTGAAAAGGAGCGGAAGTTTGTAACTTGAGTAATTGTCCTTGTAATGTTTGTACCAAGTTGGCCGAGTATTCATGTATATCAAAGGTGCCGAGATGATGATCGGCTAATGTGCCCCAATTGGAAAGCGAAAAATTGACTGATGTCCCAGTGGGCAAATGTTTTGCCAAATAATGTTGTTAAGTGAATAGAGTTGCCGAATACTGTGGCCAATGTTGCTGCATAAAGTTTGACGATGCATAAAGTTGACAAATAATGTTGCTTAGCCGAATAAAGTTGATGCACGGCCGAATAATGATCATGCATAATGTTGAATTTAATAATGGTCAAATAATCTTGCCGGGTAAAGTTGATGCATTGCCGAGTGACTAGTGTCAAAACATCGGTGTCCGTTTACACTTGGGTCGGCGATTGTGCCAATCGTTTGGTCGGCGGCGTGTCGGCATTCCTTTGGGGTTACGTTTGCTAAGAACTTGGTCGGCAGTGGTTGCCAATTTAGTGGAGTTGAGCTTCTTGTCCAACGTATATTTGCCCCATTGCTTTTGAATAAGATTTGTTATTCGGAAGGAATAAAATTGACTTGGGCCAAAATTGCCGAGTAGGCCGATAATGATTTGAAACGGATTTCATGCCCCTGTTCGGTGCCGTGGCGATATCAGAATGAAGCCGAGACAAAGTAGGGTGCTTGGCGATATCGGAATCAAATTTGCAATTTATTTGTATTTGTATTTATTTATTTATTTATTTAATATATATGTATATATATTTTTGGGAGCAAAAATTGCATATTCTGACCGTACGGATAGACCCGAAATGCGTCAAATAGCTGGAAAAGACTATTGGATCTCTGTGATCAGACTCCTGATGGCATAATTGTAGCCAAAATAGAGTCGACGGCTCAAATCGGTTGAGAATTGTGCGCCGCAAAGCACCGGATAACTTCTCTTGCATGTTTTGCTAGTTCGACGTCCTTAGAAAATTTCATCAATTCTGGGCAAACTTTGATCGGCCCGTACGGCGTCGTTTTAGCTCCGATTTTGACGCGGTTTGTTGCATTGGACTCGTCTTAATGAGTACTTCACATTGGTATGGTCAAGACTTGAGTTTGACAGCTTTTGAAATTTCAGTTTTCGGCATGTGTGATCCGTTTCACAACTTTCGGCGGACTTGGGTTGCTTCTTGGCTCCTCGGGTTGGTGGATTTGGAATCTTTGTGCCGATACGAATCTTATGATATGTTCAGATGTGGATTTCGGCAAGCCGAGATGCTAATTTGATGCCGAGATATTAGTGCCGAATAACTACAACGTTGCCGAATATTTGATGCGGAAGAATATTGTGAGCTGTAGTCCAAGAATGTGCCGAATAAGATGCCGAACCCGAGTTGATCATATGTATGCAGCGTCATAATGCCGATGAACTCAGTTGCCGAATATCATAGATAACGGGGCCGGATTGTCCGATGTGCATAACATATGGGCGGCTGAGCAGTCGTGCAGCCGAGTAGTGTTAGCTGCCGAGTAAGTTGGCGAAGCCGAGATAAGCAGAATAATGTTAGTACAGTTGATAATAGGCCGAGTGATATACTGAATCGTAGAGGATAAGCAATACGGTATAATGTTCTGCTGAGTATTGGATAATTGAGTTGATAAGCAATGCCGAAGCCGAGATGTTAAAGCCGAATAAGTTGTCATTGCTGGACGATGCAGCAGTGATAATAATATGTTGATGCCAAATTGAAAGGCCGAATAGATTGTCCGTTTGCAAGTTATGCCAAATAATAAACCGAATAAGTGCAGAGTAGCTTTGGAGCTTTGCCGATTGATTGATTATGAGATACGGCACTACCGAGATGCGAATGCATGGGCTCAAACGTCGAATTTTTGGTTTTGACTGGCTGAGCACATAGTGACTTGCCACATACTTGGTCGGCAATCGGAATCGTGGTGCATAGTCAAAACTTGGGTTTGACTATGCTGAAAATTTCAGTTGCCGGATAAATACATGATGTCGGTAGTGAAACTATGAAAAGTTTCCTGTGACCGAATAATGTCAACCGTATATTTAAACTTGAAAATATAATGACGTAAGGTAATGAAATATTTGCCGAATAAAATTAACGTAAGGTAACGAATTGTTTGCCGAATAAAATTGAACTTGTAAGTATGACGTAAGGTAATAAAATATTTGCCGAATAAATTATAAGCCGAGTCGGTAATATGATATGCCATGATAGTAGTGCCGTGCAGTGGTGATATTTCTGAGAATTATATCATGAGATTCAAGGCGGTAGCGGCTCGGCACTACCGCGACACCGCCGAATTATTTTGCCGAGCAATGATGTAAACCCAACTGTAGCTTGCCGAATAAAATACTCATATCATCCATGTCAAGTACTCAGTGAAGATGAAAATTTTACAAATCCTAACTATTTAAATTAACTGGAATAGGTGTAGAAACATGAGCAAAATCAATGAATCCAGGTTAAATACAAGAACATGTATCTGCATAATTACCATTTTGCAGGTCAACATGAGAACAGCCATTGATTTTTATTGACAGTTAGCAAGATACATTGAAATTATTGAGGAAAGAAATCTATCGAATCAACAGCTACCATTAGTTGAATTCTTCAGTGTTACACTCATACACTTTTCTTTCATACCAGTGCTACATAGTAGCCAATCAACTGTTAGATGAGTGCTTCTCTTCCGCCGATAGCATATTTAATTAACAGCATGTAAATATTAGGAAAGATTCCCTGTCTATCATGCTCTGATATATAGTATTCCTATCATTGACCACAATGTAGAACCCTTGGGACACAACCATATTAGCCCATGCTGTTTTCATTTCAAGAGTGGGTGTAAGAACTACATGTTGTATCTTTTGTCACAGATTCACTTACCTTGGGTGTTTGATGTAATTAAGGAACATGAGGCCTTGCCCCAAAACAACAACTCCATATATGGTTGGAAAGATTTAAAGCACATGCACAGGAATGATGACAGACCAGAATATCACCAATGTCATTCTAGTTACATGATTCAGATTACATTCTCCTAATTCCTTTAACAATAGAATAATTGCACAGCATGAAATATGTGAACAATGAATAATGACGATGCCGATTTGTAAAGTTGGGCAGTATCGTGTAAACGGCTACCGAATAGCATGAAATAATTGCACAGCATGAAATATGTGAATAATGAATAATGACGATGCCGATTTGTAAAGTTGGGCAGCTATGGATTACAGTTAAATAATTGAGCTGATGTGAGCTTACAGTTAAATAATTGAGCTACCGAAGAGCCGTATAGATTACAGTTTATATATGAAGTAAAAAAGTTAAATTACTTGTGATAATAACTCATGGCTTTATTTATGTCAATTTAGTCTAGAGAGAGAAAAAGTGAAGACCCACTTAGTGATGAATAGATCACTCATGAATTTGGCCGAGAAACCCTATTAGTGATGCTGAAAAGAGCTGAAACCCATTTTTAGAGAGAATGAGTGAAAATGCTCTGCTTTGTTTTTGTTCTTGTTGGTTTTAGCTACACAAAAAATGATATTCAAAAAATCAACCCACCACAACTGGCATCACAGATATATAATATTATATGTACGTAGATATGCATATTGCGAATCAAGTTGAATCAAAATGAAAATAAGAGACCCAGCCTTGGATTCTACAGAAAGTTCTAGCATGGGTATACGTGCATACATGTCAAGTATCAACTTTAAGCTAAGTTTTGAGAGACAAAGAATAAATAAATAAATAGACAGACCCACGTATGAATTTAGCGGAATAACTTTATTGAATTGCCGAAAAGATGTTTGCACCAATAAAGGTGTGAAACCCATTTTTAGAGAGAGAAAACAGCTACTAACTTCATCTTGTTTTGACAACCTTTCTAAGCAATATTAATATTCAACAATGCTTTGATCAAATCTGTGAGCTTAAATAGATACATACATAGATGTGTATATATATATGTATACCTGAACTTTAGCAAAAAACATAATTAGAATGAAAGAAGCCAAAAACCCAGTTGTGGGCCGTATTACTTGGGATTGATTTTTGCTTTTGTGGAAAGTGCACTGACCTCAAAGCAACCAGTATATGTTTACTTATAGCAGTATATTTGTTGTGTTCTTCGTTGATCTCATTCAGTCGTTCCCACAGACGGCGCCAATTGTGAGACCATGAAATATCCTCTCACATGGATGTTGTGGAGATCCAACGAAGAGAAGAGCTTCACCCCTGTAGATCTGCAATGATGAACATAGTCGGTGCCACCCAACCGGGGTTGCCGGCCGGGGACTCTCCGATGATGAAGTCAGTCCCTGTATCAAGGAAGAAATAGTATATGCATTTGAAGGGGTGTGTGTTGTGTGGAGAGAGATGAGAACATACCTGTATGTTATGAGGTCCCTTCCTTTTATAGACGAGGGTATGATATTTATTTGGGCTGGACCTTTGTAGGCTTTGTTTGGGTTAGGCCCAATAAGCTAGTACCTATAATTTTCTGGCTCCCACACTAACAATTCAATTCGTTCAAAATTCACATTTTCCTCTTTAGGCTTCATTCTTATCTCTTTAACTCATTTACAATATTTAACATATGCCTAAGAGTGCTTGCAAGTGAAAGAGAACGGAAAACGAAGCACAGAATGCAAAAACAGAATTTCAGAAAATAGGGTCCCCGCTCGAGCGTGGACTTCCCCGACTCGGCCGCTCGAGCGGACTGCCTATCTACATAGCTCCCCGCTCGAGCGTCAAATACCCCGCTCGAGCGGGAGCCATGTCTGCCAAAAATGCTGGGAGCTCGATTTTCCCGCTCGAGCGGCACTTCCCCCGCTCGAGCGGACGTAAAACATCTGGGAATTCCAGGTTGTGTTCTTGAGCTCAAATTCGATTTTCCAGCCAATTTCTCATGCATTCCAAGGCTCAAAGTTCACATATAATTCTCCTAACATGGCATAGACCCCAAATTACAGCTCAATGAGGCTCAATTCACAAATAATTCACAGGCATGCCCCAAAACTCATTCTAATATGATAAAATCATGCATTCAAGCTCATCTCTTAATTAATCAAACATGCATGCTAATTATTGGCTTCATTTCCAACCCAAACAAAGCAAATGGTGTCCATTCTCATGGAATACAACAAAAGCATGCTTGCATGTAAGATTTAACACCTTTACTTCCATGTTCAACTCAATACATACTAGATTATGCAATTCTACAACAATTATATACATGCATGCCTTCATTGACCATCAATTGGACACAAACAACTCAATCTCCTTAACATCAAGCTAACTCATGTTCTTGATCATCAAACACACTTGAATCTACACATTTACAACAAAAATCCATGGGTTCACTTACCTAGAAGCTTTGATCTTCTAAGCTCTAGTCAATTCTTGAGCTAAACCTCCAAAATTTCCAAGTTTTAAGCCAAATCACCCAATTCTCTCCCTCTCTCTCTATATGGCCGGCCCTCTCTCTCTTTTGAGTCCAAATCAGCCAAATGAGGTTATAAGGAAAGAATAGAAGGTGTAATGCTTTAAGGCAACAAACCCCACTAACAAAATATTTTAATATAAAATACTTGGGCACTTAATTCATCAATTTAATCAGCTTAATCTGACCAGAATCAAATTTTCAATTAATTTTCACCGTAGGCTCTAAAAATTACGCTATTCACAAAGGCGCAATCGATTTCGGGTTCTGTGGCCAATAAGGCCTTCAATTTAATTTCCGAAGCGGATTATCAAACAGATATTCCTACGGTGAACAGATAGAATTCCAAAATCACATATATCCACATAATGGCACACAAAATCATATCAAAACATATAATCGCATACGTATTAGGGACCAATTAACATAATACAGAACAGGGGTATCACAGTCTCCTCCCCTTTAGGAAGTTTGGTCCTCCAAACTTAAGTTACCTTCGCTGGGAAACAAATGTAGATAGCGTAGTTGCATTTCCTCCTCTTTTTCCCACGTGGCATCCGTCCCATAGTGCTCTTTCCATTCCACTTTCACCATTGGAATGGACTTGCTTCTTAATTGTTTCACTTGCCGATCAACAATTCGTTCCGGCCATTCAGCATATTCCATATTCACATCAATAGCAACTCGGTGATAATCAATCACATGAAACGGGTCTCAGAGGTAACCCCTCAACATCGACACATGAAACACATTATGGATTTGCTCGAATCCCGGTGGTAAAGCCACTCTATAAGCAACTGGACCAAGCCTCTCCAAAATCTGAAACGGCCCGATGTAGCGGGGCGACAACTTGCCCTTTTCCCCAAATCTAACTTGACCTTTCATCGGAGAAACACGGATGAACACATGGTCACCAACCTCAAACTCAAGAGGTCTTCTCCGAACGTCTGCATAATTCTTTTGTTGGTCTTGAGCTGTTTTGAGCCTTTGACAAATAGTCTTGATTTTCTCAGAAGTGTCTTGCACAATTTCTGGCCCAAGCAAAGCTCTATCCCCGACCTCTGTCCAACAGATAGGTGATCTACACCTCCTACCATACAAAGCCTCGTATGGTGCCATACCGATGCTGGAGTGGAAGCTGTTATTATAAGCAAATTCTGCAAGTGGCAAATAGTCTTCCCAACTCCCCTGAAAATCCAAAGTACACATGCGAAGCATATCTTCCAAAGTTTGTATCGTTCGTTCCGATTGCCCGTCTGTCTGTGGGTGAAATGTAGTACTGAACCTTAATTCTGTTCCCATAGCTTCCTGCAAACTCTTCCACAATCTAGAGACAAATTTCGGGTCTCTATCCGATACAATAGACACCGGAACTCCGTGTAAACGGACAATTTCATCAACATAAATAGTAGCCAGTCTATAAGTAGTAAACGTGGTTTTAACAGGCAGAAAATGTGCGGATTTAGTCAGTCTATCAACTACAACCCAAACAGAATCCATACCTCGAGAAGTCCGAGGCAGGCCAACAACGAAATCCATAGTCACATGTTCCCACTTCCATTCAGGAATATGGAGAGGTTGAAGTAGACTGCCTGGTTTCTGATGTTCAGCCTTAACTTGCTGACACTGAAGGCACTTGGACACATATTCTGCAATCTCTTTCTTCATTTTAGGCCACCAATAGGTTTGTTTCAAATCCCGATACATTTTATTGTTATCCGGATGCATAGCAAATACGGATCTGTGGGCTTCATCTAAAACCCTCTTCTTTAGTTCCGGGATATCAGGGACACATATTCTGTTCCAGAATTTCAACATTTCATTCTCAATGCTGAATTCTGCTTTTGGACTTGTCTCAAATTCATCAATTACCTTTCTGAGGAACTCATCCTCTTTCTGTTTATGCTTGATTTCATCAACAATTGCCGGCTCGGCTGTAATAGCGGCTATCAATCCGCCCTGTTCACACACCACTACTTCAATTTCAGACTTCTCAAAGTCTTGCAAAATCTCCCTTTGTTCAGTAAGCAGACAAGCCATACCCCCTGTTGATTTTCTGCTCAAGGCATCAGCTACTGTATTAGCTTTCCCGGGGTGATACTGAATCTATAGATCGTAGTCTTTTATTAGCTTCAGCCATCTTCTCTGACGTATATTCAACTCCTTCTGCGTGAAGAAGTATTTCAGGCTCTTATGATCCGTGTAGACTTCACACTTTGCCCCTTACAAATAGTATCGCCAGATTTTCAAAGCAAAAATAACTGCGGCCAATTCTAGGTCATGTGTTGGGTAATTCTTCTCATGTGGCCTCAACTGTCGGGAGGCGTAGGCAATAACCTTTCCGTTCTGCATTAACACACAACCCAAACCCTTATAAGATGCGTCACTGCAAATTACGAAATTTTCCGTACCTGAAGGTAAGGTCAAAATTGGTGCAGTAGTCAATCTCGTCTTCAATTCCTAAAAGGCTGATTCTCTTTCATTGTTCCACTCAAATGGTTGCCCTTTACGTGTCAATTGGGTAAGAGGCACAGCTAATTTCGAAAAGTCCTTCACAAACCTCCTGTAGTACCCAGCCAAGCCCATGAAACTGCGAACTTCTGTCACATTAGTCAGTGTAGGCCAATTCACAATTGCTTCTATTTTCGGCGGGTCCACTGAAATTCCTTCCTTGTTGATCACATGCCCTAAGAAAACAACTTCATCCAACCAAAACTCACATTTCTTTAGTTTAGCAAATAATTTTCTTTCCCGAAGTATTTGTAAAATAGTCCTTAAATGATGTTCATGTTCAAGTCTATCTTTAGAGTATATCAAGATATCATCGATGAAGACTACAACAAATTCGTCAAGGTAGGTTTTAAAAATTCTATTCATTAAGTCCATAAATGCTGCCGGGGCATTAGTCACTCCAAATGGCATAACAAGAAACTCGAAATGACCATACCTCGTTGTAGACACCCCATTTTGACTGCCCTTAAGACTTGGACGTTACTGATGGTTTACTGGGTGGTAAAAGGCGTGCAGGACAAAGGTTCGGTTCCTTCGGCAGAGAGAGAGACAAATCTCAACTTCACACCCTATTTTGGACCAAAGCTATTTTGGATGGTTTTTAGACCGTAAAACCCTCTCTTTCAAAACATTTTTGAAATAAAGTTTCTACAATGTTTCGAGGCTCACATTTTGTCAAACGTTGCGCTTTTCGGTAAACCGAGCAGGGACAAAGTGGAAATGAATGAAAGAGAGATGAAATCTTTGAAAAATCTTTCAAAACACTTTACTTAGGGGTTTGAAGTTGAAGAAAAGAGGAGAAGAGAGAAGAAACCAAGTTGGAGAAGAGGATAGGCAAGAATCGCTAAGAGAGGGACGAGCAGTCCTCGCTAAATCAAGCTTATCTGTCTATGCACTTGGAGTTAAGCAATGAGGCCACTACCGTTGGAAATAAGACTTCCGGTGCTTCATTTTGCACTCAAGAATCTCTTAAAGCCGAGTCCGGATGGCGGAGATATGATTGGTTGAAGTTGGGCATCATCCTGGTTGGACCGAAACTGAGCATCCTTCACCAAAACAAGCATAACTTTTTGCAGAGGAGGAATTTTGATGCAAGTTTGCGGCATTGGAAAGCTTACTTCTGGGGCTTCAATTTTGACACAAGAATTACCTGAAAAGGAGTTCATATGAAGAAGTTATGCCCGTTTGAAGTTGGACCTGCAGAGCAGATTTTTCCTGCCGACCGGTCAGAACAGAGTGCCGACCGGCCAAATAGATGGCCGACCGGCCAGAACAGAGTACCGACCGGCCAAATAGATTGCCGACCGGCCATTTAAAGTAGCCGACCGACCATTTTTGCTAGCCGACGACCTTCCGGAGTATTCTACAGATTGAGTGGATGCCAGCTGTGCCAGCTATTCTCCATTCAAACCCTCTGTCCGAGATTTTGCCTTTTGGGGGGAAACTTGAATTGTTTTCCCCCTCTTTTTCTACCCCTTTGCCTATATAACCACCACCCCAACTCTGGTTTTAAGGGTTAGAAAACTTTGGTTTAAGTCTCCTACATTCAATCTCTCTCTCTCTACATTCCAAGCACCAAAACCCTTTATTCGTGGACCAATTTCTACTCCATCTCCAAGGCAACCAATCCATACTCCATACCAGCAGTTTGGAGGCCATTTCCAGAGGCAAGGAGCATCTTTTCTCAAGCCAAGAGGTTGCTAAAGTTTGGTCTACAAGGGTAAGCCTTCTCTTCCCTCTTTTTGAGCTTATTTTGCATACTTTCTAGGCCATATTTTCTTGCATATTTGGGCTCTGACCCTAACTGGAAGAAGGCTTATTTTGATCCATTTTTCATGTTTGATTAAGGGCCTCTCCCTGTTTGAGGCCTCCTTGTTACACTTTGTGTTAAATCCCTCTTGTATGCCTCTTCCTTGCATAGTATTTTAGGCCTATTTGTAAACTGTTTTGAGCTTGGTTGTAAACTGAAAAGTGGCTTATTTTGAGCCCTTCTTCAATATTTTTGAAGGGCTCATCACTGTTTGAGACTTCCATTTTCCACTTGCCTTTGTATCCCTCTTTTGGCCCTATTTTTACATGATTTGTTAGCCCCTTGTGCTTGTATTTTTGGGCTCTGGTCCAAACTGTAAATAGCCTTATTTTGATCCCCTCTTCATGTTTGATCAAGGAATTTGTAGCTGACAGATCAAAATGCAGCCGGTGATCATCCCCTTCGGCCGGTGGTGTTCCCCCTCAGCCGGTGGTGTCCCACAGAACTCAAAGAAGCAACCCTGAGACTTTGGCAATTTTCAGAGGAGCAGGGCAGTGTAAACAGAGGCAACAGTGCTATGGCAGCGAGTTTCCGGGCAAGACGGATCAAGCATGCATCATCCACGTCTCCCGAGGCAGGGCTGCCGCCACCTTCTTTCTGCATTTATTTTGTTAATTAATTAAGGGTCTGTAATAATTAATTAGCTAGGATAGTTGATTTGTTATTTGGCCTGTATATTCTTTTGGTCCCTCCGAGCGAGGGCGCAATTGTGTAATAAGTGTACGTGAGTGTGTGTATGTCTTCCAACCCCACGTCTTTCTTCCCTTTTATTTACCTGCTTTCAATGGTTAGTATTAGGGCATATTTAAATTAGCATACCTTATGCTATGTATGCGTGCATCCATACATTTGTCTTGCATGCACCGGGCTCGGCGCATCATGCTAACTGCATTGTATTTCAATTCCAAATTGAATACGTGTTATCTGTCGCATTTCACATGCCATGTTTAGGATAACCGAGCCTGTCTAGATTGCATCTTCGCATGTGTTGCATTAGCCATCTTAACATGAACTAGGATCATGCATATGATTACTAACTAGTTTCTGTTTTGGCTTGGAGTACTAGGTAAGCTTTTATGCTTTAGCATATCGCATGCGTGTGAATGTTGCCATAATTGCATGATTACCATGAGGCTAGCTGCTTATGTGATATAACTGCTTGAATGCCTGTGGATGGAGGTCGAATTACCTAAATTGGGACAAAGCATTAAAATTGTGAGTTTCAAGCCCACTTGATAGTGGCAAAACCATCTTTTCTAAAGCCCACTTGAGGGTGGCAAAACCTGCATTTTAGCCTACTTGTGAGTAGCAAACCATTTTCAAAACAAACATGCAATGTTTTGTTCCAATCTGGGCGATTTGGTCTATACTTGTTTGCTGTGCGCATAACATAGTAATTCTAGGCTAATAACCGGAATAAGAACATGTAATGTTTTCAAAACAAGATATTATGGTTAGTAAAGGCCGATCTTCGGATCGGGCGAGAGGGGGTGCTCATAGCTGACCTTCCCCAATCGTACCCAAGTTCCCGAGCCGAGGCAACTTTGGTGATGACGGACACGTGGCCTTTGGCACCGAGTCAGGGTTTCGTAAATTCTCCCATTAAAAAAAATATTTAGGTGGCGACTCTGTATCTGGCAAAGCAGTCCATGTTTGGCACTTCTTTCAAAAATCTGTTTTCTCAAAACGATTTGCCGGATTTGGACTCTTTGGTTCAGATTAAGAACCGTGACAAATCGAGTCCGAACTGTAGTAGACCCGCAAAAACGAACGGAACGGGAGTCACCCTCCCGGGGCGTTCGGGGACGTCTACAGTTTCTGGCGACTCTGCTGGGGATTTTAGAGAACTTGACTCGAACTCGTGATATCTCCTTTTAACCACACTTATGTGTTTCTTTGCATTGCATGTGCATTGGTGCGCCTAGGACACCGTGTTTGCCATCTGCCATTCCTGAACGGTTTGCCGGAGGCTTGTCTTGTCAAGACATGACCATAAGGCTGACCGGTTATGGGCTTTGACAGTGTGGGAACACAAACCCCGGTTTTATCGGGGCACCCCTTTTGACCATTCGACCTAGTGCATATCGAAATCCATAGTGACCATTCCAAACTAGGACAGGTTGCTTACCCGATATAGGTTGTTTGAAACCGCTGCGTGCGTAGTGAAACCCTAGCTCCTGACAAAATAGGACAGGGAAACCCTACCCCAACATAGGGGTGTATTGGCTCTCATTTACTTGCTATGTGCTTTTAGAGTGTATCTCTACAGGGAATGCATGTATCAGTTTGCAAATTTGGGCACCAGGCCTGCGGGCACCAGTTCAGTATTTTGGGATTTAGTTTTACCTGAGAGTATCAGTTTACAGGCAGAACTTTGGGGCAGAATTCAGTAGAGGGCAGTCATCCTACTATGCTCATATCTGTTTTGGTGAAATCAGGCTGAGGTGCTATCTGTTTTCTCTTTTGCTAGGTAGTTTTGGAACCATAGCTTCAGAAGGCTCCAATATCCCCTGGGTACATTGGATTTGTGCTGATAGACTTTGTCAGGTCAGAGACTCAGTTCAAGGGTAATCAGGGCCAGAGAAGGCTAGTCAGACATAGACCACCAGTACAACAGCCACCAGATCAGTGATCTTTGGGCAGTCGGGTTGAGATTTTCGAGCCTACTGTAGACACAGATATACCGGTTGCTCAGTTAGATCAGGACAATATGTCGAGTCTGGAAGAGATGGTGCGCCAACTCCAGGATAGTATGAAAGCCATGCAGCAAGACGCTGTCCGTCAAGCAGAATTCGCCAAGCAACAGGCTGTGGTCATAGCCTAACAAGCAGAGACAATTGCCAGGTTAGAGCAGCAAACTGGAGTATCTACTTCACACCAAGCTCCTCCCCCGCCAAGAGTTCCCATACTCGGGGAGGCAACCCACGTCCAGGATGGTACGGACATTCCAGTTGGGCCAGCTCCGCCCCCAGTTTTACCCCAACTATCCAAAACACCTACCAATCTACCGGACTCTCCCTTTGAGTTCAAGACGGACCCCACAGCATTGAAAGTGAGCAAGCTTGAGAAATTGTTCAAAAAGTCTCAGGAGGCCCACTCTATTCCTGATATAGAGGATGGTTATACCGACTCAGTGGTGACATTACCGGATCGATTCAAGATGCCACATATCGATCGATTCGATGGCTCTGAAGACCCGATGGTGCACCTCCAACTATTTTCTGATATTCTGAGGCCAATGGGTTTGACCACAGCCCAGAAGCTGTCACTATTCGGCCGAACCTTGTCTGGGATAGCCGCAATCTGGTATGCGAAATTAGAGGACTCTGTGAAACAGAATTGGGAAGAGATGGCTGAGGCCTTCAGTTATCAATACTCCTACAACACACATATTGAGGTCACAACTCGTGATCTTGAAGTCACCCGCCAAGAGCCAAAGGAGGGTTTCTCAGAGTTCGTGACGAGATGGAGGGCAAAGGCCTCAATGATGACTACAAGGCCTTCCGACAAAGATCAGATTCGGATGGTTGTGCGCAACCTCCAGCCCAAACTAATGCAGAAAATGATCGTGCTCCCCTTACCTACCTTTTCAGATTTGCATGAGATGGGAGTACAGATCGAGGATGCCATGAGGCAGGGCCTTATTGACCAAGAGAAGGAGCAGCCCAGGAGGGCGTTTACCCGCAGTTCGAATGCGACCACCAGCGGTGATGCAGCTGCTAGGACTTCAGACGTGGGCATGGTCGCCACCACCACACCAAGAGCAGCCACCCCCTTTGTTGGTACATCCACTTCAAACCCTCGAACTTCAGACTATCTACCCCGAGGCAAGAGGGTTTTCACCCCACTCTTTATGCCTTTGTCTAAAGCTCTAGGGGTCCTACTCAGGAAAGGACATCTAAAACTGTTAGAACAACGGCCCCTACCCGATCCTCTCCCTACAAAGCATGACCCGGCTAAGTACTGTGCTTTCCATCAATAAACTGGTCATGACACTGATGGTTGCATCCGTCTCCGCCATGAGATACAAAATCTGATTGACAATGAGGTCATCGTCGCACCAAGCTCTGCAAAGTCTATCGGCACTTGATCAGTGAACTTGTGGGGGATAATGTGATGTGATCAGGGGATGAACCACCTGCGGGCAGCGCTCAGTTTACTCCAGATATGGCGTTTGGCACGCACTGTTTTGAGCATTTGCGAATGCTAGTTTTGTAGTTTCTGACTTGGGTGCTGAGTCAGTTCTGTCATTTTTGTTTTGAGTCTGTCTCTTTGTTTTAAGTCAGTCTTTTCATACTGAGTCAGTAAGGGTCTGTCTTGTTGTATCGAGTCAGTCCTATTGTACAAAGGTCGGGTGATTCCGGGGGTATTACCTCGGGCATCACCATTTTGTTTTGTGTTTGTCTTTTCGTTTTGTTTTGAGTCTGTTTCTGCCTGGAGCCAGTTACACCAACAGATTTGAATGAACAGCAGTGATTTTCGCACTCTTGTGTTTAGTTGTGCCAGAAGTTTGAATGAAATGACAGTGCTCTTCGCCTGCTCTTCTGTGCCTTGAACTCATTGCATTAACCTAAGTTTTTTCAAAACCTTTTTCAACACTACGGTGAAAACGAAGAGGAAGGAATTCCTCGGGATTTGTAAAAATTTGATCAACTGAGAGAAAGAGAGGCGTGCTAAGCCCTTAATGAATGAAATCATGCTTGTTAGTGTGAGTACTGAGAAGGATCCTGGCTTGATCCAGATTGGTTCTACACTGTCTTCAGCGCGAGCGATTTGTCGCTTTCTTAAAAACTTTCAAAAAATGTTTTGCGCGGTCCTGCGAAGACCTGTGTGGAATCGCTCTTGAGATTGCGCAGCTTAGGATCGCTCTCAGCCTCAAGACTCGACCCCCTTTGCTTTCAAACCTTGAACTTGCATTCAGAATGTTCAACGGTCGACCACAATGTAAGGCCTGTGTGGCCAGATTGGAGGCAGCCCTCGAACAAGAGGCACCAAAATCAAATCAAGAAGATCAGATCTTATCAGAAGAAACTTGCAAAGCTAGAACGGAAGCACCCTTCGAACTAGGGGCAAAGATGTCAAATGTGCTCGAAGAGCCGAAGATGGATCCTTCTGCAAATCAACACAACAGCCACTCAACACAACAGCCACTCTCCTGGATACGGATGGCTTCAAAACCCTAAAACCACTTGGCATGGACTTGTTACATTTTTACCCTTTGAGAGGCTCGCTGGGCTGAAAACCCGGAAGGGCGACCCAGACAAAAGTTAGAGCAAGAGAAAAATACAAAAAAAAAAAGAAAGAAGAAAGACAAAAAATACAAGGAAAAGAAAAGAAAAGAAAAATACAAAAAAAATGCAAAAGAATTGAAAAGAGAAAAAAAGAAAAAAAGAAAAAAAGAAATGAAAAAAATTGAAAAGAAGAAAAACATAGCTCACAAGGTCGAAAACCTGCAACGGGCGCCTTGGCAAAAGTTAGAGCGCAAAAGGAGAGGTTAAATACCCGAGTGTACCTTAACCCCGAACTACGTAAGGCTTGATTCCCATCTTTGGGATACGTAGGCAACTTCATCTTGAAGTCCAGCCGTAAAACACTTCAAATTCGATTGTGTCCATGAAATGGTTTTGATCATTTTTGCCTTCTCTGTATCCGAGAGTCTGGTTGTGTTCGTCGCTCTGAGGACTGACTACAATGCGCTGCGGTGCTATCCAAACAAGGGGCAACTTTCCGTTTCCATTCAGTATGCCACAGTGCCATTCAAACAAGGGGCAACTTTCTGTTGCCATGCAGCTCTTTTCAAGCGAGGGGTAGTTTCCATTGTCATGGATCTGAGGTTGCGTATCTCAAGAGTAGGTTCCGTGCTCGTTGAGCATTGACCGTGTGCAAAAATAGTTTTTGAGAATTTTTACTGAGGTTGACCATTTTCTCGAAAATTATTTCATTTTCCAAAACTGGACCATTTCTTGGACCCAAAAAAGGAAAATTTTCAGTGCTCATAACCTGACTTGCATGATTTTAAATCAGAAAATCGAACAAGCATGTTAATCTAACTTTCATGTTGGTCAAAATTGTTTGAAAACCAAAACAAAAAATGGTCAAAATGATGAACTAGGGGTGCAGTTGAGTCAGGCTTCCTGTCTTTTCCCCGTTGTCAATGCATTTGCCAGACAGGGCACTCTACTTGCTAGAAGGGCACTCTACTTGCCAGAAAGGGGCACCATTGAAGCTAACCACAAAGGGCTGAAAGCTCTCTCATCCTCCAAGCAACGAGGTATCAAGCCGAGTGCGAAGCACGAATTACAATAGATCAAGATGTTCCACTTCCTCATATGGATAGATCTAACCATGTCCGAACTCCCCAGCAGAGCATCATCAACCGATGTCAGCTGCAGATTTGCCACACACCCAGTTGTAGCGCAGCCCCTCTGTGGAAGAAACTCACTGTTGTAAGCAGAAGAAAGAGAATCTAGCAGAATGCTAGGGGCAAGAGCCCGCAACTTCTTGTCTACCCATCAACCACCCAGGGGAGGGATTGAAAAATTAGAGATTGAAGAATAGAGAGATGTGCGATGAGAGAAAAAGTGAGAAAAGGGCTTTTTCAGAAAAACAGAGCTTGAGGGCCGAGCGATGTGAGAATCACAAATAAGAAAGGGTGGGAAACACTACCCGAGGAAACAGGCTCCCTGTGCACGTCTGAATGTCGTGTCTTTTTGTTTTACCTTGATTCTTTTTTTGAGTCATCTCGAGTGTTACTCGATGTGTTTAGGTTGTTCACCTTTTGTTTTCCGTTGTCAAGTCGTGGTGTGCTGTGTTCAGTCGTAGGCTCAATACCCAGTCGAGAACTTATTCTCACCCTTAATTTTAAAAAAAAAAATCGTTTTGTGCTCAGAGTGTTGTGCCATTCTCCACATTTGTGCAAAACAGAATTTGTTCTTTCATAAAACCGCAGGGTTCAACCCAGGTCATGCGAACAGCAAAACCAGGACCTATCTGAAGCTATATTGGTTCCAGACTGCAAAGCAAAAGAAAAAAGGGAAAATTTGGAGCATCTGAGTTTGTTTCAACTTCTACAAATTCTGAGATTGTACTCCGGGTGTACCTCTTCAAGTCTTGCCAATGCTCTAAAGTATGAGTGTACCTCTACCTCAGGCTCAAGCTCAAGCCTGTTGCAGTGTATCAATCACACTTCATTCATTTTGTGTATCTATCGCACATATTCTCATTTAGTGTATCTAGCACACTTTGCTTTACTTGGTGTATCAATCACACTTCATTCACTTTGTGTATCTATCGCACATATTTCTCTTTGTGTATCTATCACACTACTCTTCTCTGCATGTTTGCTTTGTGTATTAATCACACTCTGTTTGCCTCATGTATCTATCACATGTTTACTTTAGTGTATCCATCACACCTCATTTACTTCCGTTTGCTTCATGTATCTCTCACATGTTTACTTAGTGTATCAATCACACTTCATTCATTTAGTGTATCAATCACACTTCATTCACTTTGCTCACTTCATTCATTTAGTGTATCAATCACACTTCATTCTCATTTTATGTATCTATCACACACATATTCACTTTTGTGTATCAATTACACTCTCATTCCCTTAGTGTATCAATCACACTTCTTTCATTTCGTGTATCTATCACACACATTCTCATCTTGTGTATCTATCGCAAGCATTCCCATTTTGTGTATCTATCACGCTTCATTCACTTTTGTGTATCTATCACACACATTCTGATTTTGTGTATCTATCACGCACACATTCGTCTTTCTGTATCTATCACACACATTCTCATTTTGTGTATCCATCACACATTTTATTTACTTTAGTGTATCCATCACATTTCATTATCTTTAGTATATCAATCATACCTTGTTTACTAAGTGCATCTATCACACTACGTGTTCACCTTTAGTATATCCATCATACTTGTTCACTAAGTGCATCTATCACACTACATGTTCACCTTTAGTATATCCATCATACTTGTTCACTAAGTGCATCTATCACACTTCGTGTTCACATTCAGTATATCCATCATACTTGTTCACTAAGTGCATCTATCACACTTCATGTTCACATTCAGTATATCCATCATACTTGTTCACTAAGTGCATCTATCACACTTCGTGTTCACATTCAGTATATCCATCATACTTGTTCACTAAGTGCATCTATCACACTTCGTGTTCACCTTTAGTATATCAATCATACTTGTAACGACCCGGAATCTTGTGACGTAATTACTGATAATTAATTATGCATTTATCCGATTTAATTGAGAATTATCTGTTCGAATTAGAAAAATATCTGTTGGGATGATAACTTCGGGACTGAAATCGAAGACTGTAATGAGTTCAGAAAATGAAATTGAACACACCTATGAGATACTGGGAATTTTTAGAACTATCTGAAACGATAAATTGAGGACTGAATTTCGTCTGCATCGCTAAGTCTTGTTTGGCTTGGGATTATGGCACAACTTGATTATTTTGTTATATATGATATGTATGGCTTATATAGATAAGGATGGAACCTTTTTGACTCAAGAAAAGAGAGAGAGAGAAGAGAGAATTCGGGGAGAGAGAGAGACCAAGGAGGAAGAAGAGAGGAAAAAGGGGATTAGGCTCAATCTTCTCCAATTGAAGAACCAAAGGTAAGAATTTCATGAATTGAGTTGTTGATCTTTGATCTTTAGCATTTGAACTCAAGATTGTGGCTTAAAGTAGCATGAATCATGTTTATCTTGTATCCTTGAAGAAGAACTTCCATGGATGGTAGAAATGAAGCTTGTATATGCATGTTTATTGAATTTTCATCCCAATTTATGAGTTGATTTTATATATGATGCAAATGGGTTTTGGATTGAAGTTATAATGTTTGATTCAAGATGAGTTTCAAGTGTTTTGAGACTTAGATTTCATGAATTTGAAAGTGGTTTTGCAAAAGGGAAGAAAAGGATGAAGCTTGGGAGGAAGAACCAGGGTTTCGGATTTTCGCAGGGTCCGCTCGAGCGGAGGTGATCCCGCTCGAGCGTAGATATTCACCTCTCAGCAGTTTTGGGGAAATTGTACTGTCCGCTCGAGCGGAAATGTGGGCGCTCGAGCGGGAAGGCTTATTTTCAGAAAAGTTTTGAAAGTTGTTCTATATGATTTTCACGGGTGTAATTGCATCATTAAACATCTTATGAGCATGATATGGATATAAAAGACTGAAAAGAAGAAAGAGAATGATATGATATGAATGATGTGAATTATTGATGACGAATGCTAAGGCAATGTGTTATACGGTTAATGTTTGCAGGTCAGACTGAGAAGACCGTGCCATCGGTATCGGAAACCCACTGTAAGTAACGTTTCCGTAAAGATATGTTATTATGATTTATGTTCCAAATGCTATATGATATGTTATGATTTTGAGATGATAAATGTTTTCTGTGAACGAAGGTCCTAGTTTGCGAATCTAGTATGGCATCCATAGGTAGTCCTAACGGACCAGTTTACGAGATCTCGTCAGTCGATTAATCGGTGTACGGACCGGTTACTCTAGTCGTAAGACAACCCATGTTTAGTCCCTGTGGAGTATGCCATTACGTATGTTGATATGGTGATTGATATATGTTTATGATTGTTTTATTAAGGATTTATGAAATGTTGGACTTCGTTCACTAACCTCTTTACTGTTATGTTACTTGCTGAGCTCTAGCTCATTGTTTGTATTTATGTATTATAGGTGAGCATTCTGGGAGTCGAGCCCAGGCGGAGTCTTGATCGAGCCGCCATCCTGTAGCCACCAGAGTTTTGAGTGCCTCAAGCCGGGGCCAGGCCTGGAAGGCCGTTTTGAGAGCTTTCCCTTGCTGTACCCGAGTCTTGTAGTGTATATATAGATTGTTTTTGTTACATGTTATGTGCATGTTGTGGGTAATTAACATTATTTTTTTGGCATGTAAATATATGTTCATGTTATGCACAGCTCTTGGACTATTAGATTTCTTTTTTTCGCTTCCGCGAGCCCCGTTTATTTATGTTTTGTACAGTAAGGCCTGTGGTAATCTAGGATTACTGGCCGGTCTCGTCACCAAACTTCTAGGGGCGGGTTTGGGGCGTGACAATACTTGTTCACTAAGTGCATCTATCACACTTTATGTTCACCTTTAGTATATCCATCATACTTGTTCACTAAGTGCATCTATCACACTTTGTGTTCACCTTTAGTATATCCATCATACTTTGTTCACTAAGTGCATCTATCACACTTTGTGTTCACCTTTAGTATATCCATCATACTTTGTTCACTAAGTGCATCTATCACACTTTGTGTTCACCTTTAGTATATCCATCATACTTCGTTCACTAAGTGCATCTATCACACTTTGTGTTCACCTTTAGTATATCCATCATACTTTGTTCACTAAGTGAATCTATCACACTTTGTGTTCACCTTTAGTGTATCCATCACACTTGTTCACTTAGTGCATCTATCACACTTTGTGTTCACCCTTTGTGTATCTATCACATTGTGCTCACTTGCTTACTGTGTCTATCACGCACTCAGCTACTGTATCTATCACATTTTGCTTCATATAGTGTATCAATCACACACGCTCGCTTCGTGTATCAATCACACACGCTCACTTTGTGTATCAATCACACACACTCTCTTTGTATATCAATCACACACACTCACTTTGTGTATCAATCACACACGTTCGTTTTGTGTATCTATCACACATGCACACTGTATTCGCAGTGACAATTGCAATAATTCTCTTACATCCGTTCTGCATTGTAATGTAGTTTGGTTTTTGCTTGCTTAAAACTGTTGCATTGTTGTGCTTCGTTACAGCTTTCTTTACATGATCATAAGTCATGTTCGGCTTCTTGCATTGTTAATTGCATTTTGCCTTTGCCTGCGAGCACATCTCTTTGATTATTTTGTTTCTTTGTCCAAGTCTTCGGCCTTGTCAAAAATGGGTCGTCTCTGGGCTTTGACATTCACTCCCGTCATTGTTATGACTTCCGAGCTCTGTCAAAGAGGGGCAACTGTAGACACCCCATTTTTGACCGCCCTTAAGACTTGGACGTTACTGATGGTTTACTGGGTGGTAAAAGGCGTGCAGGACAAAGGTTCGGTTCCTTCGGCAGAGAGAGAGACAAATCTCAACTTCACACCCTATTTTGGACCAAAGCTATTTTGGATGGTTTTTAGACCGTAAAACCCTCTCTTTCAAAACATTTTTGAAATAAAGTTTCTACAATGTTCCGAGGCTCACATTTTGTCAAACGTTGCGCTTTTCGGTAAATCGAGCAGGGACAAAGTGGAAATGAATGAAAGAGAGATGAAATCTTTGAAAAATCTTTCAAAACACTTTACTTAGGGGTTTGAAGTTGAAGAAAAGAGGAGAAGAGAGAAGAAACCAAGTTGGAGAAGAGGATAGGCAAGAATCGCCAAGAGAGGGACGAGCAGTCCTCGCTAAATCAAGCTTATCTGTCTATGCACTTGGAGTTAAGCAATGAGGCCACTACCGTTGGAAAGAAGACTTCCGGGGCTTCATTTTGCACTCAAGAATCTCTTAAAGCCGAGTCCGGATGGCGGAGATATGATTGGTTGAAGTTGGGCACCATCCTGGTTGGACCGAAACTGAGCATCCTTCACCAAAACAAGCATAACTTTTTGCAGAGGAGGAATTTTGATGCAAGTTTGCGGCATTGGAAAGCTTACTTCCGGGGCTTCAATTTTGACACAAGAATTACCTGAAAAGGAGTTCATATGAAGAAGTTATGCCCGTTTGAAGTTGGACCTGCAGAGCAGATTTTTCCTGCCGACCGGTCAGAACAGAGTGCCGACCGGCCAAATAGATGGCCGACCGGCCAGAACAGAGTACCGACCGGCCAAATAGATTGCCAACCGGCCATTTAAAGTAGCCGACCGACCATTTTTGCTAGCCGACGACCTTCCGGAGTATTCTACAGATTGAGTGGATGCCAGCTGTGCCAGCTATTCTCCATTCAAACCCTCTGTCCGAGATTTTGCCTTTTGGGGGGAAACTTGAATTGTTTTCCCCCTCTTTTTCTACCCCTTTGCCTATATAACCACCACCCCAGCTCTGGTTTTAAGGGTTAGAAAACTTTGGTTTAAGTCTCCTACATTCAATCTCTCTCTCTCTACATTCCAAGCACCAAAACCCTTTATTCGTGGACCAATTTCTACTCCATCTCCAAGGCAACCAATCCATACTACATACCAGCAGTTTGGAGGCCATTTCCAGAGGCAAGGAGCATCTTTTCTCAAGCCAAGAGGTTGCTAAAGTTTGGTCTACAAGGGTAAGCCTTCTCTTCCCTCTTTTTGAGCTTATTTTGCATACTTTCTAGGCCATATTTTCTTGCATATTTGGGCTCTGACCCTAACTGGAAGAAGGCTTATTTTGATCCATTTTTCATGTTTGATTAAGGGCCTCTCCCTGTTTGAGGCCTCCTTGTTACACTTTGTGTTAAATCCCTCTTGTATGCCTCTTCCTTGCATAGTATTTTAGGCCTATTTGTAAACTGTTTTGAGCTTGGTTGTAAACTGAAAAGTGGCTTATTTTGAGCCCTTCTTCAATATTGTTGAAGGGTTCATCACTGTTTGAGACTTCCATTTTCCACTTGCCTTTGTATCCCTCTTTTGGCCCTATTTTTACATGATTTGTTAGCCCCTTGTGCTTGTATTTTTGGGCTCTGGTCCGAACTGTAAATAGCCTTATTTTGACCCCCTCTTCATGTTTGATCAAGGGTATTTTGTTTTTTGAGGCTTCCTTTTTATTCTTTGTGTTTAAACCTCTTTTTAGGCCTTATCTTGCGTAGTATTTTAGGCTTGCTTGTGCACTGTTTTGGGTCTGGTCATCAACTGTAAAATGCCATGTTTTCGGCCCCTCTTCAACATTGTTGAGGGGCTCTCCTCTGTTTGAGGCCAGAAGCCATCACTTGCTTCATTATCTCTCTTTCGGGGCTATTTTTGCATGTTGGTTTAGCCCTATTTGTGTTCACCTTTTGGCCTTGCTTAAAATTGTAAATATGCTTGTTTTAGGGCTGTCTTAATTCTGTCTTCATACTTCATGTTCAAATAATACATGCATTGCATAGCCATAGGTAATTCCATGTACCTAATTTCATGTTTCGGGATTCATTTCGTGCATCGGGCGCCTTTTTGCCATGATTTGGGGCTGTTTTGCATCACTTTTTGCTACTTAAATTTGCATGCTAGTATGCCATATTCCATGTCTTGCCATGTCTTGTTAGAGTGGCATTCGGTGCCTTAGAGTCGGTCCTCGGTTTGCGTGCACACGTGCACGCATTTCGAGCGTCTCATTTTCATCTAGTGGCCACTGATTTTGGCATGCTTGCGAGCTATCCATGTTAGTTTAAGTCCATCATCGCATGTTGTTGCATGCCATGTTTGTTTACATGTTTAGGTTACGTGCCTAGTGTACATTGCTCATTTGAATGTTCATGTTGCATACTTAGCCTCCATGCCTAGGTTGCATCTCATTGAGCATGCATCCCTTGCCTCTTGATCAGTCATGATAGGGGTTGGGGCCTTTTGATGTGTTTTGTGCTTGCATTTCATTTGATATCGAAGTTGCACACTTGGCTTTCGGGTCATCATGCATTGAAATGCGTGATTGATGGCCCGAGGGTCGAGGGCCACACTCCCTTGAGTCCATTACATGATAGGGAGTGTGTCCATGCATACATTTGCTTGAAATTTCCATGCCATATACTGCTTGCCCTCTGCTGCTGTCAATTGCAGATTCTGCAGCAAGTTTTGGCCGGTCGGCTAAATACAGTGGAGATCGGCCAGGAATTTGTAGCCGACAGATCAAAATGCAGCCGGTGATCATCCCCTTCGGCCGGTGGTGTTCCCCCTCAGCCGGTGGTGTCCCACAGAACTCAAAGAAGCAACCCTGAGACTTTGGCAATTTTCAGAGGAGCAGGGCAGTGTAAACAGAGGCAACAGTGCTATGGCAGCGAGTTTCCGGGCAAGACGGATCAAGCATGCATCATCCACGTCTCCCGAGGCAGGGCTGCCGCCACCTTCTTTCTGCATTTATTTTGTTAATTAATTAAGGGTCTGTAATAATTAATTAGCTAGGATAGTTGATTTGTTATTTGGCCTGTATATTCTTTTGGTCCCTCCGAGCGAGGGCGCAATTGTGTAATAAGTGTGCGTGAGTGTGTGTATGTCTTCCAACCCCACGTCTTTCTTCCCTTTTATTTACCTGCTTTTAATGGTTAGTATTAGGGCATATTTAAATTAGCATACCTTATGCTATGCATGCGTGCATCCATACATTTGTCTTGCATGCACCGGGCTCGGCGCATCATGCTAACTGCATTGTATTTCAATTCCAAATTGAATACGTGTTATCTGTCGCATTTCACATGCCATGTTTAGGATAACCGAGCCTGTCTAGATTGCATCTTCTCATGTGTTGCATTAGCCATCTTAACATGAACTAGGATCATGCATATGATTACTAACTAGTTTCTGTTTTGGCTTGGAGTACTAGGTAAGCTTTTATGCTTTAGCATATCGCATGCGTGTGAATGTTGCCATAATTGCATGATTACCATGAGGCTAGCTGCTTATGTGATATAACTGCTTGAATGCCTGTGGATGGAGGTCGAATTACCTAAATTGGGACAAAGCATTAAAATTGTGAGTTTCAAGCCCACTTGATAGTGGCAAAACCATCTTTTCTAAAGCCCACTTGAGGGTGGCAAAACCTGCATTTTAGCCTACTTGCGAGTTGCAAACCATTTTCAAAACAAACATACAATGTTTTGTTCCAATCTGGGCGATTTGGTCTATACTTGTTTGCTGTGCGCATAACATAGTAATTCTAGGCTAATAATCGGAATAAGAACATGTAATGTTTTCAAAACAAGATATCATGGTTAGTAGAGGCCGATCTTCGGATCGGGTGAGAGGGGGTGCTCATAGCTGACCTTCCCCAATCGTACCCAAGTTCCCGAGCCGAGACAACTTTGGTGATGACGGACACGTGGCCTTTGGCACCGAGTCAGGGTTTCGTAAATTCCCCCATTAAAAAAAATATTTAGGTGGCGACTCTGTATCTGGCAAAGCAGTCCATGTTTGGCACTTCTTTCAAAAATCTGTTTTCTCAAAACGATTTGCTAGATTTGGACTCTTTGGTTCAGATTAAGAACCGTGACAAATCGAGTCCGAACTGTAGTAGACCTGCAAAAACGAACGGAACGGGAGTCACCCTCCCGGGGCGTTCGGGGACGTCTACACTCGTTCTGAAAGCTGTTTTCTTAACATCCTCTGCCTTAACCTTCAGCTGATGATATTCCGATCTCAAATCAATCTTAGAAAACACTTGTGATCCCTGCAACTGGTCAAATAAATCATCAATACGGGGTAAGGGATACTTGTTCTTTATCGTTACCTTGTTCAATTCCCGATAATCGATGCACAGGCGCAAGGTACCATCATTCTTTTTCACAAATAACACCGGTGCACCCCAAGGCGAAGTGCTAGGCCGGATAAACCCCTTGTTAAGCAGGTCTTGCAACTGTTCTTTCAATTCCTTCATCTCGGCAGTAGCCATTCTGTAGGGAGTCTTAGAAATAGGCTGGGTGCCTGGCACAGTCTCAATAGTAAACTCTATCTCCCTGTCTACCAATTCCCCTGGTAATTCATTTGGGAACACATCTAGAAATTCTCTAACAATAGGAATATCATTCAATTCAACATTCATAGATTGTTCAGTTAACACATAGCACAGATAACCCTGGCATCCCTTCCTGATCAGTTTACATGCTTTCATTGCAGATATCAAATAAGGTGGAGGCACTACCCCATTACCCACAAACACAATTTCTTTTTGTTCTGGTGGTTTAAATACAACCCTTTTTGTCACACAATCTATGGTGGCACAATACTTGGTCAACCAATCTATGCCCAAATCACATCAAAATATCTAAAGTTCAAGGGCAATAAATCTACATATAAGGTAGCATCCTCAATATGCATGTCACAAAACCGATATATATAGTCACATAACACAGATTTCCCGGATGAAGCAGACACACACAACATATATGGTAACAACTCTAGGGGTCTTTTCAGTCTAGATGCAAATGTATATGTCACAAATGCGTGTGTTGATCCAGAATCAATTAACACAAAGGAATCCTGATTACATATTGAAATGGTACCTGAGACAACGGCATTGGCATTCTGTGTATCGCCCGGAACAAGCGCAAAAACTCTCCCCTGTCTCACGGTGTTCCCGGCGGGAGTAGATCCCGTAGCATTTCCTGGTTTTGGGACTGATGCTGTTGAACTAACGGCAAATCTTCCACGATTCTGCTTACAATCCCTGGCCATATGCCCCTACTTACCACAATTAAAACAAGCTCTTGACACGCGGTAACAAACTCCACGATGCCGGTTGTTACAAATGTTACACAACGGGGTTGTATCTCAGGAAGAATTAGAAGTATTCAAGGAGCCCGTATTTTGCTTCTTTGGAAACTTCTTCTTTGAAAAGAAACCCTGCCTTTTACCACCCTTCCAGTCAGTTGTCGGTTTGGTTTGTCTAGCTATATTAGCTTCTGATATCAAAGCCCTGTCAAGCACCCCATTGTAGGTTTCCAGTTTCAAGACATTCACTTTCTTTAGAATCTCACTTCGAAGCCCGCCTTCAAAATGTCTCGCCTTTTTATAGTTTGTATCAATCACGTGTGGCGCAAACCTGGCCAATTCAGTGAACTTGGCCTCATACTCGGCTACAGTCATACTGTCTTGCCTCAGTTCCATGAACTCTGCTACTTTCCTATCCCGAACACACTGCGGGAAGTACTTGTCATAGAAAATTTCCAGAAATTTTGCCCAATTAGCATCTTTGTAACTCTCACGCATTAACATCCACCATCTCCTTGCTTCGTCTTCTAGCATAAAGGTGGCTAGAAGCACTTTCTGCGTCTTGGAACACGGAAATACCTCAAACAATTTTTTGATGCCAAGAACCCAAGCTTCAGCTTTCAGAGGGTCTAATCCACCATGGAACTGTGGTGGTTTCATTTTCTTGAATTCTTTGGTGAGAGCTATGATTCGGTCATCATTCTGGTTATCTGGCGCAGGAGGTGCCGGAGGTGGAGGTGGAGGTGGAGGATGCGGCTGTTGCCACTGTTGCTGCCATTCCTGTTGTTGTCTCAAAGTTTCTGCTGTAATAGTCTTTCCATTCTGTCTATTCTGACAGCAGAGGATTCCTCTAATTCATCACCTCTTGTGTTCACCATCTGATTAAACTTGCATTATACTTCGTACAAAAGACACACAGGTATGCATATAGCAAAAACATACATATTCAAATAGTTGTAACGCAAGTAAATCACAATTTATGGCACATAGTTGTTCATACTACAACAGTTAAACACATTCTCGATGCTTTCAAATTCATACTTATGAATGCATCCTAGATCTTTTCTAGACGCTTATTGCTCTTTTGGACAAGTGTGTGAGTTATTAACTCGTGCTCTGATACCACTCTGTCATGACCCAAACCTGCCCCTAAGGGTTAAGGACATAACCGGCCAGTAATCCTGAGATTACCTACGGCCTCAATACAAAACAGACACAACTCATCAGAGTAAAGGAGCCAACGGAAGCAAAAATTTAAAACTTTGTCCATAGAGCCGTGCTTATATGCACACCAAAACAAACCATACTCATATACGTTAATAACCCACATCAAAAGTACAGTAGCATAAACTTCTTTACAGACATGATCATCTAAACTGAGTCAACCCATGGCAGACTATTTACAAATATACACAAGGTCCTTGCCGACAAGACGGAATATAAATACGTAACAAAATGGCAAGGTTGGGTCTCGTGCGTGAGACACAAGGCTGACTCTCCCAAAACTCCTGCTGTTCCTGGCTGACTTCACTGGGGCTGGGGTTGGACCTCACTTGGCTCACCTACAATTACATGAATGAGCTTGAGCGAATGCCCAGTGAATAATATCAAATAAACAAGTTACATAAGCAATTATTGGAACAGTACAACAAACGGCCTTCGGCCCAATCATTTACATCAATCGGCCTTCGGCCCAATCATTTATGTCAATCGGCCTTCGGCCCAATCATTTATGTCAATCGGCCTTTGGCCCAATCATTCATGTCAATCGGTCTTTGGCCCAATCTTTCATTTCAATCGGCCTTTGGCCCAATCATTCATTTCGATCGGCCTTTGGCCCAGTCATCCATTTCAATCGGCCTTTGGCCCAATCATCCATTTCAATTGGCCTTTGGCCCAATCTCTCATTTCGATTGGCCTTTGGCCCAATCTTTCATTTCAATCGGCCTTTGGCCCAATTATTCATTTTAATCGTTGTCCACCATTCAATTTAATAAACTTGCAAAACTTACGCAGAAGTAACAATTGGACAATAACATACTACAAATATCTTGTTAAGATATTACTCACAGTGATCGGTTGATTGGTTCGCCCTGAAACTCGACCCTACACATGCCATGAACATAAAAGGGTCACTAACAATTCAATCCGTTCAAAATTCACATTTTCCTTTTTAGGCTTCATTCTTATCTCTTTAACTCATTTACAATGTTTAACATATGCCTAAGAGTGCTTGCAAATGAAAGAGAACGGAAAACGAAACACAGAATGCAAAAACAGAATTTCAAAAAATAGGGTCCCCGCTCGAGCGGACCCTTAAGCTCACAAAAGTACTGGTTGCCTCAAGTTCCCGCTCGAGCGTCAAATACCCCGCTCGAGCGGGAGCCATGTCTGCCAAAAATGCTGGGAGCTTGATTTTCCCGCTCGAGCGGCACTTCCTCCACTCGAGCGGACGTAAAAAATCTGGGAATTCCAGGTTGTGTTCTTGAGCTCAAATTCGATTTTCCAGCCAATTTCTCATGCATTCCAAGGCTCAAAGTTCACATATAATTCTCCTAACATGGCATAGACCCCAAATTACAGCTCAATGAGACTCAATTCACAAATAATTCACAGGCATGCCCCAAAACTCATTCCAATATGATAAAATCATGCATTCAAGCTCATCTCTTAATTAATCAAACATGCATGCTAATTATTGGCTTCATTTCCAACCCAAACAAAGCAAATGGTGTCCATTCTCATGGAATACAACAAAATCATGCTTGCATGTAAGATTTAACACCTTTACTTCCATGTTCAACTCAATACATGCTAGATTATGCAATTCTACAAAAATTATATACATGCATGCCTTCATTGACCATCAATTGGACACAAACAACTCAATCTCCTTAACATCAAGCTAACTCATGTTCTTGATCATCAAACACACTTGAATCTACACATTTACAACAAAAATCCATGGGTTCACTTACCTAGAAGCTTTGATCTTCTAAGCTCTAGTCAATTCTTGAGCTAAACCTCCAAAATTTCCAAGTTTTAAGCCAAATCACCCAATTCTCTCCCTCTCTCTCTATATGGCCGGCCCTCTCTCTCTTTTGAGTCCAAATCAGCCAAATGAGGTTATAAGGAAAGAATAGAAGGTGTAATGCTTTAAGGCAACAAACCCCACTAACAAAATATTTTAATATAAAATACTTGGGCACTTAATTCATCAATTTAATCAGCTTAATCTGACCATAATCAATTTTTCAATTAATTTTCACCGTAGACTCAAAAAATTATGCTATTCGCAAAGGCGCAATCAATTTCGGGTTCTGTGGCCGATAAGGCCTTCAATTTAATTTCTGAAGCGGATTATCAAACAGATATTCCTACGGTGAACAGATAGAATTCCAAAATCACATATATCCACATAATGACACACAAAATCATATCAAAACATATAATCGCATACGTATTAGGGACCAATTAACATAATACAGAATAGGGGTATCACAATGACCGAGTGTTTCTCTGTCATTTTTTGGTGTGATCACAATAATAGAAATTCCATATGTTACTGCCATTGATGTAACTGTCAACCATATGACTGCAACTAGAATCCACATGAAAATTTTGCTCTTGAATGGCAATCCACTTATGAGCAATAAGATTGTGCTTTAGGATGCAACAAATCCCATCGTGCAAGCGCGAATGAAATATAAGTATGAATATAGATAATTAGAAGCCATTACAGCTTCTTCCACTCTATGTCCGTCTAAAGTGTCTTGCCAAAAACCACCTGGAGGGCTCATCGCAGCTTGGAAAGCTATTGTTGCAATCAACGTTGCCAACATTATTGTTTCCTTTTTCTTACCTAGCCACTCTAACTGTTTGACATCGTTGTCACTCACTACAAGAAATTACATTTTTCGCAACGCAACAAAATATGTTGCTAAAAGGGAAAATTCGTTGGCAAAGAGTTTTGCCGACACACAAAGCTACGTTGGCAACCCGTAGGCAAAAGTGAGTTGGCAAAAGTTTTTGCCGACGAAATTATCATTGCGTTGGTAAAAGTAATACCTTTAGCGACGAACATAGTCGTCGCTAAAAGCCTCCATCCATCGTCGGCAATTTACCTTGCGTTGGTAAAAGTCATTCAAATATGATGATTGTGTGGCACTTTTCGCGACACAAATTTGCATGGGCAAAAAATATACTTTTAGCAACAGCATATGCGTCGGTAAAAGTAAACTTTTGGCGACACATTTACGTCGGTAAATGTTGCCATTTGCCGACGATTTGTTTGTCGCTAAAACTTTACTTTTGGCAACGACAAATTGTCATTGGCAAAAAATACACTTCTACCAACACAATATGAGTGGGGAAAAGTAACTTTTAACGACACATTTACGTCGGTAAATGTTGCCATTTGCCAACGATTTGGTTGTCGATAAAGCTTTAGTTTTGGCAACGACAAATTGACATTGGCAAAAAATACACTTTTAGCAACACAATATGAGTGGGCAAAAATAAACTTTTTGCTACACATTTACCGACAAGTTATTTGTCGAGAAAGCTTGACTTTTTAATGACAAATTTGCAGCGGCAAAAATAATTGAAACTCATTTATAATTTTTTAAAAGATTCACAGTTTTACAAGAGGCATCCATCAGGCACCACTATAACAAACTAATAACATTGATATGAAATCACACAAAATATCCCCTCCATACCCTTCCATCCAAAACACCAGTTGCCCGAACTTACACCTAATGACAACCCCCATTAATAAAAACCTGATCTATTACAGATTGGACAAAAAGTCCTGCACCCTTCCAAACATCAACACCAGCAAACATCCAACAACACCGCAGCACCTCATCGTAACAATCACCATCACAGCAGCATCACCACAGCATCTCAGCAACAGCAGCAACATCACAGCAGCACCAGAAGAATAGCAGATTAGTATAGCAGATCAGCAAACTGATTCAACACAGATCATCACCAGTTCAGAAAACCATTTCAATTCAGCAACCCAAACAAAATCATATAACCAAATCAAAATTGACGCAGCAGTTCACCTCATTTACTAGAACAATCAGAAAACAAATCAAACAAAACCAGCAACAAAACTATACAAAATGCTCAGAAATCAATTTACCATGTTTGTCATCCATCAATTGTTCAAACAGCCCTCAAAACTATACAATTCTTAGTAACTTTTAAGCCATCAGGTTAACAGAAGTTAAGTAAAAATTCAAACTAATTCACTGGTTGTCATGTTTACACTAGGAGAGTGAGTTATATAAAAACACTCAATTCAAGTACACCACAATGTTTACTAAGCTAACCTTATACCAATGCACTGGAAACAATAAAAGTAACTAAGCATTGAGATATGTGATTTGTTGGCATTAGTATTACAACAAAGTAACTAGCTAGCAAGTTTGATGGCATTAGTATTACAACAAATGCTAATAAATGCATTCAGGTTATAAAATATGCTTAGTATCTCACACATAGAACAATACGGTACGTGCATTATGTTGCAATATGTGATTTGTTATGTCCACGTTCTCATGAGATTTGGTTGTTTCTCTAGGCTTCAGTCTTGAATAAATTCTACACTACCGACTATCAAAAGTTAAAACAAGGAAAGAGAATCAATATAGAACTCCACAATAAAATACGAATCCCTGGGTTTATAAAAAGAAGCACTTCAGAGAGAGATTGAGAAAGACTTGGGCTTGTAAATTGTAAATTCCATTTTGATATTTAGAGTGTATGACAACTTGGGTAACACACAAGATGAATTTTATCTTAAGCCAGTTCAATAGTTCACAGACAAAAATCTTCGGATCTATTTATGAAACAAGAAGTTGTGACAGAGGAAAACATAAAAAATTTCACTTTCAAAGACCAAATAAATCTCCAGCAAGCTAATCAAAACACAATGTGCAGCCTAAAATGGAAATAAAAGAACATAAGCATACCATGGACAGGGGAGATCGTGTGAATTTCTCATAGTCAAACTCTTGAAATTGCTTTTCGGTGAATGTCGCATTTTCTCCACAAACTTCACATTGTGATGACCTCCCTCTGATCTTGACCTAAGCAAAATCATGGTACAAGGCTAATTGAAAAAAAGGGGGAATTGACTGGGCATGTCCACTAAGTTCAACAAATATAGAGGATGTTTATGCTGGAAGAAAAATAAAAAATAAATATAGAGTAGAGAATTTATTAATAGAAAACTGAAAATTTTTAAAACATACGATACAAATCTGTGCAGTCAATGCATCAAAAAGAAGCATCCTTCTTGAGAGTGGCTCACCAACATCACTTGCAATCTTTATAGCTTCAAGGGCTTGGTGGCAGCCAATAATTCCAGGAACTGTAAAATTATATAAAAGTAGAGCAAATAAATAAAAGAAATACATCACTTGCAAGCCAGGTGAATTTGCAAGGAAATAACGACTAGACTAGAGACTCCAAATATGTACACAATAGCTTGCACATTAAAGCATCTTTCTTAGTGTCATCCTATGCCTTCCCATAGCAAGTTCAAGGTCCACCACATAAAGACAAAGTACCGTGTTAGGCAACTAAAAAACTGATAGCTGAGGAAAAAGAACACAAATCATGACACGACCACAATATGCAATGTTGTCAGCATATCCTGCAAGGCACTGAGAATCTGCAGATCATCTTCTCAGTTATTCACTGGAGCCCCAGGTCTTACAAACTATAAATGATTAGTAAGATGTGAGTTTACACCATCTAGGAAGTATATTCCATTTTGTATCTTAGTGCACTTGAAGGAAAGAACTCAAATTTTAAATGGACAGAGCAAGCAAGACCACAAACACACAGAATGATCTCCTAAGATAGTTTTATACATACAAGAAACTTATCCATTCTGATTGCTACATAAACCAAGGTGGGCATTGTCTCTTTCGTTTGGTTGATGCCCCCAATGGCTGGCTCCAGGCATTTGTTTTCTCGAGTGATCTGTGTTGTGCACTTCATATTGTTTTCATTTTCCATGAAGTTCTTTATGTTTTCTTTGCTTTTAGTTTTAGTGTTCTATCATCCTCCCTATTTTTAAAGCTATTTTACTTATTAATTTCATTGTTTCCAGGATCAAGAACAGCTCATCCTTCTTAATTAGCAACGATTTATCTTCAAAAGTGGTTCAGGTTCTGACAGAGTAACAAACAAAAGAAGCAATAATGAATAGTTACGTAGAATGCACTAAAACTTTCAATGCATGTTGAGGTCTTGTGACATGCAAAAGAGTAAAAAATTGGAAGTATTAAGTTAAATCGAATTACCTCTCCTCCTTAAAGCTTTTTGTAAATCTCCTAGTAAAGTCTGCGTGAGTTTCTTTTCGGCAGATGAAATAAATGAACCATTGGGTAACTCTATTGATATATCAAGATCTCCCCACCATGTAAAGAGATTAGAGACAAATGATCCATATGGCTCCACAGTTGCACCTATTTGCACCATTCATCATTAATAAACATTGTCAACTATAAATCATATAACCAACATTGTCAGCTATAAATCATATAACCAATGCACACTATAAATCATATATCCTAGATAGAATCCTAGGGACTAACAAATCAAGCTACTCCTCACGGGTAAAGTAAGAATTTAGTAAACAACTACTTTAATAATAGTCAAGTGACATTAGTGTTTATAACTACTTTTAATCTGCTGTGTAGGCTATCATCATCAATTTTGAGTCACTAATCCCGTTCCCAAATCTATTCGTAATTATTTGCAAGTCAATCTTGTAACACCAATTCTACAAACTTAAGCGAACACAGCAAAAAGCTGCAAATGAAGGCTTCAAACCCATGATGCAAAAGATCCCACTACCACAAATACAGATAAAGATCATACTTTTTTTGTGTGATGTATATTTTTTAATCACATCTTTTAAGTTTTATTAAAGCGTGATCTTTGGGAGTGTGATTAAAATGGGTCATTTTTAATCACACTTTTTAAGTATCATTAAAAAATGATTTAGCACATCTTTTAAGTGTGATTAATAATATTTAGATCACATCTTTTAAGTGATTAAAAACATTTAGATCACATTTTTTAAGTGTGATTAAAAACATTTAGATCACATCTTTTAAGTGTGATTAATAACTAATAAAACCTGTGATAAAAAAAAGAATTCAACATATTTGAAAAATAATTAATATTATTTTTGTACGGGCGTTTGAAGAATGTAATACACACCATATACTATATTTTGAATCACAATCATATATTGAAATGGAATAACGTCATATATTTCATAAATGAAAGTTAAATGTTCAAAAGTATATACAAAGGAATTAATAAAAAGTTTTTAACTGTGATTACATATAATAAAAAATGAAAAAAAAAACTTGAAAAAACTAAGTTCTTGAATTCTTTGACCATATTTTGCATCTCTCCAGGAAATTTCTAACTTGAAAAATAAAAACACAAATTAAGTCAGAAACAGCTAGAATCAAAAAAATACAATATGAAAATGGAATAAATCTAAAAAATCGTATAACATAGCTCAAGGAAAGAGGAGTCACAAAGAAAAATATATATAACCACTTCATTTTTAGGAATTAATCATTGCTAATGCTACTAATTCTAAGTCCCAACATAATGGAGAGTACATCTAGAATTTCAAAGGGCAACTGTTCAATCACTTCGATAATACAAGTCAAATAATTGAAAATGAAACTTAATATGTTTAAATTCTATCATGATTAAAATGTATATGTTATAATTACAATGGCAATTCATGATCAAATATTTGCAATATAAAACATATGCATGAAATGACACTCACTTTTCATATAGACCCTTAATTTGTCCTTTCAGATCTTCATTGAGAACCAGACTTTTCCTTCTATTTGATACCCCTTCAAAAGCATGTTCAAAATGTCCCTTACTGCAACAGATAGAAGCAATGAAAATAAGTTTTTAAACCAAGAGATGGGAAGTTTCAAAGCATTTTCAAGAGCTGTAAATCTGAACACTACCTATTTAGAATTTTCCTTCCTCAGGATTTTGTCATTTCAAATTGATGTGATGTTTTCCTTCTTTTCCCCATTACTTCGCTTGCTTCTTTGCAAAACCTCATGAGGATCCTCCTCCCTACGGTGACATATAGAAATCATCTCAAAAAATGATATTCCCAGTTTTCTACATATAGAAATGATCAAGTGGATTCTGTAATTGGTGGGTCCAAACGGATTCTTGCCACATTGACAAGAGTAGGGATTTTACCTCAAAGATGCCCTACCCCACCATTATAAGGCCAGTTTCTGGCAATTTTTTGCCCCTATGGGGCCAATAGATGGCTGATTTGGTGAAATTCTTGTTTCATGAGGCATTTCTCACTACATAGATATCTCAAACAAATGAGAACTATAGTGGAAAATATAGGCTCCGCGACAACAAACCATCGAAACCTAGACCTTTAATCACTTTACTATTAGACAGATGAGTCACTGGTGAGAGACACAATTACCAATAGCCATTACCTTCCAAATTGTAAGACCTATCAAAACATGGATGGTCCCCTATCAACCCACATTCAGAAATTTTGTCCTTTATGTCATGCAACTTTAGGTGACCAATGTCAAGTTGCACTAGTAGTAGTATGGGTCCAATGATATGAATAAAAGAAACTACAAAAACACAGAAGAACCAACTGTACTTACATATAATTCTGCATATAAAATTATCTGCATCCACAAAAAAAACAAAAGAAACTACAGGGTCAACAACCAGACATGCATATTATAAACTTGTGCTTTATTTAATTCAATATTTGAAAAAAGAAAATCACAAGGTTGTTTTAAATATCAGTTTTGTGTGTGTGTGTTAATTACAGAGACCTAACTAATGAAACTGAATATGACATCACTCATAGAGTTATCCATGAACCCACGACAACAAGAGCCAACAAGAAGGCAAACACCGTCTGGCTTCCTTCCATCTCTTACATGTAAAAATTATTCGATATATGAAACAAGTTTCATTGGATGTATTCATTACCTAAAATGACCATTACACAGTACTCAAGCTTGACATTCTAAGATTTAATATTTCATTATACCGATGATGGCTATATTATATATGATCTAATGGGCAGTGCAATTGGCATCAAATAGAAGACAGGGTGTGAACAAAATAAGGCCAAAAGAAAGGGTTTGAACAAAAAAAGGCCACTCACTATCATGATGAGCCCGTAGCCTATTCTATTTATTTCTTTTGTAATAGTGATACTGATCTTTAGCTAACAAAGATAAGTTGTCTCAATTCAATCACTCTAGAGATATAATCACTAACTAAATGTAATAGAAATAGAAGGCAGTAAACATCTAGTGAAGCAAACAAAGTGCACCTCTTTCTTTTGTCCATCTGAGAAAGACAATGCTGCAGAAACTAGGCCAGTTTTCTGAACATATTCTTCCTACAATGATTAAAAACCAATCAATGTATGATAGTTAAAACTAATTAAAGAAGAATCAATGCACATCATTTCACAATTAATGAACTGATAGGCATCATATAATGCTAAGTATATAATGGAGAACTTAGTCTACATCATAAATAAGCAGCCAATGAATTTGTGTATCAAACAGCTAATGAAGTTTAGGATATATGAACCTCGTGAACTTCAGCAAGTCCTTTCTTGCTCTTATTATCATCCTGCAAAATACAAGTAAAATGAAGCTCATTCATGTTACTTTTTACTTTCATATTTAAAATATATATAATAATATAAAGAAGAGAAATGAAATAATGAAAATATATTGGAAAGCATTGATTACCAATTCCTTGAATTCTTTTGGTGCTTTAGATGGCAGACTAGGAGCTTTCTGAACATCATCAAAATGCCCCTAAGAAATATGATACAATAGATATCTCTTATTAGCAATTCAGTGACATGTATGCATAGAGAGATAACCAAAGCCAATTCAAGCAAATGTTTAACAAAGTCAAAGCAACACTGATAGAAGAAATGGAGCATGACGAGTAAAAAGAGAATGTAACATTTGAACAAAATGATAAAACAAGGGGATTCATAGATGTATACCATAACAAGCTGGTATAGTAACAATCAATAATGCTAGAGCAACACTGATAGTGAGTATCACAAGTAAGAAAAGAACACAACATTTGAAAAAAATGATAAAATAATAGGATTCATAGATGTGTACCATAACATGAATGACAAGGTAAAATAGTAATGTCCAGAAATTCTACTAAAGTTTGGGGCATTGTGCTACTTTTCATTGAAGAAAGTGTTTTTCATCATACCATACTTCAGAACTCCGCTGTGACAGCAAATAATACAGTTTTCCACAGCATAAATTAGAAATCACAAATAACATCATATATTTGTAAATGACCCTTGGCAGTGAGTATTTTGGCAAACTATTATCCGTTTGACTAGGGCTGCAAGTGAACCAAACTGCTCATGAATAGTTGCAGCTCGGCTTCTTTGAAGCTTGTCTGTATGTATAAATGAACCAAACTCTAGCTAATCTTACCTCTGTGATTACAGGGGCAGGTTTCACATTGTGCTCGAAATCTAGATCAACTTCTGATGCACTATTCTTTGGCCTTTTCGCAGCAATTACCTTTCATCAAATGCATAGTCAATAATTAGGAATTCACTTCACAAAAAGGTGACACACTGCTGAGATCCATATGAATGGATATTGCAAAGATTTCAAAAACGTGAAGATTATAAAAATGTCTCTACGGTGCGCTCAAACAATGAGAAACCGTCCTCCACAAGATGAATTGAACCCAGTGGGGAGACAAAAGCATAGAGAGAGAGAGAAATAACCACACCCAAACAGAAATAACTATCAATATAAAATGAGGAAATCTTCTTACCTTCATCTTGTGGCAACTTTGACTCCTTTCTACATGGGTGGCATTCCCTTTGATTTTGATAGCAAAAGTTGATTCTAGTAATGTCAACAATTCCACTTATTATAACTTATTTAAAATTTGCAGTAATAAATTTAATGAAATTACAATCACGAGAAGCAGTGCCTATGGTCGGCTCAACCTTTATTAAAATTTTAATGATTCCCATTTAATGTAAATGATTCAGATTTGCAGTGATTGCTCTTAGGAAGCAGAGTCTTTAGTTAGCTCAACCATTATTATTTTCCAGTGATTCCCATCCTCTATATAATATCTTTATTTACAATTGCTGGCTTTAAGAGTTCTTTGTGATTATAAATTTTCAATGTCAAAATTTCCCTTTAATTTTGAACTAGTGAGGATAATAAACTCAAGTTTCAAACTAATACCACCACTTCACCCCATGATTAACACCAACTCTAGCAGATTGTTCTGTCCCACGCCCCTGGTGCCTGCCATCCTATATTTGTTGCCAATGATGCCTCTGCTCAAAATGGGGACTGTCTACTATTATGTATGTAATTAATTTAAACACAGTAATTCCTGTTTTAGATCACTATTTCCAGGTAATATGCAAATAACATAGACTTTGATTACAGCAGACTCATCAACCATGAGTTAGTGGGTGTGAACTGGATTATTGTGAGCATTTCTATTACGAAGTGTGAATCTCTTAATTTCTATGGGGATAAATTGTATGTCAGTCCATATGGCCAAATCCCCTTGTCGAATTGGCTAATTAAGTGCGATGCTTTAGACCAATTTTCAGGAAACTTTACATCGTAAAGTAGGATTATTTATACTCAATGACCATAAGTAACTCAATCCGATAATCAAAAGCATAGCAGTGTTTCTATGAAGAATAAGAAGAGAAGAGAAAAATATACGTCAGTTATCGCCACCGCTAGCCGATCGCTGCCACTGCCGCCACAAGCCGATTGCCTCCACCGTCGCCGCTCATCACTCTCCACTGGTCGAAGAAAGGAGATAGTGCTGGCTAATCCAAGAATATACAGAAGACTAGGGTTAGGGTTTGGAGAGAGCGAGAGATAGAGAAGCGAGAGATAGGTTCTGTATTCAAAAAAAAAAGAGAGAGGCTATTTAGTTTGGAATTCCAAAAGATAAAAATGATTTGTTTAATGTAGAGGTGGGCAGTAATTTTTTTTTTTAAGAAAAAAAAAAAGAAGTATTTTTTATCTCATTTGTTTAACAAATTAAAAAAATACATATAATCACACGTTGGTTAGAAGGTGTGATAAAAAAAAATGATATAACCACATTTAATTGAAAGGTGTGATAAAAAATAAATACTTTCACACTCAATTAAATTAAATGTGATTAAAATATCAATTTGATTTTTTTTAATCACACTTTCATTAAAAGTGTCATGTTTTAATTTCTTTAAATATGATCTTTAAGCATTTTTGTAGTAGTGTCCAGAGCTCGATTCTAAGATTCACCCAAAATGAAGATCCACGCATTGAAACAAAAGATACCCAGATTGAACCCATCGCTTCACATAAATCTCTTTGAAAACACAAATGCAAATATATATACAGAGAAAGAGTGTGTAAGTAAGTAAGTATGTATAGTTACCTATTTAAGCATACGAAGATCAAAAGAAGGCCATTGAAGTGAGAGGATATAGAAGGATCTGGTGAAGTAAAGAGAGAATGAGGATGAATCCGAACCCTAGGACTGTGATCTTGGCGAAATTGGATAAAACTCAACTGAAATCGAGAGAAATGAGAGTATGTGCGTGTGTATTTTGAGTGTATAGGATTTGATTTTTGAAATGCAAAGGCTCTCTCTCTCTCTCTCTCTGTCTTTCAAAGGTGTCTCTTTTGCGTTGTGGTTTGGCAGTGGCTTTCAAATCCATTTTCCTGGTCACTCCCCGTTTAGAGAGAGAGAAACACATACATTGAGAGATTGATTTGGGGAGAATTGATGAGGGAAAAAAAGAGAGGGAATTTTAAGACGGAGACCGCCGATCAGTAGATTACCCCAAAAAAATAAATAAAATAAAATAAAATAAAGTATTCAAAATAATTTTTAGATTTGTTTTTTTAAAAAAAAATTAAAAATAATCTCAGAGCAATAAAAATTAAAATTATATTTTTAAAATTTTAAAAAGTATTTATAACCTAAAAGATTAAAAAAAATTCAAAAAAAAATTTAGATTTGTTTTTTTTTTTTTTGAAAAAATTAAAAATAATTTGAAAGTAATAAAAATCAAATTATATTTTAAAAATTTTAAAAAGTATTTATGACCTAAAAGATAAAAATATACAAAAATAATAAGTTTTTTTTTTCACCCAATTTTTTTTTTTAGTTTTTTAGGAAAAAAAAATTGAAACTAGTTTCTGAAAATAAAAACAAACATATTGAAATTGATAATCTAACCATATTCTTTGAAAAAGTTTAAATTATCTCAAATTAGTCATCTAAACTTAAGAGTGTGTTTGGGCTCAATGGGTTCATTTTGTGATCTAATTCAATGATCATTTTAATTTTACAATTCAGTAACTAAAATATTTAAAACTCTTTCAAAAATTATAATAAAAAACACAAATCACTAAATCACATCATTCTACTAGCAAAACTTTTACCGACGAATAGTGTCATCGTCGCTAAATGGTTAACTCTTTGCCCACGCCAACTTGTCGTCGCCAAAAGTAAACACACTAATAGCAACGCTCATTGTGTTGCTAAAACATAAGCCTCGTAGGTAAAAGTTAGGAAATTTTGGCGCCAACCAAAAAATTTGGCGCTAAAATAATTTTATGCCTTTTTAGCGACGAGAACAAATTGCGTCGGTAAAGGTATACTTTTGCCAACGAAATTGATCACTGTGTCGCCAAAAATATACTTTTGACGATGAAAAATTGATGTCGTCGCCAAAAGTAGTCGCCAAAAGTGCAATTTCTTGTAGTGACTCATGGCTCCAACTTTTCGGAGTTTATTTTCAATATCATTTGGATTTTCTAAATCCTTTCTAATTTGTGCTAAAATGTCCAATGATGTGTACTCGCTAGCATTTTTTATGTTTACATCTAGTGTCATATTGGTAAGCAAGTAGTTTAAGGCCTACCCAAAAAAAAAAAAATAATAATAATAATAATAATTAATATATTAGTTAGTTGCTACTTTGCCCAAATCAATTTTTTGGTTAATGAAAAAAAAAAAAGAAAAGCAATTTTCTTGATTATGGTCATATCTCGATTTGCTATTTAGCTCGATAAATTTATATATATACAATAAAAAATTAAATTACTTGAACTTGACTTGTGTTCAGCTTGTAAGAAGCTTATTCGAAATCGATTTAATATGTAAACAAGCTTGAACATAATTTTAGAGTCATTAATTATCAAACTTAAGTTTAAACAAAATTAGTTCACTCGACTCGCAGTACTAACCGGCAATGAGTAATGATTCAGAGCTCTAGAGCTGGGCTTTAAACCCAAATTTAGTAACGTGGAAATTAAAAAAAAAAAATTAAAATATCACATCACATAGAACTCATCACAGATTAGAGTTCTCTAGATCTCTTTATTTATTAGTGATGGGTGGCAACCAAAAACAACGGGTATGGGATTGGATGTGGTGATTGCAGTAGGGTAATTTTATTTATTTATTTTCAAAATTTTGACTTTTTAACTTGAGATTTCGTTTGGAAAGTGGGTTAGTTTTTTGCCTTTTTAATTTTTTAGCTTTTTGATTATTTTAATCTGGAACTAAAAAGTTTGTTTGAGTTGGATTTTTTTGACTTTTGTTGTGTGAGAAAAATTAAAATGATTATGGTTTGAATATAACATTTTATCTTATTGACTTTTTAATTTATTTTATCTTTTAGTGATTAATTTAACCCCCAACCGAAAAAAAAGCCACTTACCAAATGAGAATAGTGTAATTTTATTTGAGGGGAAATTTTGCAATTTTAGTAACAAACAACATCTAATAGACAATTTTGATAACTGAAGCCACTTGCCTAATGAGAATAGTGTAATTTTATTTGAGGGGAAATTTAGCCATTTTAGTAACAAACAACATCTAATAGACAGTTTTGATAACTGACCAGAGTATCTAGTCCGTTATCAAATTGAACGATGCTTATTCGGTTGTTGTGGGTCTTGATTCGGGTTTATTTCAATAATTTAAACCGTTTAATTTGTAAACTTCGTCAAGTATGTTGATCGAATATCGATAGACGTTTCATTATATAACATTTTCGTCAATTGCATACATAATTTTCAAAATAAATTGTGATAGAAATATGATATGAAAAAATAAAACTCGTCGAGTACTTTATCCCTATAAAAAAATCACATTGATCGAATATCGATAGCTATTTGATTGGATCAGATTTTTGTCAACGGCAAGTATAATTTTTAAAATAAATTATTGACAAAAATTTGATCCGATTAAGTAACTATCCATATCCAATCAATGTGATTTTTTACGAGATAAAGTAGTCAACGGGTTCTATACATTATATGGTTCGGATAATCGAAACAGGACCCGTGATGAGTCCCACGGACCCAACAGCACCATCTAGTCCACTTTATGGATCGGAGACAAGCTACCCCATATAGATAAATGTTTATCAATGTGAATTATATTTTTGGAAAGTCACAAAATTTTGGTATGAAATTTTGTATAACATTAGAATATGGGAAAGCACCTACCACTACAACAAAAAACACTTTTGGCGACCAAAAAATGAAATTTCGTCGCTGAAAGTGCATGAAATGGCGACTAAAATTGAATTTGTCGCCGAAAAGCAGGTTTTCAGCGACTAAAAGAGTTTAGTCGCCGAAGGTGCGATTTTTAGCGACTAAAAGGAACTTTGGTCGCCTAATATAGGGTTTTCAGCGACTAAAGTTTGTTTAGTAGCCAAATGTCACGGTTTTTAGCGACTAAAATCATTTAGTAGCGAAAAGGTATGGTTTTTCGACTAAAAACAGCTTTAGTCGCTGATTATAGCAGTTTTGGCGACTAACAACAATTTAGTCGCTGAAAGTGGGGGTTTTGCCGACCAAACTCCATCTTAGTCGCCCAAAGTAAGGGTTTTGGCGACGAAATTTCTATTTAGTCGCCAAAAGCGCTGATTTTTAATTGAGAACTTTTTTTTTTGCGACAAATAAATAATTAGTAGCCCAAAATAATACAATTAGCGACTAAATAATGGTTTTAGTCGCCAAAAGTCGCCTAATTTTTTTTTTAGTAAATAAATTATTTTTGACATAAATTATATTGAATTAAAAAAATTATATTTATAAATATTATTTTGTATTAATTGCGGTTAATATACTATATAAATAATATATATTGCATATATGTTCATGTGATGATGTGCTGGCATAGTGGAGGGAGTGTTGTGCAAAGGGTTTGGCCTGTGGTAGTGGAACGTCGCGTGTTCGAAACCAGCTGGGAGCAAACAGGTTGAAATTTTTTTTTTTTTTCATATACTTTTGGCGACTAAAGTTATTGGTCGCCAAAGGTATAAATAATAAAAAAAAAATTTAACTATTGGCGACTAAAAGTTTAGTCGCCAAAGGTATAATTTCCAAAAATGGAATTGAGCAATGGCGACTAAAAGTTTAGTCGCTGAAGCCCTATCTATTGGCGACCAACAGTTTTTTAGTCGCCAAAGGTATGCGCAACGAAGTATAGGCGACAACACCGGTGACCAAAATTTTTAGTCGGGAAAACTTAAAATTCGACATTTGGCGACTAAAAAGAGACTTTTGGCGACTAAAAATTTAGTCGCCAAAAGCGTATTTTCTTGTAGTGTACTGTCTTCCGTTTTTTTTTTTGTTTTTGGTTTTGGTGGAAATTAGATAACATATGCAAAGAAACTTCACAGAAAAACATATGTGAACGAGGGACGATACATAACACGGTTAAGTTTACCATGTATGCCTACCGGCTACCAAAAGTTAAAATAAAAAAAAAAAAAAGTAAATTATGAATAAATTTATTTTGATTTGTTTAAAGTATAAATTATTTTATGTGGTTACAAAAATTACAAGTACTCCTTGTCAAAAATTTTTATTTAACAAAATTAAAAGAAAAAATTAAATTTCCAACTATTATCTTATGCAATAATAAAATTATCATAATTATTAATTAAAATATATTTATGACATCATTAAAAATTATTAATTGGCTTTGGTGTCATTTGGGATGGTGCTTTTTAGCTGAAGTAGCCAAAAAGTCAATATATCTAATTGTATCATTCTTATTTTTTTCACGTCTTTTCGTAAAAAGTTAAAAAAAACTAACAAAATAGGATTCGTTTGAAATGTGAGTTGATTTTTTGAATTTTTAGCTATTAATTGACTTTGGCTGATGGTGCTTTTTAGTTAAAGTAGCCAAAAAGTCAAAATACCTAATCATATCATTCTTATTAATCTGCACGTCTTTTTGTAAAAAAAATTAAAAAACTAATTAAAATAGGGTTCATTTGGGATGTGGGTTAGTTTTTTGATTTTTTGGCTATTTTAGCATGAGGCTAAAAAGTCTCGTTTAAGATAGATTTTTTGACTTTTTTTACTTTTGTGAGAGAAAAAATGTAATGATTATGATTTGGACGTGACATTTTGTCTAATTGACTTTTTTAGCCTATTTTGTCTTTTTGTGACTAAAATAGCCAAAAAAGCGAGGCTTTTAGGCATGCCAAACGAAGGCATAGTCACTTTCCAAATACCCTGTTAATGAAATATTAATAAAATGGTCATTTGTTATGTAATTAAAATTTTGAAGAGGCGAGGCAACATGTAATTTTTAAAATCACATGATACGATTCATATTTTAACTAAACATGAAGGGGTGTTTTTGTAATTTATCCGATAAAAAGTAAAAAATAAAAACAATTGGAATAGTTTTTCAAATTTATGTTTTTATTTTTGATTTTTTTTTCAAAAATTAGTTTGGTAAAAAATTATAAAAAAAAAACTAAGTGAAAGATTAGTTCTTATGGTCTGGAAACGATACAGTAAGTTCTATTATTTTTATATAATTATATTTTAATTCATGTTCTTTCTTATTAGTAATTTGGTAGTCATATAAATAAATAAAAAAATAGTGTTATTATGTTTTTTTAAGTTAAGATGTGTATTTTATGGTTTTTTTTTTTTTTTTTCCACACCATCTATGTTAGTTTCAATTTTTAGTTTTAATTAAAAAGAAATTTGATTCACATTTTTAAGGCTTGAACTTATTACTGTCCTTACAAGTGTGTTTTCAACGCAAAAATAGGGCCCCATGTGAAACATGTGTTACAATTTGAGCCAAAATAAAGCGCAAAGTTTCTCAAGTCTCAAACTGCATCGTTGACCTGATGAATTTCGGTGCAACGTGGTAAGAGGGAAGAGTCGTCTACTTACAAAACCAGAAGTGTCCAAAAATAATTTTTAGTTTTGAAACTCAAAAACTGTTTTAGTTTTTTAGCCTCTGTATTATTGAGTAAATTTTTTTCATATTTATTTTCTTTACTTTTTAAATTCACTTCATTTATATGCATTTAAAACATAAAATATTTGTGCTTACAAATTTCTTCACAAATACAATTTTCACTAAATTTAAGTGTATTTAGATAGGTTTATCGAAAAAGATTTAAAAAAATTATTAAAATATTAAAAATTTCACTAAGACAAAAAAAATAAAATAAATAAATAAAAATGAAGACAAAAAAACTCAAATACAATTTCCAAAAACTAAACCAAACACCCAAGGGCTAAAAATATTTTGTCCAGTTTGGTATAATTTTTTTAAAGTCTATATTAAACAGTGAAAATTTTTAATTTATGTGAAACTAATTTTTTTTTTTTTAAAAAAAATTTAGAAAACAAGTGTTTGAAGTCTCTTAAAAAGAGCATTGTATTCAAATTTTTTTCTTCCAGAAAACAGTTTTCAAAAACTTTCTGCCAAACTAACTCTATTTTATTTGGTTGGTAGTATGAATGGAAAAGAATAAAAAAAATATTGTCATCTATTTTTAATTAAAATATATATTTATTTTTGTTTATTTCAGTGTGTACCCATTGTCAGCATTAATTTCAATTGTTTTAGTCATACTAAAAGGAAAATCAATATAATTATATCAAAAATATGGGCAAACTATATTTTGTCCAAATTTCAAGGAAGTGAATGTAATTTTATATATTAAGGGGTAAATTACACTCATCTCCCTTGAGGTTTGGAAAAAAATAGTCAACCCCATACTTTTAATATTATCAGAAGATAATAAATTTAAGAAAAAATTCATTTTGACATCTCAAGATAAATTTAATATCCAAAAGAAGATAACAGAATTGCACACATTAAACATAAAGGCCAAATAGGACCTGTGAGTTTAATATCCCTCGAGTTTTATACATTGAACGGTTCGGATTATCGAAACAGGACCTGTGATGCATCCCACGGACCCAACAGCACCATATAGTCCACTTTGTGGACTAGAGACAAGCTACCCCATATAAATAAATGTTTATCAATGTGAATTATATTTTTAGAAAGTCATAAAATTTTGGTATGAAATTTTGTACAACATTAGAATATGGGAAAGCACCTACTATCTTCCGTTTTTTTTGTTTTTTCGTTTTGGTTTTGGTGGAAATTAGATAACATATGCAAAGAAACTTCACAGAAAAGCATTTGTGAAGGAGGGATGATACATAACACGGTTAAGTTTACCGTGTATGCCTACCGGCTACCAAAAGCTAAAATAAAAAAAGAGTAAATTATGAATAAATTTATTGTGATTTGTTTAAAATATATATTATTTTATGTGGTTACAAAAATTACAAGTACTCCTTGTCAAAATATTTTATTTAACAAAATTAACAGAAAAAATTAAATTTCCAACTATTATCTTATGCAACAATAAAATTATCATAATTATTAATTGAAATATATTTATGACATCAATAAAAATTATTAATTGGCTTTGGCGTCATTTGAGATGGTGCTTTTTAGCTAAAGTAGCCAAAAAGTCAATATACCTAATCGTATTATTCTTAATTTTCTGTACGTCTTTTTGTAAAAAGTTAAAAAAACTAACTAAAATAGAGTTCGTTTGGGATGTGGGTTGATTTTTTGAATTTTTAACTATTTTAACCTGGGGCTAAAGAGTCTTATTTGGGATAGGTTTTTTTGGCTTTTTGACTTTTGTGAGAGAAAAAATGTAATGATTATGATTTGGATGTAACATTTTGTTTAATTGACTTTTTTAGCCTATTTTGTCTCTTTGTGGCTAAAATAGCCAAAAAAGCCAGGCTTTTTGGCATGCCAAACGAAAGCATAGTCACTTTCCAAACACTTTGTTAATGATTTATTAATAAAATGGTCATTTGTTATGTAATTAAAATTTTGAAGAGGCGAGGCGAGGCGACATGTAATTTTTAAAATCACATAATACAATTCATATTTTAACTAAACATGAAGGGGTGTTTTTGTAATTTACCCAATAAAAAGTGAAAAATTGAAACAATTGGAATGGTTTTTCAAAATTATGTTTTTATTTTTAATTTTTTTTTAAAAATTAATTTGGTAAAAAATTATGACAAAAAACTAAGTGAAAGGTAAGTTCTTGTGGCCTGGAAACAATAGAGTGAGTTCTATTATTTTTATATAATTATATTTTAATTCACGCTCTTTCTTATTAGTAATTTGGTAATCATATAAATAAAATAAAAAAATAGTGTTATGTTTTTTTAAGTTAAGATGTATATTTTATGATTTTTATTTTTATTTTTTTCACACCATCTACCTTAGTTTCAATTTTTAGTTTTAATTAAAAAGAAATTTGATTCGCATTTTTAAGGCTTGAAGTCATTACTTTCCTTATAAGTGTTTTTAACGCAAAAATAGGGCCCATGTGAAACATGTGTTACAATTTGAGCCAAAATAAAGCGCAAAGTTTCTCAAGTCTCAAAGTGCATCGTTGACCTGATGAATTTCGGTGCAACATGGTAAGAGGGAAGAGTCGTCCACTTACAAAACCACAAGTGTCCAAAAATAATTTTTAGTTTTGAAACTCAAAAACCGTTTTAGTTTTTTAGCCTCTGTATTATTGAGTAAATTTTTTTCATATTTATTTTCTTTACTTTTTAAATTCAATTCATTTAGATGCATTTAAAACATAAAATATTTGTGTTTAAAAATTTCTTCACAAATACAATTTTCACTAAATTTAAGTGTATTTAGATAGGTTTATCAAAAAATATTTAAAAATTTTATTAAAGTATTAAAAATTTCACTAAGGCAAAAAAAAAAAAAAATGAAGACAAAAAAACTCAAATACAATTTCCAAAAACTAAACCAAACACCCAAGGGCTAAAAATATTTTGTCCAGTTTGGTATCATTTTTTTAAGTCTATATTAAACAGTGAAAAATTTAAATTTATGTGAAACTAATTTCTTTTTTTTTTAAAAAAAAAAATTAGAAAACAAGTGTTTGAAGTCTCTTAAAAAGAGCATTGTATTCAAATTTTTTTCTTCCAGAAAACAGTTTTCAGAAACTTTCTAAATTAGCCAATTAGCCAACAAGTCCTACCAAAAAGTCAAAGATTACGGCTTGTCTCTACTTTTTGTACAGCTTTTCGTAATTAGCCAAAAAGTCATCCCAAACATACAAGTTTCTTTTAGCTACATTTTTAGCTAAATAGCCAAAAAGTTACTAAATTAGCCTGTTCCCAAACGAGGCCTAACTCTATTTTATTTGGTTAGTAGTATGAATGGAAAAGAATAAAAAAAATATTGTCATCTATTTTTAATTAAAATATATATTTATTTTTGTTTATTTCAGTGTGTACTCATCATCAGCATTAATTTCAATTGTTTTAGTCATACTAAAAAGAAAATCAATATAATTACATCAAAAGTATGGGCAAACTATATTTTGTCCAAATTTCAAGGAAGTGAATGTAATTTTATATATTAAGGGGTAAATTACACTCACCTCCCTTGAGGTTTGGAAACAAATAGTCAACCCCATACTTTTAATATTATCAGAAGATAATAAATTTAATATCCAAAAGAAGATAACAGAATTGTACACATTAAACCTAAAGAGAAGGGTAGGATAACAAAATAGTCAACCCCATAAATTGTGTCTTGAAATTATTGAGTTTCAGAAAATTGAATTTTCATATTTTTATTAAGTTTGCTGAAAGTGGTATATTTATATATACACATAATTGGAGAAGGGTAGGATTAGTTCACTTTGACTCAATCCTCCTAAGTTAAAATTTTGCTAATCAATTGTGATTTTAATATAACCCATTTACCTTGATAGCATTGAACTTTACTTTGCAGAGGGGTTTAGATTTTGTTAATTTAGTACAAGTTTGTTCTGGATTAGTGCAATCATTTTCACACCTATATATATACACACACACTAGAGGTGTGGGCACACACTGCATGTGTGAAATTTAAAATAAGTATTGCAGTTATTTAAAGCAATTTAGATTTGAGAGAATTGAAGCAGTTTAGATGGCAGGGTATTTTGGGAAATCAAAAAAGAATGACAAAGGTACACCGACTCAGTTGTAAACTTTATATAATGGTGTAGAATTTACAGTATAGATATATAGATTTCCTTTCTCTTTTCTTTTTTCAGAACATGGAACCTTTTTGAATTGAATTACGAAGAAAAATTGAACGTTTGTGGTGATAAATAAAGAAATAGGTTAATATTCTTTTAAGTAGCATGGGTATTCCGTTATTTCGGGTGTAAAGTCTTACTTGTGATCGTGTTGGTCTGTCTAGTTCATTCATCTTGGTCGACCTACTTTTAAACCAATCGCGCTGGGTACACCCAGTGGGTGTCGACCCCCAGTGACGTGGGGGCGCCCCACTGGTCAGTTTTTCTTTTCTTTTTTTTTTTTTTTTATTTCAGGCCAATCACCCAGTGACACGTGGCACTGGGTGTCACTGGGTGTATGAGGCTTTTTCCCTTTTAAACGACTTCACCTTTTGGTTTGTAGGAGAACAAGAAGACAAAACACCCACAGCTGCTTTATGAGGCCAATTTGTATACTCCTTCTGTCCCAAAATAATGATCTCTTTTGGGGAATCTAATTTTTTTTAATAGTATAATTATTGCACTTTAAAAAAGTTGATTTTTCAAAATTACCCTTTTGATAGTACATTTTTTGAGAATATCAATGTCATAATTGTACTTTTTATATTGTTTATTAATTTAAAGGAAGGGCAAAATAGAAAATTTATATTATTTTTGTACTTTTTGAAGGACTAATATTTTGGGACAATGAAAAATGAAATAAGAGACTAATATTTTGGGACGGAGAAAGTAATATTCTTCAGGGAGGAAGTGAGTATATCATGGTTCTTGATTCATATTGGCAATACATTGATGCCCTTACATACACTCACTAAATTGTGTTATCCTGTTCATTCATTCTTTGATTTTTTTTTATATTCTTTAGGTGGTATTGCTAACATAAGATGGTGTGGGGCAGATGGAGATGACAATGTCTTTGTCCTTGACCTGCTAGGACCAAGTCTTGAAGATATGTTTGTTTACTGTGGGAGAAAATTTTCACTGAAAACAGTTTTAATGCTGGCTGATCAGATGGTAATGATAATTTCGTTTTGTGGTTATTATTGTCTGCTTTAGCATATTACATTAGTTGTAAGGGACTCTTTAGCATCCAAAATCATTTTATTTGTCATGACGTAAAGGGTCTCTTTGGCATCCAAAATCATTTTATTTGTCATGATCAGTTTTTAGTCTTTATTGTCTTTCATGTTGCAAAGAGTATTATGTATATAGACACAAGTGGTCAGTGATATGTAGATTGTAAATGACCAAGTTTGACAAAATATCCAATTAATTTTGCAATTTTCTTGTTTACTAGTTGCCCTTGTGGTTGTTGCTTGAATTGTTATATGCTTAAGATGATGAGTGTGACTAAAGCCAAATAGGTAATAATTACTACACTTTTTTTTTTTGGTTTTTGATATATGAAATTACAGATTGTGAGAATAGAGTATGTGCATTCTAAAGGATTTTTGCATCGAAACATCAAACCGGATAACTTCCTCAGGGGTCTTGGCAGAAAAGCAAACCAGGTAATGGTCATTGCTGTATACTCTTCTTTGACATCTAGCATGCATGGATTGTCATAATATCTGTTTTCGTTGTGATTCCTTCATTTCAGATATATTATTGTCATAATCTCAATCTTGTCATGTTGATTAGGTATATATTATTGATTTTGGATTGGCAAAAAGATATTGTGACCCTACCACAAGCCGCCATATTCCTTCCAGGTATACTTCTGATAACCAAGTTCATGCTTAAATTTCATGGTTCTTTGGTGTTCTATCCTTTTTGTTTTGGACATTGTATGTTGTTTATTTGTTTAGTTGTCTATGTTCCATGCAATGTTTTTTTGTTTAAATACTTGGGTCAGAGGTTCCATAAATTGTTTATTCTTAATTTTTATATTGGCTCACTTATTTCAAAGACATCCTTGTACCTGCTGCTTATGCATTAGGGACTGGTAACTCTTGCTTCGTTTGGGATAAATCTGCCTCCTTCCCCTATTTTCTTTTATATATAATAGATGTTTTAAGAGTGAACATCTTTCTTAGTAGAGCAATCTGGAAAAAGAATAAGTACGGTGATTTCTCCACATTTTTGACTAGGAATAGTGACCATCACAAGAATCTATATATACATATATATACCCACCACAAACAGATGAATATTTTGTTGTGCCAATATATCTGAAACGACAGATAGCTGACACATGAGCACTGTTTAACTCTCTATCTCTTTGTTCTTTCCTCCCATTATATGTGTAAGAGTTCCTGATGCATGCTTGGCTTATGTTCACAATTGAAAATATGGGTCCACTGTTCATTGCCTTTTGTATTAAACCTGAATTTGTTGCTTGCTTTTGAGAATCCTTGTCCACGTTGCTGTAGGATAATAATTTTTAAGTTCTAAAATTAAGAAAAATGACAAATTGCCTATTTCAGGCTTTTATGTTGGTGACATTGACAATATGAATTGAACAACTGCTTTTTAGAGATTTTCTTCCTAGTAGTTGTTAGGACCTTTTCTATATTCCTGAATTTTTCTTTGCCTTTTCTTTGACACGGAGATGTAGTATCTGAATCTTATTACCCAAGTAATATTGTTACTATCATCACTGTCAGTGTCAATATTGTCTACAAGGATGCCCTTTAACTGGTCTATATACTGATCAGAAATGACACTGGCGTATTGAACTTCTCTTTTTCCTTGCTTGTATGTAAATGCCCAAGATATTTTGTTCTAAATACCCTCTTACCCTTCTATATTCATACAGAGAGAACAAAAATTTAACAGGGACTGCACGATATGCGAGTTGAAATACTCATTTAGGAATTGGTAAGTATAGAATTTCAATCATCTTGTTTGTGTATGTGGCTGAGCATTAAGTATTTTCTCATTTTTTGCTCCATGTCTTAGAACAAAGCCGTCGGGATGATTTGGAGTCTCTTGGCTATGTTCTTTTGTACTTTTTGAGTGGAAGGTATGCTTTTTTACTCTCACTTCTATTTCCTGTCAACTACATGAATTGTGTCCAGGCTTTTCATCACTTATCTGGAGTATATACTCAAGTCAATGAAAACTCTAGTAAAGTACATTTTTTAGCATGGACTACACCCTGTGTCACGACCCCAACCCGCCCCTAGAAGGTCGGCGCCGTGATGGCCAGTAATCCGAGATTACCGAAGGCCAACTTACAAAGATCACACACAATCAGAGTAAAATATATGGGGCTAACAAGCGCGGAAGCAATATATCAATACAAGTGGTCCATAAGAGCTGTGCATAAGTCAAATGGAATGGCATACATATCAATTAAAACTTTACAACTCGAATACAACGTAAACAAAGTACATATTACATCTTGACAAAAGGCTTCTCAAGCCGACATAACAAATATAACAAATACAAGTCAAAAGATCATTGTCTGCAGAACTGCCGATGTAAACACAAGGATGCCGACCAAAATACAAAATGCCGACATAAGCATTGCCGACGTAAACATGCATACAAAACATCGGCCACAAAACACATCTCGGCGAGGCCGACTTCTCGCTTGGAACCTACATATATATAGAGAGGGTGAGTCTGGAAACTCAGTGAATGGTACAAATAATAAAGGGGTTAATGAATGATTCCCGAGGTTCTTGCAAAACAATACATATATCATATCTTGGTCAAAACATGTTCTCGGCATAACTGTACAAAGCATACTTGGCAAAACTCACATCAAAGCATGTACTTAGCATAACTTATAACAAAACATATACTTAGCATGACTTGCAACAAAACATGTACTTGGCAAAGCTTGTATCAAAACATGTACTTGGGGTCATCACATTCCAAACAAAACATATCAAAGCTTGTACTTCAATCTTGGTCTTTCAAATCATATGTGCTACTAAAGTTTAAAGTCCCCTAGCACGTACGGACTTGTGCCACCAATGCTTAAAGTCCCTTGGCACGTACGGACTCCAAAAGGTTGTGCCACTGATGCTTAAAGTCCCTTGGCACGTACGGACTCCAAAAGGTTTGTGCCACTAATGCTTAAAGTCCCTTGGCACGTACGGACTCCAAAAGGTTGTGCCACTAATGCTTAAAGTCCCTTGGCACGTACGGACTCCAAAACAATTCACTTGCAGGCCGGGTTATTGGGCTTAGGTCCCCATCACCACGGTCCCCAAAACAGAGCGGATACTTGTTGCATGGAGCTTATACTTGATATACAAAATAGGGGTAATCATTCATGCTTAACAAATACTTTTCAAAACAAAGCAAAGCAAAGCTTATCAAAACATTTACAACATAGCTTTATTAGAAATACCACTCACCTAGCTCTTGGAACGTCGGGATCAAGGCAAAGGTCCAAGTCCTACAATCACATGGCAAAGTCTACTGAACATACTTCTTAAAACAAGTCTTACATACGTGCAAATGATCTCGGGAAAACATGCTGGAAGTCAAAACACTGTTTTACATGTCAAGGAGACATGCTGGGTACCAACCAGGTCAATGCCGAGGTCCCACACCTCTTAGCCGAGGTGTGGTCACCAAGGCTTCGGCGTGCAACTGCATGCCGAGGTTCATACAAGACAATCCAAGGATGCAAGTGATCATGCAAGGTAGGCCAAGGTGAGATACGATGCTTGGCCTAAGTGTGAGGTCTAGGCAAGAGTGATCTCGGCGACTACACTTCGGGAAGTGAAGTCTGGAAATCTGGGTTTCCACCCGTGAAGAACATGAAGAACATGAACATGAACATGAATGCCAAAATCATCATTTCCTTATACAAAATCTGGGTTTTCATGCTATGAGTTCGAAAACATGGACCTGGGCACCCATACTTGAAGATCATGTGAAAACAAACACAAAAACATGAATCTTGGCTTGAGCTTTCGGATCAACCATGACTTTTCTTGAAGAACACTTGAATAACATTTTCTCTTTCTAAAACCGAACTTCAAAACGATGCATGGCTTTCAAAACATATTCAATCATGCAATGCGATAACATAACCATAAAGAACATCAAGAGCAGATCAAGAATCTAACCTTAGAACACGGATCTAACGGTTCGATCTCTAGGAATCAAGCTTGGAAGATCTACTCTCTCTCAAGAACACTTCTCTCTCTTCTAGAGCTTCTCTCTCTTCTTCAAAATACAAAGATAAAACAAATGATAGCTTTCTCTCTCTGCCGGCTGATATAACACTCAGCTCGGACACGTGGCAGCGGCGGATTGGTCTTCCTCAAAAAGGTGACAGATTGACAGGACAACACTCTGACAAAACGTATCTAACAAGCTTCACAGCAAGCACTCCGGCCAGGAATGACATCGGCAAAGGACAAGACATCGGCAAACAAAGAACAATGACCTTGGCTAAGAACAAGACTTCGGCAAGTGCGGTAACAAAGACATCGGCTTGAAAGAACAAAGCTTCGGCAACTAAGGTAACAATGATCTCGGCTAGGAAGGACAACACTTGACTGAACTGTGCCACACCTCGGCCTAGATGTGCCACACCTCGGTCTAGGTCATACCACTTCCAGGACAAGATCACTTCGGTACAAAGATGACATCTCGGCCCAGATAATACACATCTCGGCCTCGGCGATACACACCTCGGCCCAGATGATAATCATCTCGGCCAATATGCCAGGGCAAAGGTGGAGGTCAACAAAGTGTTACCAAGATGGTTCTGGACTGAAGATGACCTCGGCTTGGAAATGATCTAGGCTTAACATAACTTAGGCATGGCATGACTTAGGCTTAACAAATACAAGGGAGGAACAAAACATACATATACACTTAGGCAAATCAAATACGTACAAAACAAGGCAAGATTCATGAGTGCAAATCTTAACATGGCAAATCATGCAAATGCATGCAAGCATGACCAAGGCATGAAATGTGGGTCCTTACACCCTGGGTTTTCCCTGTAATTGTAGACCCAAAACATATTACTTAAAGGAGATGATAATGGCTGGATTATACAATTTCAAAATGTTTAATATATGACCTAACTGATTCATTGGTTACTGCCTTTAGCCTTCCATGGCAGGGTCTAAGAGCTGCAACAAAGAAGCAAAAATATGACAAAATATGTGAGAAGAAGTTATCAACTCCCATTGAGGTATGTTCGTGATGTGAGTGATATGTTTTGTGCCCTTTGTGATTTGAATAGGGAAAATAAATTTTGGCCCTGGAAATATGATAAATTGGAAAATTTTCGTGGAATATATCTTTTTTCAACTCGGTTACTTCTCCAGTGCTATTCTTGAGTATTATATAACAATTTAATGGCGTGCATGAGGTCAAAAAAGTATGATAGAGCCTTACAAATTCTTTTAGACGAAGAAAAGCATTAAATATTATTTTGGAAACAAGAATGAGGAGCTTAATGAAGAAGCCCTTTTGAAAGAAGCTTTTCATGAACAAATAGTACTTTTATACTAAAGGAACAAGCTTAAAAAAATAATCACTTTTATTTATATCTTAAAAAATAAAAGAAGGGGACTAATCAAGCTTCTCTGCTTTAAATCATTCAAAATGTCTTTATCGACATAGAAATCCAAAAAAACCATGTAAATGAATTGCATTTACATCCAATAGGGGAGTTGAGCCTATGCCAAATGATTAGAAGGCCTCTGTCCTATCCATTAGACCATGAAAGCCTTTCATTTGAACAAAAACACTCACGTATTCCTTTCAGGGGTGGCTTTCTTATTTAATTTTGAACCGTTTGCAGAAGAGTTATATCTGACACAGCATTTGTTTTGAAAGGTTTTATGCAAGTCGCATCCAGTGGAATTTGCGTCTTACTTCCATTATTGCCACTCTTCAACATTTGATCAACAACCGGATTATGGATTCTTAAAGCGCCTGTTTCGTGACTTGTTTACTCGTGAAGGTATCAACAAACTCAAATTCATCAGATAGTTAAATGCATATACATTTCATTACTTGCAGAGCTGCAACCCACGTAGTTTGATTGCTTGAATGTTAAATGTTTAGTGGATTTTTTTAATAGTTGGTCTACATAACATATGAATTTGTGATCAGTTCATTGGATACCAGGGGCTTATTTATTCCTTATAACAATAGTGACTAGTTATTGTTTAGTAGTTGTGGAGACAATAATGTGACAGCTGTTATGGTCAATTCTGAAACTGAATGTTTAGTGATGGTTTACTTATAAAGATTACTCGAGGTAAATATGAACCAAATTGTGTGCTCTACGTCCTTGATACCTAAGTTGTGATTGCTCCCATTGAAAGTGCGTACCTGTTTTTAGGTCAGTAACTCAGTTTTTCAAAGAATCCTGCTATAGTGTCAAAATTGTGAACAATTGTAATAATCAGTCAATGAAATGACTAAACCTTTAATATTCACAGCCTGACCAACACTGTATATTTTGTCTAGTTAGTCTTAATGTTTTGAGCCTTCGTAAAAACTTGTCAAATTATTGTATCTGGAGGAGGTTGCTCTGTTGGCTCAGTAACTCTCCACCTGGGTATGACATGAACACTCTGGCTTGGCATGTTTTCCTCACTAAAATCCCCCTTATGCTTCTTGGACATCAACTTACTTTTATTTTAAGTCATGGTACGAAAATAAGTAACATGGTGGGTTGGCTGGCTTAAGTGGACGAGCGTTGACTGGGCATAAATTAGTGTAAATGTGTCTTTGCTGTATGATTCACTTGTTCTACCTTGTCTGGCAGGCTTTGACTTTGATTATGTATTTGACTGGACCATTCTAAAGTACCAAAATACGCAGAGAACAAAAACTGAGCCTCGATCATCTGTTAGTATTTGAGTTTTATTCTGAATCTGAACTATCATTAATTTAGTTTTTTTTATTTACAAATATATAAAAATAAATTTATGTCGTCTCATTCTGTTTCATTGTACTATCTCAGACTTTGCAGCCTGTTTCAGGGGTAACCAATAACAGGGTAATGCCTATGGATTTGGATAAGCATCAAGGTAAGTTGGTTGTGCAGTTTCAGTGCCTTAGTAATTTTATCTACAAGTTCTATTAAGGAATTTGATGTCTAAGTCCTATGTTTCCTGGAAAATGAACAACTTAACAAGTGACTATGTCTTTGTGGAAGATTGTTGAAAACTCTGATTTATCTCGTTTGTGTTTTTGTGTTTGTAACATGTTTAGTGAATTAAAAATAAATAAATTTGAAAAGGCATTTAGATGCCCCATTGATATGATATTGTTCTATTATTCTTTATAGAGCATGCAACTTCAAAAGTTAGTTTAGAATTGGAATCAACATTTTTAATCAGCAAAACAATAACAGTAGACAGAAATTATGTTATATGTTGAAATTGCATTAACTTTCTGTTTGTGTTTTGTGTGTACTATGTAGTGTAGAAGTAAGAATTGAGAAATGCGTTTAGATGCTCCATGAAAATGAAATTTACCTTCTGATTTTAAGTATGATAATCAATGCATAATTCTGCTTTGTAGATTGAAGTTCTCACTGTAATACCTATATATAAACCTAAATTGACCCCCTGGTAACTAGTTTTGAGCTAAACAAAGCAGCACAAATATACTGTTGTCAATACGTGGTGATGACAAGTACATGGAATGCTTCAATTTACAGTAGCTCTGTTCCCTGCCTTCGTAATTTTTTTTTTTTTTTTTAAATCTGGGCAAGGTGCGTTTGAATTTCATGGCACATTGTTTTTCACATAATTTGATTAATCTATGAAAGCCTTGCCCCAAATCCCTTATTAGATCATGAAGAAAGCTGAAGTGTTTTTATATCTTTTCAAATTGGAGTATTGTGACATTGTTTGATTGAGCAAACCAAATAGGATGTGCTGTGAATTGAACATTTGGGTTCATGCCTTGTCTTTCAGGAGGTTGTAGACACCCCATTTTTGACCGCCCTTAAGACTTGGGCATTACTGATGGTTTACTTGATGGAGAAAGGTGTGCAGGGCCAAGGTTTAGTTTCTTCAGCAAGGAGAGAGACAAATCTCAACTTCACACCCCATTTTGGACCAAAACTATTTTGAATGGTTTTTGGACCTTAAAACCCTCTTTTTCAAAACATTTTTTTGAAATAAAGTTCCTACGATGCTCCGACGCTCGCATTTCGATAAATGTTGTGCTTTTCGGTAAACCGAGCAAGGATAAAGTGGAAATGAATGAAAGAGAGATGAAATCTTTGAAAAATATTTCAAAACACCTTACTTAGGGGTTTGGAGTTGAAGAAAGGAGGAGAAGAGAGAAGAAAACTAGTTTGGGAGAAGTCCGGCATGAATCCGGGTAGGGCCAAAGCTGCGCGGCTTCACCAAAACAGGCATAACTCTGTACACATAAGGAATTTTGATGCGAGGTTGGCTCCATTGGAAAACTAACTTCTGGGGCTTCAATTTGGACATAAGAATGACCTGAAAAGGAGTTCACATGAAGGAGTTATGTCCATTTGAAGTTGGACCTTCATAGCAGTTTTTTTTTCTTGCCACCGGCCATTGGTGGTCGGCCTTGACGGTCGGTCGGCACCTTTGGTGGTCGGCCTTGATGGTCGGTCGGCACCTTTGGTGGTCGGCCTTGGTGATCGGTCGGCACGGTCGGTCGGCCATTATTTTTTTCTTTTTCTTTTTTTTTCTTTTTTTTTTTTTTTTTTCCGGCTGAAGCTTCTCCAAGAAACTTGAACCTTTTGTTTTAGCTTCTTGAGGAAGCTTGAACCTTTTGTTTTAGCTTCTTGAGGAAGCTTGAATCTTTTGCTCTAGCTTCTCTAAGAAGCTTGACCCTTTTGCTTAAGCTTCTTTGAGAAGCCTAGGCCCTTGGTCTTCTATAAAACAAACCCTCCTCTCCATTTGCAAGGGTTAGAAAAACCAGTTGGAGCATTTGCATACAATCCTCCATATATTTCTCTTATCCAAGCCTCAAAACACTCTTGTCCTTGCACCATTTACACACCAACTCATAGCCTACCACCTCCATCATCCATTCCAGCACCTTGGAGGTCATTTGCAGAGGTTAAAAGCTCACAATCTTGGACCAAAAGCTGATGCATCGCTGTGCTACAAGGGTAAGCTCCCATTTCCCCTTTTCTTGTATTTTTTTTTGCTTCATTACTTAGCCCTATTTGCAAGCATTTCTGGGCTCCAACCTAAACTGTAAAGTGTCTTATTTTGAGCCCCTCTTCAACTTTGTTGAAGGGCTCTTTGCTGTTTGAGGCCATCTACTTTCCCTTACCCTCTATCTCTCTTTTAGGGCTATTTTTGCATCATATTTTAGCCTTACTTGTAAACATTTTCGAGGTTTGGTATAAACTGGAAAAAGTCTTGTTTTGACCTCCTCTTTAAGTTTTCTTGAGGTCACTTTTCTGTTTGGAGTCATCTCTTTCCTTGCATGTTTCATTTCCACATGCTTCGAGCCATGCATTTGAGCATTTGCGTAAGTCTTGTTTGGCCTCTTAGCCACTGAAATCCAGTGGATTCTCAGTAGCTTTGATGAGGTTTTGAGCTTTGAAATCATAGAGGGGTGACCCTCTCACCCCTCATTCTCTTTACTAGCATGTTTGGCCATCCAAAGGGGACCCTATTTTGCATGAATTGAAGTCACTTTTCAGGCTTTATTCTGAGGGTTTTGAGGTCTGCCTAAGCTCTGTCAAAAGCCCATTTTGCCATATTTTATGTCTATGATGCATGTGTAGAGAAATCCTATTCAAGGCCTTTCCAAGAGGCCTTTCTTTGTATGTTTCCTAGACTGATTTCAGGGCCCATTTTGTGAGTTTTAGGGCTTTCATATTCCATTTCCAGAATTGGTTTGGTCTTGCTAAGTGTCCATCTTGTATGTGCTTAATAACCCCTTGCATGGTCCTCTAAAGGAGCTCATCATTTTGGCATGCGTTGGCTGCATTTCAGTGGTTATTTGGACATATTTTGGCATGTTTTATTTACTGATTTTTGCTGGTTTGATGAGTTCTCACATGCTTCATGTACATGCCATGCAACCCATGTTTGCTAGTTAAAGTTGCATGCTATTTTAGCCCATCATGTTAGCATCTTTTGACTATGCTTTAAACTAGAAATGTTCATGTTTTGGGACTGCCTTGGCTCTATCTTTGTGCTTCATAGTCAAATAATGCATGCTTTGTATAGCTATAAGTCAATACATGTGCCTAACTTTGAGTTTCGGGACTCATTTCATGCATCGGGTGCCATATTTCCACGTTTCGGGACCATTTAGCATCATGTATCAGTACTGGAAATTACATGCTTGTATGTCATCTCACATCTCTTTCTATGCTTTGGTAGAGTGGCATTTTGTGCCTTAGGTTCGGTCTTCGGTATGCGTGCATGTGTGCACACATTTCGGTTGTCTTATTTTCATCCAATGGCCACTGATGTGAGTGTGGCTGAGGTCCACTCATGTTGGTGTAAGTCCACCGTGCATTGTGTATGCCATTTCATTTCATAGCATTGTGTATGCTAGGTTGCATGTTAGAGCATTGTGTATGTCGTGTTACATCGAGCATTGTGTATGCCATTTCATAGCATTGTGTATGCTAGGTTGTATCTTAGTCGCATTATGCATGCCATCTCATTTGCATTGTGTTTGGGATAGGAGTTAGCCCAAGCACGGGAAACGAGGGACGTTTCGTACTTCGAGTGATGGAGCGTATCTCAATTCCCAGTTGCCGACACTCCGGATCATCCATGATGGAGTCTAGGTATTATTGTGTTTACATGTACATTCATCTCATATTGAGTCGTGCAATTCGACTCCTCGGCCATCATGCATCGAGATGCGTGATTGGTGGCACGAGGATCGAGGTATGCATACATATGTGAAAATACATTGCCATGCCCCTTTCCTGCTCTCTGTTGCAGCAAATCAAAAATCAGCAGCCTTCCGGAGCTTGGCACGCATTCCAAGAACAATTGCAAACAAAGGCTAATCGGGGCATCGCACTGGATTTCCGCGCAAGGCAACTCAAAACATGCATCATCCATCATCCGGAGCAGAGTCGAGGCAGTCCCTAGCTTGCATGCTAGTTTATTGCTTTCCTAGATTAATTTGTTAATTAATTAGGATTCTGTATTTATTCGGGATTGTATTATTTATTCATTTGGGACTGTATATTATTTATTTGGACCCTCTGCGCCAGGGCAATGTTGTAATAAGTGTGCGTGCGTGTGATGTATGTCTTCCAACCCCACGTCTTTCTCCCTTTTATTTACCAGCTTATGATGGTTAGATTAGGACATGTTTCAATTAGCATACAGTATGATAGCATGTTTGCATTCATTCATCTGTCTTGCATGCACCGGGCTCGGCGCATCATACTAACTGCATTTGTATTTCAATTCCGAGTTGAATACATGTTAGCTGTAGCATTTCATATGCCATGTTTAGAATAGCCGAGCCTATCTTAGTTGCATTTTGCATGTATTGCATTAGGCATTTCTGAATAGTTAGGATCATGCATGGATTTCTAACATAGCTTTTGTTTTGGCTTGGAGTACTCGGTAAGTTTTATGCTTTAGCATCCTTGCATTCATGTGAGTGAATGCCATGATAGCATGCTTACCATGAGGCTATGTGCTTATGTGATATAACTGCCTGAATGCCTGTGGGTGAAGGTTGGGTTATATGGATTGGAACAAATCATCGACTGTGAGTTTTAAGCCCACTTGATAGTGGCAAAATCATGTTTTCTAAGCCCACCCGATGGTGGCAAATTCACGTCTTAGCCTACCTACGAATAGCACCATCAAACCATTTTCAAAACAAACATGAAATGCTTTGTTCCAATTCAGGCGACCCAGTCTATACTTGTATGCTGTACGCATTACATAGTAAATCTAGGCTAATAACCGGAATAAGAATGCATAATGTTTTCAAAACTAGATATCATGGTTAGTAGAGGCCGATCTTTGATTGGGCGAACGGGGGTGCTCACGAAGTGACCTTCCCCAATCGTACCCAAGTTCCCGAGCCGAGGCAACTTTGGTAATGACAGACACGTGGCCTTAGGCAACGAGTCAGGGTTTCCTAAATTTCCCAAAATAAAATATTTAGGTGGCGACTCTGTATCTGGCAAAACAGTCCATGTTTGGCACTTCTTTCAAAAATTTATTTTCTCAAAACGATTTGCCGAATTTGAACTCTTTGGTTCAGATTAAGAACCGTGACAATTTGAGTCCGAACTGTAGTGAGCCCAAAACGAACAGAACGGGACTCATCCTCCCGGGGCGTTCGGGGACGTCTACAGAGGTAATGATGCTTCTCACTTAGCTGAAGCTACAGCCGGCAGAGGATCAAGTAGTTTTGCTCGCCCTGACGTACAGGATACACAGAATGCTTTACAGATTTACCAATGTCATGAAGTTAGGATTGGTGGAGTCCTTCAGTACCGGATTGCATTATGTATTTCTCTTAAGGTGACCACAAAGTGCAAACAAACACATTCAATGGTGTGTTAGAACTTGACCTGTCAAAAGCTGGTTGGTTTTTGAGTACATAGATGGCAAAATTGACTAAAGCCAGTTGCGTGTTTTACTGTTTCATTGATGACTTGTAAAGTGTTTCTCCCATTCTTCTGTTAATTGATCATAAAAGTTGCCTTTGTGTTATTTGGTTGTTTTGACTATGTATTTCATTTAATTCAGGATTGAGTTACTTTCTATTTTATTGCTTTAATTCCATTGGATCAAAGCCCTGGATGTTCACCTGTGGATCAGTTTTAACCTCGGTACCCAAGTCCATCAGAGCGTGACCACACTAAATCTGGTATTGCAGGTATTTCAGATTACATCCTCCCCTGTGTTGCTGCTCTGATGGGGCTTGTCTGCTCATTGCCAATTTTTCTGTATTTCAGACTATTATACATGATGCAATGTAAATGTGGAAGGGCTCACTGGAAGTCTGATATCAGGCCAACTTGCTCGTTATAAGAAATTCATCTTTTTATCAGTATACATGGGTCTGAGGCCTTTGCGTTTGGAGTTTCCGAGGTAATAATTTTGGATCCATTGTGTACAATGTACATGTTGTTATGCATACATACCATACTACTCGCATATTTCTGACAATGACATGGTATAACCGTTTCATTGAATTTTTTCTTGATACAGAGGTGCCAATTTTATAAGTTTTCTAAAGCTTTTTCTGCAGCTTTTTATTTGCTCATTTTGGAGGTGTCTTGTACACTGATTATTTATTTCATTTTGGTTGTATTTTTTATGTTTATGTTTTTATTTATTTATTCTTGGGGGGAGGGGGGTAATAGGTGGGGGGACGGTGTAGGCGGCTTTTTAAACTGAACCACTATTTGGTACTTTCCTAGATTCATACAGCATCACAAACTTTTGCAGCCTCAGATAATTCCACAGCATTTGTCATGTGGATTTTATATTTATAGTTTTTTTCTTGAACTCTCTTTCATTCTCTCATTTAAATTGAAGTAAAATTTCACTTTTTAAGTTCTCTACTGACTTTCTTGTTTCCAGGGAACAATAATTTGCTGCCGGTTCTTTCTCTCTCATGTTTTCATGGTAGAGGGCTGTGGTTAATTCCAAAGTCTTGATATTCTAGGTTAACAGAAATTGAATACAGGAGATATTTCTGGAGAAACTGTCATCACTTCAATTGCAGAGCGATTGGTGCTTTGTTGGTACCCAAATCTTCACTCCTTTTTTCTCAGCTTTCTATGAATTGATAATTGTCTATCATCATGGAATGATTGGTCAATTATGATTTAATCACTCGTCGAAGATAAAAATGAGTTCTGTTTAGTTGGCTCACCTGTTCAGAAACAGTATGCAAAGATGGTGTGCAAGGGGCTGGAAACAGATGATAACAATGATGTTCTTTGTGGCCGTGGAGGAAGTTGCTCGACTTCAGAATTGAACAGGTAGTATGAACTATCTTTTTTGTTTTCCCCCTTTCTGTTCACCTCCGGAAGTGAGGAACAAATCCATAAATTTTGGTGCTTCTAACCATGAATGAGGACTGGAAGAATTATGTGAACACAACCCTCAAACCATTCCTTGCTTAGTGCAAATAACTTCATCCATATTTCCATATCGGGTTAATTATATTTTTGGTTGTCAAAGTACGAGTCTTTTGTCATTTTGGCCCTCGTTGTTTAAAATTTGTCGATTTGGTCCCTAATGTTTAAATTTTGTCAATCTGGCACCCAATGTATAGGAAGTGTTAATTTAGTCCCCAATCAAACTCAGTTAAACATAATTTAAACATTGGGGGACTAAATTGAAACATTTTTTAAACATTGGAGACCGGATTCACGCAATTTAAATATTGGGGACCAAATTGAAACACTTTCATACATTGGGGATTAAATCGGCACAATTTAAATATTGAGGATTAAAATAAAACAAGCTCATCCTTGGCAGACTAAAAATATAATTAACTCTTTCATAATATGGCAAAGGTACACTAAAAAATAAAATTCTGCAGCATTAACTCATAGAGAATACAAGCCCTTGCATCAACTCATATAAGAGAATACAAGCCCTTGTATGTCACTGGCATCTTTGCAATTGAACAATTTTTAACTTGTGTTTCGAGGCATCAGGGTTCAAACTAAGAAACATCTCCGCGCACAGAGGTATGCGGAGGTAAAATTACGTATATCTGATTACTAAAACTACATGAAAACTACACTCTATATATATATATGCGTGTGCGCCCCTATCAAATGCTTATATTTATTCTATAGTGTACACCCCATTTTGGTGTGAATACTATTTACGCCTTTTCTTTTTTCAAAAATCCCCTTCACTTTCAATAATAAATTGTCTCATTTATCAAATTGTCCAAAATAAAACGGTTTTTTCTCATTCATCAAAGTGCTAAAAAATTTAAATATATAATTGTAAACGCATTGCGTTTGTATCCATGCATATGCATAGATTTTTGGAAGTTATATAATGTAAATTTATGTACATTTACACAATGCTCTGTTGTTTTTAGTAATAATTAATAGCTTAACAAAGAAAGACATATAAAGTGTCCTTTCAAAAAAAGAAAAGAAAAGAAAAGAAGACATATAAAGTGGAATTCTATTTCTCTTCATTCATTACATAGATGAAATGCAAATATTCATTCTATGACCAATCATTGGGAAGGAGCCACGTTAACATATTTATGCAAAATTTTAAAATTGAAATTGATATAACTATTATAAGCCATTGATTTTAATTTTTAATGTTGTATTATAACCTTGTGCAATGAAATAGAGAACACATCTAAATATTTTAGGGCATGTTTAATTGACAGGATTAGAGCATGAGATTGTAATTATTAATCCGTGGGTTTAATAATCTTGTGTTTATTTTGAAATTTTATTTCGGGATTATTAATTCAATGGATAATTAATTCAACAAATTTGTAGGATTACTAGTAATTAGTAGGGGTGGGATTATATATCTGGAGTTGGGAAATAAAATAAAAAGACTCTTTTATCCTTGACAAAAAATTAAAATATTTATTATTTTTATATAATTTTATATTTTGGAAGGCTAAAAATAATTTTTAAAAATTTAAAAATATTTTTTGATATTTATTTTATCAAATTAGTTTATATTTTAAAAAAAAATTAAAAAACAAACCAAGCGTGACTTTTGTATTTTGTATTTTTATTTTGCTTTTATTTATTTATTTATAATTTTTTTCAAAACAATGTTTATGAAGAAATTTTGATAAAATAAAGATGGTGAAGAAACATTGATGAAAGGTAAGATTGGAAAATAAGATAAATATAATTGTAATTCTATATTCATATATTTTTTATCCGATGTAAATCAAACAATAGACAAGGGGTTAATTTATCTTACCAATCTAATTGGATAGTGAATATCACATTAATTTGATAGGATTATTAATACTTTCACTATTAATTTTGTGAATCAAACATGACCTTAAAGTGATTGGGCTGAGTGAGCTTAATTCAAGTTCTTACACAAAATTTAACACTCCAATTTTTTATTTTTATGAGAAACAAAATAGATAGGTAATGCACTCAAGAATTTCTTTAACTATTGGTCTCGTTTCATATTTTCAGAAACAAAGTAATGAAAAAAAAATTGAACAATATTTATTGTTTTATTTGTGTTAAAATATTTTTTGAAAATTTTAAAAATAATTACAAAAATAAGTATTTTTAGATTTTCTCTTTTTAGCCAGATGTTTGAAACCCTTACAAATTTTCTTTTAATTTGACCCAAAATAATATAGTATGTTATGTGTCTGTTTTTATTCTGTTACATGTTCAATTGTACAAAATTAAACTTCTGTCTTACTATGGTAAATTTGGGAATTTAAATTGTGAGTCTTTAATATTTTTGTTTTAATAAATTGACATTCTAATTTATACTTCTCAAATCATGAATAAAAAATATTCATATTTTATTTTAACAAAAAGATATGTAAATATACAAACTTTCACTATCGATACAATGACATTTTTTTTTATTTTTTTTGCAACCTCAAATCCTTAAATGTTAGGGATCATGAAAATTTTTTCATGAAAATGAGCATGAAAAATTTGTGACCCTTAGATTACCTTGATTAGTGTGTGGTACTTTGTTGTAAGTGTAATTCAAAGGTCACAAATCTTTCATGACCATTTTCATGAAAGACTTTTCATGATACCTAACATTACTGATCCTATAAAAGATTGTTTACTTCAACAAGATTGTGCTTGATGCTCTGTTTTATTGTAGATTTGGAAATAAAAAGGGCAACAGGTGAAATATTTTGCACTATAATTGGTTTTTATTTTTAAAAATTTGTCCATAATGATAATATTTTCTATTTATTTTTATTTTTCAGGCTAAATTTAATATTTAAACAGAACATAACATGATTTCACACATTAAACATAAAGATCAAATATAAAGATAAAAACAATATAAGGATAAAACTTTAGCATGACTTGGTTAAACTAAATTTAAACATTTTTTTAGATAGGCTGGTGTGACTTGAGCGAGTTGATTTTCTTAATTCTCTTTGTGACCAGATGTCTACTCCATTTCTCGTCAATTGCTTCCTTCAATAAGCGTGCCGTGTGCACTAAGAATAGAATTCCATTAGACTGCACCACACGACGACTGCAACTCCAATAGTATGACTGATTGGTTCTCTGTCAACTCTTGGTGTGATGACAACAATAGAAATTGCAAATGTTACTGCCATTGATGTAATGGTTAACCATATGATTGCAACTAGAATCCACATAAAAATCCTTCTCTTGAATGGCAATCCAGTTATAAGCAACAAGATTGTGCTTAGAGATGTACCAAATCCTATCGTGCTAGCATGAATGAAATATAGGTATAAATGTGGATAATTATAATC
>CM069913.1:37747481-37855428 GCA_036172215.1 Camellia granthamiana
TTTATTTAAATAATATTTAACAAATATATATTTTAAACTAATCGTTTTGTCAAAAGATGAATAGTAATTAACCCTATTTTTCAAAAAGTGAATAGTAAAGCTTTTGAAAATATTTTTATTTAAATAATATTTAACAATTATATATATTGTAAAAAGATAATATTTTGTGTCAAATAATATGTATATTAAATAATATATTTTAGACATCATCAAAATTAACTAATATGATTAACAACAGTAAAATTTTATTATAGTATTATGTAGTTTTAAACGATGAAACAAAGTAAAGGGAGAGAAACGGTTCAATCGTTTCATATTTGCCCATTTATATGGAAGCGTATTTCAGTCTTTTGATTGTCTTTTTTTAATTTAAGGGAGTTTTGGAACTATTATTTTATTCCGTGGGTTTCACAAAAAAAAAGACTTGATAAAAGGGGCTTTTCACCAAAGAGTAATGTTAGGGTTATCAAATTTTTTACTAAATAAATGACTAAATGTCTCACATGGATGGGTAGGAGAAAAAGGTTGTTAGGACAGGGTCTCCGACGACAATGAGCACAATTGGCGTCCGGATAAGAACCAATTCCCACAGACGGCGCCAACTGATGATACGGTTTATTCCAAGGGATGGATCGGACTGATCCTAGCTCCTCAAACCCACGTCCGAATGATCAAGCCCACCAGATAACCTGCAAACAAGTTCAAAGGGTAACGGGGTAGTCCTTCAGTGAACCCTCTGACGAGCAAGTTAATAGAGGAAGTAGAATGTAGATAGAGAGATTAGAGACAGAAAGCTTAACCTTCTTCTTGTCGTGAACGTTTGCTTATATCCTTTGGTAATCATTTCGCTGTCCCTTCCGACCTGCCCTCCTCGCCGAAAGTCTATGCTGTAGCTTACCTTGTTCAGGGTAAGGTGGTGTTGTTTCGACGGAGAGGTGACGGAGAGGTGTTGTCGTAATAAATGCTGTGATGGGCTGCATTAATGGTGATGTACAGTGGCAATAACTCTGCAGATCTTTGTCTGCTGATGTGGCTTGTCCTTTGCCTGCCATATGTCTGAATGTCATTGGCCCTTTGTGCCATGTTGGGTTCCAGTTGTTCTGGACTCCACCAATTGGGTTATGTACTGGGCTCCAAGTGATGGGCTTCGGTTGTTTGTAGTGGGCTATGGCCTTTATGGGCTTAGCCACATCAGTAGTCCCCCATTCCCAAGTGCAGCTTTAGTCCAACGAAGGGAATACTAATGAAGGGAAGGAGGATGTCAGGGAATGGCAGGATGGGGGTCGACCGGCAGAGGTGACCGACCGCGAAGGGTGGCCGAGTGGGAGGAGCGACCTCGGCGAGGGCTGACCGCAAGGGTTGGCCGAGTGGGAGGGCCGACCGCGAGGAGGGCCGACGGCGAGGTGGGCCGACTTCGAGGTGGGCCGACCGCGAGGTGGACTGGCCACGAAGGATAGCCGAGTGGAAGGGGCGACCACGAGGAGGGCCGACCGCGATGAGGGCCGACCGCGAGGTGGACTGGCCACGAAGGATGGCCGAGTGGAAGGGGCGACCACGAGGAGGACCGACTGCGAGGAGGGCCGACCGTGAAGGATGGCCGAGTGAAAAGGCCGACCGCGACAAGTGAGGTGGAGGGACCCGGGGCTCAAGGGGCGGCGTGTCACATGGTGATTTGAAGTGGAAAAGACAAGGTAAGGGGAGGAGACAGTGAATTGTGGTCGTACACGTGGCAACATCTCGGGGGAGAAGATTAGGCGTTGGAGCAAAAATGAAACGATAGGTCATTATGGGTGTTGAAAAGACAGTTTTGGCGGATGATTTGAAAAAATTTCAAACTGGCGAACATTAATTGGGATCCTTGGAATGCAGGCAAACCGTGGGCTTTTGGCATCATTCGATTCACCTACGTGTTTACAAAGAACCAAAACATTCCAAGTGTTACTTCATTTGTTGCTCACGATACACCTCTGCAACACTTCTTCAATTTCCTTGCGCCTGCATCAGAAGCGATTCACAGACATACCATAGAAATGGCCCAAGAAGAAGCTGCGAATGTCAAGGTGGATCCACTTGGCGATGATGATGCAGTGGAGCTAGCGGAGCAGTATAGAACGGAGGGTGGAATGGGGAGGTTGGGGGTACCGGTGGTACGATCTCAGGCGTCCACCATGATAGCTGCTCCGAAGCCAATAAGCCAGGCAGAACCAGATCACTGGCATACACAGACAGACAGATCCATCCTTACAGCGGCGGAGTTGGAGGGAATAAGGGGGAAGTACCAGATTTCTTCGGAAATAGGGTTGAGGTTGCCGACGTCTACCAAGAGGGCGTCGGATGTACGGCCGGGGGAATTTAGCTTGTACGATGAGGCATTACAGGGAGGTGTGAGGCTACCGCTGCCTCAAGTTGTGGTTGATGTGTTGAATAAACTAGATGCGGCGCCAGGTCAGTTGATGCCAAACGCCTGGAAAATATTGATGGCGTGCGCGAGTTCCTCGCCGCAAGCAACGGGAAGGTTGGCCTTGACAGTAGATGAGTTTTTTCCGTGCTACAAGGCCTCCAGCCAGCAGGACACTTGGGTTACACTGCAAGCGGTGGCTGGACGAGGTCTGGTGGCGGGTCTGCCATCTTCGGTGAAAGGCTGGAGGCCAAGGTGGTTCTTTGTGGCGGCAAATGGCGGGGCGGGGGTTCGTACAACTTGGAAGGTGCCCACCAAATCAATCGAGCCCAAACTGGACAAGGCGATTGAGGACCGAGTGAAGAGGGTGAGGGATTGGAGGGAGGAGAAAGGAGTAAGGTAGGACGAGCTTGTCCTACTGTCAGTTCTGTTTGCCGTAAACTTAGGACCGCAGCCGTTGGGAGGGGGTCCAGAAAGGGAAGAGTTGGAGGTGCAGAGGAAAGCGGAGGAGGAAAGGAGGTTGTTCGCGCAGGCGGACAAGTATAAGGAGTCCCAACTGGGGCCTGCTCCGAAGCCGGTCGCGAGAGAGAGGATCCGACAGCGCCCCAAGCCGTTGGGGGAGAAAGACTTAGGCAGTTTTGTGCCACGACCGCCCCCAGTTGATCCTGTGAAGAGGAGGTCGGATAAGGAGATGGAGGAAGCGGGCGTGGTAAAAAGGAAGAGAAGACTGAGGAGGAGTGAAGAAGGGCCTGCCATGAAGAGGAGGAGGGAAGTGGTGGCTGAAGAGACCAACATGGCGAAGGAGGCAGAGAAGGGAGCAGTGAAGGAGACCTCAGGAAGGGTTGTTGCCCAAGAAGTGGTGGGGGTCGTCCCAAGAATGGAGGTTGTGGAGATCGCCCTAGCAGTGGTGGAGGTCGCCTCAGGGGTCACGAGGGTCGCTCCCGAAGTGCAGACAGAAGGTGGGGCGACTGGCCTTGAGCCAAAGTTAAGAGAACAGCCCCAGGGGGGTCCTGCGCCCCAAGCAGGGGGGATCGGTCTGACGACTGCGATGTACCATGCACGCGCAGTGGATGGACGGCTGGAGGGAGAAGAAGGCCCAGCCAAGGCAGGTGCCGATCGCCAAGCGGCCGTGCGCTCAGCAGCCAGATTCAATGAGGCTGAGCTGCTGAGGGGGTTATACTCTGCGCAAATAGAGGTAACCACCTTAGCAGGGGCTCTGCTGAGAAAGCGGTCGAACGACATGAAGAGGCAATGAGCAGTAATAAAGAGCTGGTCAGGCAGAAGGATGAGGCAAACGTGAAGATTGACGATCTGTAGAAGGAGCTGGAGGGTGAGCGTGTTAAGGCAGTGGAGGAGAGGGAGCGCCTTCAGAAGGAGTTGGAAGTAGAGAGAGCCAAGGCGACTGCGGAAAAGAAGAGCCTTCAGAAGGAGTTGGAGGCAGAGAAAGCCAAGGCAACTGCTGAAAAGGAGAGCCTGAAGAAGGAGTTGGAGGAAGAGAGGGCTAAAGTTGCCTCTGAAAGGGCAACCTTGCAGAAGGAGCTGGACGGAGAGAGGGCGAAGGCAGCCTCTGAAAGGGCGGCTTACCCCGATCTGTATGTTGCAACAGTGGATCAGTTCAAGGGGTCTGCTGAATTTCAGATGGCAGTGGATGCCGCGGTCGCCAGCAGCTTGGCGAGGGAGGAGTCTGGAGGGGCGGGCCCGTCGAGGGCGACTACTGGGGGCAGAACTGAAGCAGAAGTTATTGATAGCTTCCAGCAGTCAGATTTCTACAAACACGAAATGGCTGAGTTCTGGGACAGTGGCTGGAAGATGTTCAAACGTAGAGATGAAGAACTGTTCCCAGACTTAGACCTCAGTAGTGTAACAATTGGTGAGGACGATGTGGCCTAAACCCCCCTGGATAAGGGTATTGAAGAAGAAGACCTCGTCTCTAGTGAGGAGGAATGAGTGAATAGTTTTTGTTTTGTGTTGTTTGTTGTTGTTGTTTTTTTTTGTTTTTTTTTTTTTTTGGATGGTTGTAATGAACTCATGTACAAATTGCTGAATAAATAAAATTGCAATTACGTTTTCATTGGATTGTCTGTGCTGGTAGAATTAAATTTAAGAATTAAATTGAAGCTGTAATGAAAACTTAATGCAGAGTAAAGTTAGGAACTCCTCAATGCAGAGTGAAATTTAAAATGTAATAAAATTGGAGTGGGGCTTGGCTTGTAAGGAAACAGGTTGGCTTGTAATAAAAACTCAATTCACACTTGGAATGTTGTGATTGAGAAGAAAATAACCTGACTTGTAAAGAAAACGTATAAGAACGTCTTTGGAATTTGACTAAGCAAAGAGTGATGTAAAGACTTGGACCTAGAATTGTGACTAAGTGTGTCCACTAATTCCACAAGCATGAAGTTTGCATAGATGGCTTTGACCGAGACCTGTTATGCTTTGGCTGGCTGAGGCTTGGTTTGGCCGAGTACGGCATGCTCAGTCTGGATGAGGCTTCTTGATGCTCAGACGGGCTGAGGCTTTTGGATGCTCAGTCTGGCTGAGGCGTTTTAGTGCTCGGTCTGGACGAGGCTTTTTAGTGCTCAGTCTGGCTGAGGCTTTTTAGTGCTCAGTTTGGCTGAGGTTTTTTAGTGCTCGGTCTGGATGAGGCTTTTTGATGCTTAGACGGGCTGAGGCTTTTGGATGCTCAGTCTGGCTGAGGCTTCTTGATGCTCAGACGGGCTAAGGCTTTTGGATGCTCAGTCTGGCCGAGGCTTCTTGATGCTCAGACGAGCTGAGGCTTTTGGATGCTCAGTCTGGCTGAGGCTTTTGGATGCTCAGTTTGGCTGAGGCTTTTTGATGCTCGATCTGGATGAGGCTTCTGGATGCTCAGACAGGCTGAGGCTTTTTGATGCTCAGACGGGTTGAGGCTTTTGGATGCTCAGTCTGGCTGAGGCTTTTTGATGCTCGGACGGGCTGAGGCTTTTGGATGCTCAGTCTGGCTAAGGCTTCTTGATGCTCAGACAGGCTGAGGCTTTTGGATGCTCAGTCTGGCTGAGGCTTCTTGATGCTTAGACGGGCTGAGGCTTTTGGATGCTCAGTCTGGCTGAGGCTTTTTGATGCTCGGTCTGGACGAGGCTTCTGGATGCTCAGACGGGTTGAGGCTTTTTGATGCTCGATCTGGATGAGGCTTTTTGATGCTCAGACGGGTTGAGGCTTTTGGATGCTCAGTCTGGCTGAGGCTTTTTGTGAGTGCTGCAATCAAAACGTCATTGAAACATCATATAGATGACTGAGATATATAATTGTTGGCAAAGAAAGTGTAACCCAGTTAATCAAAAAGTTACATTGCGTGAGAAGATATCAAGAATGTGTAAATTTGCCAAAAAGAAAATACAATAATTGATCAATACAAAAGTAGGAGCTTATTGAAAGTAACGTTTCAGGTGTTCGGCGTTCCATGAGTGCGGGTGGTCACGACCTTCCATGTCCTGAAGTCGGTAAGTGCCTGGACGTGGTCGGGCTTTCACAATGTAAGGTCCTTCCCATTTGGCTGTCAATTTACCCTCAGTCGGATTTTTGGTGGCAAGAGTTGCTTCTCACAAGACAAGATCCCCTACAGCGAACTCCCTTGGTCGGACTTTGCGGTTGTAGTGCGTTCTCATTTTCGGTTGGTATGAGGCCAATCTGATAGCAGTGGTTTCTCTAAGCTCTTCAATTAGGTCCAGGTCGGCCCTACAGAGGTCTTCGGTGAGTGCTGGATCTGGATGTAAAACCCTGGGAGTAGGCAGACCAACTTCCACCGAAATAACCGCCTCAGCGCCGTATATAAGGCGGAAAGGGGTTTCCCCAGTGGGAGTCCGAGCTGTAGTTTAGTAAGCCCAGAGTACATTCGGTAGTTCCTCAGCCCAAAGTCCCTTAGCAGCTTCTAGCTTAGTCTTGATGATCTTCAGAAGAGAACGGTTGGTGACCTCAACTTGGCCATTGGCTTGGGGATGACCAGGGGAAAAGAAACACGGTTGAATCTGGACGTCTGCACAGAACTTCCTGTACTTGGCGTTGTCGAATTGTTTGCCGTTGTCGGAGACAATGGCCTGAGGAATGCCAAACGTGCAAACGATCGACTGCCAGATGAACTTGGTTGTGTTCCGCTCGGTGATGGTGGCAAGGGGTTCTGCCTCTACCCACTTGGTAAAGTAATCAATGGCGACAATCACGAACTTGGTCTGGCCTCGGCCGGTGGGAAGTGGACCGACCAAGTCGATCCCCCATTTGGCGAACGGATAAGGGCTGCAAAGTGTGATCAACTCTGTAGGAGGAGTATGGGGGATGTTGGCAAAACGTTGACACTTATCACATTTGAGCACGAAATCGGTCGCATCTTGATTGAGAGTTGGCCAGAAATAGCCAGTACGGAGTATTTTGTGGGCCAAAGACCGGCCGCTCGAATGATTACCACAAATTCCCTCATGGATTTCCTGCACTCCATAGGTTGCTTGAGCCGAATTGAGACATCGCAGGTATGGTCGTGAAAAATCACGTTTGTATAAGACGCCACTGACCAGGATATAATTGGACGACCGGGCCCTGACTTTGGCGGCCTGTTGTTGGTCATCTGGAAGTTCGCCCGTTGTCAAAAATAGGATGATGTCGGACGCCCAAGGGATGGGTTCGTTTTGGAGGAACTGTACTTCTTGTGGTTCGGGTGAGATGGCCGAGTGGGCTAGGTATTCGAGGCAGACACCGTGGCTGAGGTCGGACTAGTCTGCAGAGGCTAACTGAGTCATCTTATTTGCCTTGGAGTTTTCCACCCGAGGTATGTGCTTGATGTGGAAGGTATTGAAGAGGCGAACGAGGGGGAGTGCCATATTCCTGTAAGCCCGCATTGTGTCCTTCTTTGCATCGAATTCCCCCGTAATCTGGCCGACAATGAGTTGGGAGTCGCTGAACACCCGGATGTGGCTGACTCCAATGTCCTTGGCGAAACGAAGTCCTACTATCAATGCCTCATATTCGGCCTCATTGTTACTGGCATTAAACAGGAAACGGAGAGCACATTTGAAATAGCCTCCCTCAGGGGCGGTGAGAATGAGGCCAGCCCCACTACCTTCCCTGCGGGATGATCCGTTGACATTGAAAGTCCAAGAATGCGGGTCTTCTGGCTCGGTAGGGGTTGGTGGGGGTGAAGGGGCAGTGGTTGGGGTAGGATTAGTGAATTCCAGGATGAAATCCGCGACAGCCTGTCCCTTAATTGCTGTTCGAGGCCGGTAGAAGATGTCAAACTGACTGAGTTCCATTGACCACTGCATGAGTCTGCCGGAAAGTTCTAATTGTTGCATGACCTTCTTCAAGGGTTGGTCGGTGAGAACCACTATGGAATGGGCCTGGAAGTAAGGACGGAGCCGTCTGGAGGCGGTGACCAAGGCCAAGGACAATTTTTCTAACAGCGGGTAATTCTGTTCTACTCCCCTGAAAGCCCGACTGATGTAGTAGACTGGCCGTTGGACAGAGCCGTCTTCCCTGATAAGAGCTGCACTGACTGCGGTGCTTGAGACGGCTAAATAGAAGAAGAGGGGCTCGTCCGTAATTGCTTGTGAAAGGAGGGGAGGATTGGCTATGCACTGCTTCAACTGCTGAAAAGCCTCTTCAAACTCAGTTATCCATTCAAAAGTTTGCCGAAGAACTTTGAAGAATGGTAGGCACTTATCTGTTGTGCGAGAAATAAAACGGTTGAGGGCGGCAACTCGGCCAGTGAGTCTCTGAACCTCCTTAACCGTTCTGGGTGATTGCATCTCAATCAAGGCCTTGATCTTTTCGGGGTTAGCTTCTATGCCCCGCTGACTGACCATGAAACCCAAAAACTTTCCAGATCCTACGCCGAAGGCGCACTTCTCCGGGTTGAGTTTCATTTGGTACTTACGTAGGGTGGTGAAGGTTTCTCATAGGTCGGTCAGATGATCAGTAGAGAGTTTGCTCTTGACTAACATGTCGTCGACGTATACCTCCATATTTCGATCGATCTGGTGATGGAAAACGGCATTGACCAAACGTTGGTAGGTGGCCCCAGCATTTTTTAGTCCGAACGGCATCACCCTGTAATGATAGGTGCCTCGGTCGGTAATGAAGGAGGTGTGTTCCCGATTAGATGGGTGCATCAGGATTTGGTTGTATCCATAAAAGGCATCCATGAAGCTGAGCATTTGGTGACCGGCCGTGGTGTCGACCAACAAGTCTATGCGGGGAAGAGGATAACTGTCTTTGGGGCAAGCTCGGTTGAGGTCTGAGTAGTCGACACAGAGTCGCCATTTGCCATTGTTCTTGCGGACTAGGACCACGTTGGACAACCATTTAGGGTAATCCACATTTTTGATGAAGTGGGCCTCAAGGAGCTTGTCAACCTCTGCGGCTATGAGAGTATTGCGCTCTGGATGGAAGATGCGCTGCTTCTGGCGGTAAGGTCGGAATTGGGGTTCGATGCTGAGGCGGTGAGTTATGAAAGAGGGGTCAATGCCCGGCATGTCTGAGTGGGTCCAGGCAAATACATCATTGTGTTCGATCAGAAGAGCGGTAAGGTCAGCCTTAGCTTGGGGGGATAGTTGGCTGCCGATCTTGGCAGTTTTGGTGGGGTTGGTGGGATCGATGGGAACCTCAACGAGCTCCTCCACCGGTTCTCCTCGGACCAGTTCGTCCTCATCTCGGACGTCGAGTCCTTCAATGATCATGGCCTCCTTCAGCTTGACTTCCTTGACTGATGCGACATAACATTCCCTGGCTATGATCTGCTCTCCCCCTTACTGTCTCGACGCCCAGGTCGGTGGGGAACTTTATGGCGAGGTGGTGGGTTGAAGTGATAGCTTGGAAAGCGTTGAGGGCAGTGCGACCAAGGATGATGTTGTAGGCAGAGGGACAGTCGACCACGAGGAAGGTAAGCAACTTTGTGGTCTACCGTAGGTACTCGCCGATTGTGATAGGGAGGTCGATGGAGCCGATGGAAGTCACCCAGTCGCCAGTGAAGTCGACCAAAAGGGTTTGGAGGGGAGACAGACTTTCCTCCCCAATCTTGAGCTGGCAGAAACAGTTGAGGAATATGATGTCTGAAGAGCTGCCGTTGTCGATGAGAACTCGTCTGACCTTATAGTTGGAGAGGAGGGCAGAGATGACGAGAGAGTCATCATGAGGATAACGGATGCCTGTACAGTCGGCGTCCGTGAAGGTGATGGGCTCTGTCCACTGCTTGGGCTGTTTGGAGGGTCTGTCTACCATGGCTACTGCTTTGTCTGAGCCCTGCCTTATCTTTCTGAGCTCTGCCTTCTGAGCCGAGCGGGATGGTCCCCCACAAGCGAGGCCACCTGAAATAACTCGGATTTCTCCAACTGGTGGGGAGGGATTACCTGGGGGCCGAGGCTGTTGCAGAGGGCGATCATGGCCTTGATTAGGTTGGGCTGGCTGCCGGGGTGGGGTGTGCCGGCTATTGTTTCTAAGGGGCTCGGTTCCTTGCCTCTGCTGGGGACGGGTGTCCGTGAACCGGCTGAGACGTCCTTGACCTATTAGGGTCTCGACCTGATCCTTGAGGTTGATGCAGTCATCAGTGTTATGGCCATGGTCCTGGTGGAAACGGCAATATTTGGACTGGTTTTTCCGATTGGGAGGGGTCCGTGAAGGTAGTGGCCATTTGAGAGGGTAGTCTCGTTGGATCTGGTGGAGGACTTGTTCCATGGGAGAATTAAGGGGTGTGTACCGCTTGAACCGACCGGGCGGTAGGGTTGGCGCCGACCGGTCAGCGCGAGGAGGTCGGTCGGCATAGTGGGGTGTTTGGCTGTTATACTGGGTGTTTCTGGGTTCCGAGTCTTTTCTCTTTTCTCTGGGGGTCGGGTTTTTAGTTATTGAATCCTGTCGAGCGGCTAGTGAGTCTTCGGCATTCATGTATTTCTGGGCTTTGGAGAGTAGGGCTGCCATGGAGGTCGGGGGATTTTTAGAGAGGGAGAAAAGGAAATCGGACGACCGTAGCTCGGCCATGAAAGCCGTGAGGATGACCTTGTCATCGTTTTCCCGCTACTTGCAGGACTTCGGTATTGAAGCGGGTAACAAAATTGCACAGCGACTCCCCCTCAATCTGACGGATGTTGAGGAGTTGGGTTGCCGGGCGGCGTTGGCGCTGGGCTCCAATAAAATGGCTAAGGAAGAAGTTGCTGAGGTGCTGGAAAGTAGAGACAGAGTCTGCTGGTAACTGGCTGAACCACAGTCGAGCTGACCCATTCATTGTCACGGGGAAAGCTCGACACATGATCTCGTCAGGGAAGGCATGGAGGATCATGAGGGTGCGGTAGGTCTCCAAATGGTCGACCGGGTCCGTCGTTCCGTCAAAAGAGTCGATGGTAGGCATTTTGAACTTGGCGGGCAGAGGTTTGTCTCGGATGGAGGCAACAAATGGTGAGTTGGCCGTGGTGGAGGGTTTATGCTGGATGTTCTGCATAACCCCTTGGAGCTGGAGCTTCATGGCTCGGAGTTCAGCGTCCCAGAGGGGAACGTTGTCGCCACCGGAGAGAAACGGGGGTTGGACGCTGCTGGCTTCCCCCTCAGGGGCTAGTGCCACGACCGATGGGTGTGGTGGTGGAGGTGGTGGATTTATATATGGGGGAAGGGGTTGCAGACCTTCCAAGTTTGGTGGATAGGGTTGCGAGAAAGTATGGCTCAGGGCTCGTTCTTGGTTGGGTAGAACATCTGGAGGTGGTGGAGGGGGCATAGGGAGATTTCTTTGGAGTAAAGCATTTATCAGGGCCTGGTTTTGCTCGGCCATGCGGTTAATGCTGTTGGTGAGCTCAATGAAATACTGTGGTAGGTTGTTTGGATTAGGAGGATCGGTTTGATGGTCGGTAGCATTATGGTGAGAAGCCATGGATCTAGTTGTGACCATACACTTGGATGGGTAGGAGAAAAAGGTTGTTAAGACAGGGTCTCCGGCGACAATGAGCACAACTGACGTCCGGATAAGAACCAATTCCCACAGACGGCGCCAACTGATGATACGGTTTATTCCAAGGGATGGATCGGACTGATCCCAGCTCCTCAAACCCACGTCCGAATGATCATGCCCACCAGATAACCTGCAAACAGGTTCAACGGGGAACGGGGTAGTCCCCCAGTGAACCCTCCGACAAGCAAGTTAATAGAGGAAGTAGAATGTAGAGAGAGAGATTGGAGACAGAAAGCTTAACCTTCTTCTTGTCTTCAACGTTTGCTTATATCCTTTAGTAATCATTTCGCTGTCCCTTCCGGCCTGCCCTTGTCGCCGAAAGTCTATGCTGTAGCTTACCTTGTTCAGGGTAAGGTGGTGCTGGTCTGACGGAGAGGTGACGGAGAGGTGTTGTCGTAATAAATGCTGTGATGGGCTACATTAATGGTGATATGCAGTGGCAATAACTCTACAGATCTTTGTCTGCTGATGTGGCTTGTCCTTTGCCTGCCATATGTCTGAATGTCATTAGCCCTTTGTGCCATGTTGGGTTCCAACTGTTCTGAACTCCACCAGCTGGGTTATATACTGGGCTCCAAGTGATGGGCTTTGGTTGTTTGTAGTGAACTATAGACTTTATGGGCTTAGCCACGTCACAAATAAATTTTTAACAAATTAAACACAAATTGAACCAGAGTCACTTGGTTCACTTAACAGCTCCGTTGCCGTTCCAAAAAATTGCTAAGCAATTTCCATGAAACCAAAACACCATTGCCAGTAGCCATCCCCTTGAGGGACCAACCCTTCCCGGCTGCCACCTAGTAAGCCACCTCCCTAGAAAACTAGCATTTACACTTAGCCAATCCAACAAGCATTGGGATCCGCTAAAAAAATCTTATTTTTTTGAGAAATATTTTGAAAAAATTACATTATAGTGGTATACTGTCTGAAACTAATTCCAAATTTATGAAAAATATTATAATTTTAATCATTAAAGTCTATAAAATTTATCATAAATTTATAATATTTTTTTTAAGGAAAAAAAAAAAGACAACTGATTTGTTGTTTCCTCAATTTTTTTTGTTTTTAATTTTTTTATTATTTTTTTTAGGTTCCTCTAATATAGAAGAATCTCAAAAATAGTTCTTTTTTTTTTTTTACAAGAATTCAAAAAAATCACTAAAAACAAAAAATCAACTATTTTTTACTTTTTCTTTTTATTGAATATTCTTCAATCTTTTTTTTTTTTTTTAATTTTTCTAACCAGTCTAATTGAGTAAAATCTAAAAGTGTAAAAAAAAATTAATCTTTTTTAAACAAATCAATATAAAAGCCAAAAAAAAAAGGTCGACCCAAAAGGCATTGACAAAGTAATTTACTTGAACATAACAGTGTCACCCCCAAGCCAGAGAAACAAACCAAATTTATTAAGAATGTCACTTTATTTGGTTTCAGTTTTTAAAAAATTTTACTTTTTTGTTTTTCATATTTTTTTATTTTTCCTGAATTTTTTTAATATTTTAAGTAATTTTTTTAATTTTTAGACACGTCTAGTATAAATACATTTAAAAAGTATAATATTTGTAAAAAAAATTTTAAAAAAATTCACTAAATACCAAAAATACAAAAAAAAAAAAAAAACTAAATTTCAATAAATTTTTCTTATTTTTGTGTATTTATCAATTTTTTAAAATATTTTTTCACAAATATTTTACTATCTAGATACATATAAATAAGGTGCATATAAAAAAGTTTAAAAAATCGTTTAAAATTTTAAAAATATTCACTAAAAACAAATAAAAACGAAAAACAAAAAAATCAATTTCTAGAAAACTGAAACCAAACATACTAATTGTGTTTCTTAATAATTTAAAGAAAAATTAAAAGAAATTATTTGTTATCTTGAGATGAGAGAGTTTAAATCTAAACTTTAGTGAAATTGCAGGAGCTCCGTTTCGATGATCTGAATCATTCTTTTAATAGTGTTTTTCGTATGTATCATCCATGAAAAAAGTTAGATTGATCTAATAATTGTAAGTTATATATTTTATCACATTTATTTCTGAAAAAATAGACAACAAGTGTCTTTTTCAAAATAGATTATCCATTTTAAAAATTAAAAAAAATACAACAAAATGAAAATGTGATTGTTAGATTAACTTATATTTTTTCATAAATGATATACATAAAAAATCCCACAAAATGAATGATTCGAATAATTAAAACGGGACTCTTGTTAAGCCCCACAAATCTCTCAAATTCTCTCATATTTAGATTTAATCTTGAAAAAAAATCAACTTATAAAAATAAATGTACATATATATATGATTCTCAAAAATATATATCTATATATATAAGAAGCTCTTTCTTGCTTATGTTTTGTCTTTCTTTTTCATATTTTTCCCTTTTATTTTGTATAATTTAATAATGGTGACCTATATGTTAACTTTCTCATTTTACCCTTTTTTTTGGTAATATTAACCAATATTGGTGGTTCTATTTTGAGTGAAGGTTTTTTTGTAATTATGTAAACATTCTTGGTCAACTATGAAATATAAATCTTTTATTTTTTAGCAAATTACACACTCATAAGGTTTGTTTAAAATATGAATTAGTCTTATAATACTAGAAATTACAACTATCGTTTATTATAAATTTTAATTTAACACAATAATCAGGAAAAAAAATAACTACTCTCCTATACAACAACAAATTATCAGAATTGTTCATTGAAAAATATTGCTCATATCATTAAAAAGTTTTAATTGACTTAATACTTTATTTATTAACAAAATGCACTACAGGAAAATACAACTACAGCGACCACTTTTGGCGACTAAAACAAATTTAGTCGCCAAAAGTTACGGATTTAGCTACCAAAAATAAATTTAGTCGGCAAAAGTCAAATTTTTAGCTACTAATTATTTTTAGTCGGGGAATATTGATTATTGGCGACTAAAAAAAATTTAGTAGCTAAAAATATCACAATTAGCGACTAAAATAAATTTAGTCGGAAAAAATGGCATAAATTGGCGACAAAATTTTTTTTTCGTCGCCGTAGGTATGCATTTGGCTACCAAATCCGTTGGTCGGCAAATGTTTTAATAAAAAATTAATTTTTGTCTTTGGCGACTAAACATTTAGTCGGGAAAACATGATTTTCTTTTATTTTATTTGATTTTTTACACAATTAAATAAATCTATTTTTTTTAATTAAATAAATAAAATATCAATAAAAATATATTTTATTTTTTAATTAAAATTTGAAATAAATTTATTTTAAAAAATATTAATAATTAAATAATGAAATTAAATAAAATAAAACATCAACAAAATTTAAATATTTTGTGGCAAAATTTAAATAATGAAATTAAATAAAATATTACATCAAAACATTTTAATTAACGGGTTGAGCTGATTCAGTAAAAAAAATATTAGGATAAATATTTAAGATAATTTAATATTTTTAATTTATAATTTTATTACTTATATTTTTATTTAAATATCATTTTAATATATTTGTTACTTTTATTTAAATTTTTTTTAAATAATGAATTTTTTTTGTTACTTTTAATATATTTTTTACCGACTAAATTTTAGTCGGCAATTATAATTACAAAATTTAAAAATTATGCTTCAGACTTCGGAGGGAAACTTGGGAGGGAAATAGTATTTTCATTGGCTTCGGATTTAATTACAATATTTTCATTGGCTTCAGATTTCAGATTTTAGTTTTTCTGTCTCTCCCTCTCTAGGGTTGTATTTTCTTTATTTTGTATATTAAGAGAGAAACACAGAGAGACTGGAAATGGAAGTGGCGAGCAAAGCAGGGAGCTGGGCATTCAAGGCCTTCACTCATCTATCTGTCTATCTGTTTGTTTATCTGTCTATTTGTTTGTCTATCTGTCTGTCTGTCTCTCTCTCTCTGTGTCTCTCACACATCTATCTCTTCTCTCCTTTCTCTATCTCTCTCTGTCTCTTTCGTTCATCTCTCTTGTCTCTATCTCTCTCGCTCATCTCTCTTCTCTCGCTCTCTCTCTCTTCTCTCTTTATCTCTCTCTTTTTCTATGTCTTTCTCTTGATCATCTCTTTTCGCTCTCTGTCTCTTTTTCTGTCTCTCACTCTCTATCTCTTTCTCTCTCACTCTATCTCTCTCTTTTTTTTCTTTCTCTCTCTCATCTCTCTCTATCTCTTTCTATATCTTTCTCTCGATCATCTCTTTTCGCTCTCTTTCTCTCTCTTTGTCTATCTCTTACTCATATCTTGTTTCTTTCTGTCTCTGTCTCTATCTCTTTCTCTTTTCTACTCTGTCTTTGTCTTTATCTCTGTCTCTCTATTTCTAAATTTTGTAATTTTTTTTCATAAACTGAGTCATAAAACTCCAATAAAGTAAAAAGTATAAACAATAAATAAAATTAAAAAATATTAATTTAACAAGCCTGATCTATTTTTCACATCTCTTTCTCTCTCTGTCTCTCTCGCTATATCTCTTTTTCTCTTTATCTCTCTCTCACTTATCACTCTTCTCTCTTTCTTTCTCTCTCTGTGTCTGTTTGTCTGTCTCTCACTCTTCTCTCTCTCTCTCTCTTTCTTTCTATGTGTCTATCTGTCTGTTTATCTCTCTCCCCCATTGTGTTCACATTGCTCACTCTTCTCTCTATCTTTCTCTCTGTCTCTCTCGTTCATCTCTCTTCTCTTTATGTCTCTCTTGCTCATCTCTCTTCTCTCTATCTCTCTCTGTCTCTCTTGCTCATTTCTCTTCTCGCTATCTCTCTCTGTCTCTCTCGTCCAACTCTCTTCTCTCTATGTTTCTTTTCTGTCTATCACTCTCTCTCACCACTCATCTCCTCTACCACCTTCACCACTACTGCAAACACCATTCCACCACCACTATTACTTCTACAGAAAATTAACTTTTATTTTAGTGAAAAATATTTTTCATTAAAATATATATTACCCCTGCTTCTACAAAATATTTTTCATTAAAATATTTTTTAGTATTAATTGTTTCCTTCTTTTTTTTTTAATTTTCTTTCTTTCTTTTCTTTCTTATTATATATATCTATATAATATGGAAGAAAGCTTTTTGGTTTTAAGGGCCAAGATGAATCCTGAGTTTAGATCAACGGTCTATATACATTTTCCCATCCGTTTGAGTTCATCTCTCCCTCTCTCACACGTCCCCAAATACGTTCTCTTCAGCTCCCTCTCTCCCACGTTCTCTGCCAGTGTCTCTCATCACCACAGCCATTGAAGACCCTTCGAACCCTTCGATACCCACCCTCCCTCTTCGCTACGCTACTCCTCCTTCCCTTACAACTCTTCTCTTCGACCTGACCGAGGCTGTCACCGACCGAGCCTCCCTCCATCCGACGATCGAGTCGAGTCTCTCTCTCCGACGATCGAGTCTCTTGCTTGACTCGCTTCTCGCCGCTCAGTCCCGCCGGACTCTCTTCTGTCGACGCTCTGTCTTTTGTTGACAGATCTGTCTTCTCTCGACTCTCTCTCTCCGACCAGCCCGATTCTGTCTCCGACCGGAACCAGCGACTCCAACCTACAGGTATATAACTACGAATTGAAATCTGTTGTTGTTGTAGAATTAGGTTTTTTTTAGGATTTTTTTAAGGGGGCAAAAAAAAGAAAAGTTAAATCTGTTGTTGTTGTTGTTGTAGAACTTGGGATTTTTTTTTTAGGGTTTTTTGTAAGGGAAAAAAAAAAGAAAATTGAAATGTGTTGTTGTTGTAGAGTTTAAAATTTGTTCGACGCTCTGGTGAATGGGACCGTACCCATCCCAATACAGTTTTTGCTGGATTTTTCTTTAAGTTTTTATCTGTAATCAATATTCTGGATTTTTCTTTAATTTTGTATCTGTAATCACTTTTTCTTGCTGGATATGTGGGTGTTTGGTTAGGTTGTTTGGATTTTTGAAATCACCTGCCAATAAGGTTTCCAGGTTCTTCAACTTCTAACCCTTTTGATTCGGATATATAAACCCAGTTTATACACTCTATATTTTGAAATAGATTTTGAATCTGGATAAAATTTGGAGTTCCTCATTTTCTCTAATACATGTTTTCTGAGTTTGTTTTCTCGGTCTCCGAGGTTAGATCTACTGGGTTAACCATTTTTTTTTTTTCTGTGGGTTAACTGCTGATGTGGATACTGTTCGTGTGAAAGGAGCTTAGAAGATTGGTGGCTTATGCAAAAAGCGGTGCAAATTTGTTGGCCAAACTCATCTTGCAGGATCAGCATGATTCTTACAGATGGGAGGTGGGTTGGACACACATATTCCACTCAATTTTGGTTTGCAGGTGTTGAATCCTTAATTATTATGGTGTAATTCTTGGCTTTTTGCAGTGCCTTTTCCGAACTCCTTTGAACAATTACAATGCCGTTGTGCTTCTTCACAGGGATAGATTGCCTTACCCACATTGTCTTCTCTTCCCATCTGAACTTAACCAGGGTATTTTTTTCCCGTCCTTTTTCCCCCCTCCTAATCAAAAAGAAACTGTATAAGATAACTTGTAAAATTTTGAAATGCAACACAAATCCCTGTTTTTAAAGCGCATACGTTTTCTCTATTTAGTTTCAAACGAATGCATACAACTTTAAAATTCAACCAAAATATTCACAGTGATTTGATCCATGATAGACAATTGTAAATATTATGTATATCAGTATAGAATAGACACAAAAAATAAAAAAGAGTAATTATTTTTTATTCTTCAATCATTATCAATGTAAAAAAATAGGGAGATGACTTTTTTTGTTTTGGTTTTTTGGGAGATAGTTTGTTTATATTTATATAGAACTCTTGGAAGCAAATATATCTTTTTTTAGTGTTCAACTCCAAAAATAAAGAGATAGTTGATTTATATAGGACTCTTCATGACTTTTAGAAAATATAGTAAATTTGATAGAGTAAAATTAGGATTTAAAAAAAATGTAGAAAACATGGCAAAAATATATATAATAATGAAAATCAATAAATTTATAAATACAGAAAAAATATTTATCAATATTTTACTTTTTAATTCTATTTAGATTATTAAATATTAGATTTTCATATAAAAGTATAACTTAAATATAAAATATGAAGAAATTTCAATATCTTTAATCACCAAAAATGGAAAAATATGAAAAATTGAAAATTGAAAAACAGATTTAAAAAATAAAGCAAACAAAAGTAGTTATTATTTAGAATTTTGACATTAAAGTACCATATAAAATATTACAGTTCATAAAATATAATGTAAACAAAAAGAAAGAGTATGAAAATAACCTGCGAAATTTTGAGATGTAACACAAATCTCTATTTTTCAAACGCATGTGTTTTCCTCTGTCTAAATTCAAAATAATGCATACAACTTTAAGATTCAACAAACATTATTCACAGTGATTTGATCCATGATTGACAATTGTAAATATTATGTATATCAATATAGAACAGATATAAAAAATAAGAAAGAGTAATCATTTTTTATTCTTCAAACATCATCAATGTAAAAAATAGAGAGACGACTTTTTTTTTTTTTTATGTGATAAGAATGGAGATAGTTTGTTTATATTTATATAGGACTCTTAAAAGCAAATATATCTTTTTGAGTGTTCAACTCTAAAAATAAAGAAATAACTGGTTTATATAGGACTGTTCATGACTTTTAGAAAATATAATAGATTTGATAGGGTAAAATTGAGATTTAAAAAAAGTAGAAGATATAATAGGTTCTTTACACTTTTATAATAGTAGTAAATTGTTGCGAGTTTTCATGTTCCTTTCCTTTATCTTCTTTCTTTTAATATCTTTGCCTTAATAAATAGTTCAAAACTGCTTAAATAATAATGCTAAATTGAGTTATGCTTCTGCTTTTTATATAGCTAAAAAACTTCAGGGCTATTGAGACGATAGAGTTTTACAAAGTGAGTCCGAATGATTTCTTCAAGAATTTGTATAGGATTTTTAATTGCATCTTCTTCATCATTTGGGTTTTAAAATAATTTAAAGATCACCGCGCATTTTATGCCATTCAGTGATTTAAATGATTGTGCTTGTAGTTAACTTTTTTGCATTTTATGTGGTGCCTGTAGGTGAGGAAAAAATTACCTCCTTCAACATTTATTTATTCATGTGCATTTTCAATTTTTAGAGGATCATTTTTGTTCATGCTCATATTTAAGAAACATTAAAAAAAAAAAGAAGAGATAGATAGATAGATAAATAAATAAAATAAAATAAAATTTTCATACATTTTCATCTATCATGCTTATTTCTATCTTTGGAGAACCATTTGTGGCAGTATTTTTTACATTCAAATCATAAACATGTTAAATTAATTAATATACATTATACTTCATTTGTTTTAAGTTTTATTCAATATAAGTGCTGGCTGGTAGGGAGAAGATAAGGATAGCTGGGGAGTTGAGGTTTCCTTCTATTATTGTAGAAGGTGATTTGCAGGATGTGGTGGATATGTTTAATGTGAATAGGGAAATGGACCAGAGCGTGGCTATTATTCTTGATGATATGATTCAGCCTTGGAGTTTGTTGATGGATTGCAGGATCTATTTTGTTAGGAGGGCTAGAATAAGGCCCATTTGGTGGCTAGATTTGGGGTTAATGGGGGGTGGGGAAGTATTTGGGCTAATGGTTTATTGCAATGGTGTAAATGGTCTCTACAAGAAAACACATTTTTGCCGACCATTTTTGGCCACCAAAACAAATTTAGTCGCCAAAAGTGTGGGAATTGGCTACCAAAATTAATTTTAGTCGGCAAAAGTCAACTTTTTAGCTACTAATTTTTTTTAGTAGGGGAATGTTGATTATTGGAGACTAAAAAGAATTTAGTAGCTAAAAAAAATACAATTGGCGACTAAAAAATTTTTTAGTAGCTAAACATATCACAATTGGCGACTAAAAGAATTTTTAGTCGCCAAAGACCTACTTTTGGCTACTAAATAGTTTGGTAGCCGAATGAAAATAAAAAAAATTATAAAATACCTTTGGCGACCAAAATTTTGGTCGCCAAAAACAGGGGATTCACCGACTAAATTACTTTTTAGTCGCCAAAAGCCTACTTTTGGCTACTAAATAGTTTGGTAGCCGAATGAAAATAAAAAAATTATAAAATACCTTTGGCGACCAAAATTTTGGTCACCAAAAACAAGGGATTCACCGACTAAATTACTTTTTAGTCGCCAAAGACCTAATTTTGGCTACTAAATAGTTTGGTAGCCGAATGAAAATAAAAAAATTATAAAATACCTTTGGCGACCAAAATTTTGGTAGCCAAAAACAGGGGATTCACCGACTAAATTACTTTTTAGTCGCCAAAGGCCTACTTTTGGCTACTAAATATTTTGGTAGCCGATTGTTTAATAATGGTAAAGTGTTCCTTTAGGTAATGGTAATTTCTGTAGGGTTGTAATGAAAAATTAATATTATTAAAATGTAATATTATCAAAATGTAATGAATATTTTTAAAATGTAATAATTTATCATTTAAATAAATTTTTCAATTTTTCAATATCATTATCAAAACGAGGGCTAAGTGTGTAAAAAAAAATTCACTCATGACTTATAAGTAAATAAATCTGATTTGTAAGACTTATTGATATTATTTCAGATTTTAAAATTTTTCTTAATTTTTTAATAATTAATTTTTTCAACTTTTTAAAATATTTTAAGCAAATTTGTTTATTTTTTAGATTCACTTAATTTAGATATATTTAAAAAAGAAAATATTTGTGATTTTTTTAAAATACAAAATAAGTACTCACTTAATTCACTTAATTTAGATATATTTTTTTTTAAATTTGAGGGATCTATAAAAGTAATTGGCGATTTAATGCTAATTGAACTGAATGCCTAAGCTGGGGCTGTGCGTATATATTTTTTAGTTATGCGTTAATGATTTTGACTGCTAAGATATGCTTGAGAAAATGATTTTGACTACTAGTTACAACTGAATAATAAATTAATTAAATCCACTTAACACATGATTTCTTCATCTGTCTTTATCTATGAGAAAATATACATATTGCATGTTCTAAAATTCTAAAAAATTGATTAGTGCCTAGTTAGTCATGCAAGAGTCCCCCAAAAAAAAAACACGGGTTGAGCTGGCTCATAATTTTTTATTAAAAATTTTTTCCTTCTTTTTTTTTAAATTTTCTTTCCTTCTTTTCTTTCTTATTATATATATATATATATATAAAATATAAGAATATAAGAAAATATAAGAATATAAAATATAAAAATATAAAATTTTAAAATATATTATTATATTTTTTAGTACAAAAAATATTAGGACAAATATTTAAGATAATTTAATTTTTGCCTTTTTTTTTAATTTATAATTTTATTACTTATATTTTTATTTAAATATAATTTTAATATATTTGTTACTTTTATTTTAATTTTTTTTGAAGTTGTTATTTTACTTTTACCGACTAAATATTAGTCGGCGATTATAATTACAAAATTTAAAATTTGTGCTTCATATCTGAGGGAAACTTCAGAGGGAAACTTCGGAGGGAAACTTTATTACTTCTTTCTTTTCTCTCTCTCTTTCTCACTCTCTCACGCCTCTGCCCTCCTCCAGCTCTCTTTCTCGTCTTTGTCTCCATCGTCGTCGGGTACGGGAGCATCACTGCCATCGCACACGAGCACCACCGTCACTACGTATGCGATTCCACTTTGATCGACTCAGCCCTTCCTCTTTGATCTCTCTGAAATTATCTCTAGATCGACCAAGGATCTCCGGGCCACCATTATCACAGGTAAGAAAACTTCCATTTCTCTCTCTATTTTTCTGAAATCTGGTTCTTCTCTGATCTGATGAGTGAATTAGTTTTGAATTCAATTCTGAAATGGTTTGATCTTTATTTGCTGATTTTGGATTGTTTTTTCTCTCATCTGTATAGTTTCTCTGTGTATAGCAAAGATGAATCATGCTATATACTTTTTGTGTCTGCAAGGTGCTCGACAAAATGTCACAATGGCAACTGAAATTTGCATTTTGTTTAGGTGAGTCTTTTGACTGAAATGGAAACACCAAGGATGATTTGAGGCTCCCCACTGATGATGCTCTGCTCACCCAGGTATATGGTTCAACTTTTTTAGTACCTTGTGTTTTTGATTGTTTGATTCTTTATTTATTCCCTTTTTGATAAGTAAAACTTTACTTTGATAGTTGATCTGATCCTTCTTAACACTACGTGCAGCCTTTTTCCGCAAAGTTTCAAGGAGGAACTACATAGAGCCAACTCAAAGATTAAGGTATGCGTTGAGCTTTCATTCAGCCTCTGATGCCATTTTCCGAAGCTCAAATAGTGCAGAATGAAAAGTAAGTGAGCTAGAGGTCTGTACTGTCAATTTTTAGTTTCTTACTAACTCTGGTTGCAAATTGTCTTGTCAAAGTTGAGGTAATGTGCAAAAGAGACTGATAGATGTTAGTGACAAGTGGTAGCGGATGTAATAGATATTGGTGAACATGTTCTAAAACTCGTTAATTTTCTTGTTTGGGTAAGCTAGCTTCATTTGGTACTGTTAATTCTGTTGAATTGCATGCATTTAAATTCATGAATGTAATGAAACATTAGTGAATTTTTATCAAAAATGTTGGAAAAGGCAATAGCAACTCCTCCAACTGTTTCACCAATATGGTGTTCCCCATTACTTGAGGTATGTGTAGAATTAAAATTATGTCATAAAATTCTCTACTCAACTTTTTGAATGATCCCATTGAATGAAATTTCTAACTACACTAGTTCTACTATATTTGAAGTCCTGTATAGGAGTAATTTGGGTATGTAAAACTGTGTCATATATATGTGTGAAAATATATATATATATATAACTGAATTTCTTTGCTTCTCTTCTATAGCCATTGATATGAGCTTGTTAAGTTGAAAGGTATTGCGAAAACTGACGCTTCATGCTCCATTGTCTTTGAAGCCAGATGAACATGGCATTAGTGAATCATCTTCACAGTTGCTAATAATATATTAGTGAATCGTCTTCACGCTTCATGCTCCATTATCTACTCACTTATCTGTGCCGAGCTTCTTTATTTTTGAAAAACCTTGTCCTATGTTTTTCTTTGAAGGTACTGCTCATTTCCTTATTAGAAGAATAAAGAAGCATGTCCTAGACAAAACTACTCCTATACAGGACTTCATTTCCTTACTGCTCATTTTCTTTGAGTTCACTTTGTCATAAATAAATCAATAAATATATATATATATATTATCATTTTTAACTATACAAAACAAGAGGTGAGGTTGGGTTGGTGTCCATATTGCCAGTGAAGTCAAAAAGAAGACAAAACTACAAGCATGAGAGTTAGCTATCATTTATATCATTATCAGTCCCAATGTGACGTAAATCCAAATACACTTGGTTTCAATTACAAAATTTCTTGAAGCTTGTTCAATGCTTTTAATGTGATTCTGTCTTACCTTAGGAAGCAAAGTGCAAATGCTAAATTGTTTGCCTTCTGAATAGAATATTTTTGGCCTTTACTATGTTCATCATTATGAGCTTGAATATTATGGGAGTGCAAATGTCGCTTGTTTCTCCATTTTTATTTATGATTTTTGTGGGTTGTTGTTGTTGTAATGCTCTTCATTCATTAAACCCCTCAAACTGGGGTAAGTTGACTTTATCAGACTAATTTAGTGGAACTAGCTTCACTTTATCAAACTAATTTAATGGATGTTGAACCTGTTTACTATTTTTATGCATAGAGATAGGCTTTGTTAATTTCATTATCCTCTGCTGCAATCTAGGCTTTCAGAACAAAGGAGAAAGAAACTCCAAGCAAAGGAGGCTGAATTGAGGAGGAGGGAGCAGGTACTTGTTTATACTAATTAAAATTGTAGCTTCCGAATATGTTTTACCTAGAATTGAATGGCTATTTTTTTAATTTTATTTTCATGGACACTTGGTATTAATCTTATTAGTTTTTCATTTTATTTATATTATGCAGGATGTTTACATGTACTTCCGTGGCAGTGGCAAAGCAGCAGAGATGAAGCGTGAGGCTGCAAAACGGACAATGATGGCTGCGCTGCCATGATTCAGAAAGATTCTTTGGTTTGATAATGCTGAGAGAAATCGAAACATTCACTATTTTTTTGCACTTGTGCCTAGTCTAGTATTTATAAGCCTTCATATAATCTTCTTAAAATATGTATGTAAAAGACAGATTCTGACAAACAAGTTTAAGTTAGGACATGTTGTGGTACATATGTCCTTTTTGGAAATTAATTTGGTTAGTCCTGTATTATGTATGAAATGAAATTATTGACGTTGGATTAGACTTGGTTCGTATGGAATTTGTATTATATATAGAATTGGACGTTTATTTTTAATGTTTTGGATGGTTAGAACTAGAATGTGTGCACGTTATTGAATGCTTGATAATATATTTAGCGTTGATGGGTTATATTGGGTTATATGGGTTATATTGAATCCTGTGTTATGTACGTACAGGTTGTATTAAACATGGATGTAGGTTGTTTAGAATTTTTTTGGAAAAAAAAAAAAAAAACAAAAAATATTTGGCCACCAAATATTTTGGTAGCCAAATACATAGTTGGAATTTTTTGGCTACTAATAATTTAGTAGCAAAAACATTTGGCGACTAAAACATTTGGTAGCAAAAAGTAATGAATAGTTGGTTAAAATTTTCATGTAGAACTTTTAGTGACTAAAAAATTAGTAGCCGAAATGTCACTATTGCCGACTAAGTATGGATTCGTAGCCAAATGTTAACTTTCGGTGACTAATTCTTTCGTAGCAAAAAGTAACACATTCGCCGACCAAATGAATGTTAGTAGCCAAAAGTCACATTCGGCGACTAATACTTTAGTGGCAGAAACATACCTTTTGCCGACTAAATTAAGATTAGTAGCCAAATGTGTACACTTTCGGCAACCAAACAAATTTTAGTCGCCAATACTATCGCCGACAGGGTAAAGGCGATGAGCTTAGCGACAAAAAATTTTGGTCGCTAAATGGTTTCGGCGACCAAATTTTGGACTTTTGGCGACCAATATTTTGGTAGCCAAAAGTGACATTTCTTGTAGTGGGTGTATTGCAGTATTTGAGTTAATGGTTATTTATCCCCAAAAAAAAAAAAAGTATTTGGGCTAATGGTTTATTGCAATGGTGTAAATGTTTTCAATAATCTGTTAGGGGAAAAAAAATCTTACATTACCTTCATGGGGACCTTTTGCCGTAAGTCGAGATGCATTTTTGGAAATCTTCTATCATCTAGCATTTGTTTTTCCAAAACAAAACCACCTTCAATCAAGTGGAAAGGAACATTTTTTAAAACAATCCAACAACAAATGTAAGATAAAGAGAATGTGTTGAAGTTGAACAATCAAAAAAGTGACATGGAAAAGCAACTTTACGTTTTTGCATTTTCAATTAAGGCCTTGTTTGGGAAGACTAAATAAGTGCACTTTTTGTCTTTTTTGACTAAAAAATTGAGGTTGAAAATATGGATGTTTGGGTTAACTTTTTGACTTTTTATGGAAAAATGTATAATAAAAAATTGTAAAAATTGATTTTTAAAGGAAAATTTGAATTGGGAGTTGTGCAGCCGTAATTGTTGACTTTTGGTGAATAGTGTTAACTTTTTAACTTTTTGAGTAACTTTTTGACTTTTTGACTTTTTTGAAAGATCCCAAACAAGGCCTTAGCCATTTCTTTCTAATTGTTTTACATATTATGAAAGCCAAATCTGAACTTCTGCATTCATCTTAGGACATGGAATCTAACAGAGATTCTTTATCCCTTCCCTAAAGTAGGAATGTATCTTTCTGGATAATTTAAGCCTTTAAGGTGTAAAAAATAGAAATAAATAAAATAATCTTGAAATCAATAAATAAAATAATCTTAAATCATGAAGTATCTAACAATTATACTCAACAATTACATTGGATCACTCAAGTTTTTGGTTGGGGAAGCATCAAATCCCTCAATTACATCGAATCACTATAGGGAGTAGCTAGAAAGCACACACTAACCTAATCAGAATGCTTCTGGTTGTTAAAGATGCTAATTTTCACATCTAACCTATTCTAAATTGATGCAAATTCTGTTTAGGCAGCACAGTCTACTCTTGCAACACAAAAGGTGAAGCTAAAAGCAAAAAAAAAAAAAAAAAGAAACGATCAATTTATTCGCATATAATTCTTCAAACTAGGAGAAGTGTTTCATAACTCTTCATATTCAGAATATTTTCCAGTTAATATTATTCATTGTCATGCGTGTTTGGTGTTTATCTTTGAATGAATCCCTTTGGCAGGAACTTAGGAAGCTTTTTGACAATCTTGATCCATCATTTCAAAAATGGTCTGAAACCAAAGAATGAAGACACATAGGTACCAACTAACTCTTTCATGTTCATCTCATGATTGAATTGCCTGAGCAAGATTTTTGACTAATACATAGAACCAGTTAATACAGAGGTATAGCAAAAGGGATGAAAATCAGTATTTGTAGTGTTTCTTATTGTAGATGTTCTTCTAGGAGACTTCATATATATGTTTGTGTATTATTTAATATAACAGAGTGATTTACTAGAATGAACAGTACATACATGGTTTTTTCTATTTATTCTATTAGACTTTCATTGTACCCAAATAATTGCACTCTTCTTCATTGTATGTTTAAATGATTTAGGAAGAACTTCCTCTAACCATGCGATCGATGCCTGTATACCTAAATTATGTTATTTTCTGATTAGAAGGAAAACTTGGAATGCTTTAGGTATGGCAGATAATTAATATTCCTGCATCTTCGTATGAATTTTATGGTCGTCTGAGAGTCACATCCAGTTCTAGCGAGAGCATCAAGTACACTGGTCAATCTGCTAGGCATCTCATGAGAAAATAGACTAATTCGATTTCTATCATTTTAATTTTAGATAAACTATTTGCAATATGAATTCTACTCTATTTGACGCCATATGTATTCTAATGTTCGTTTCAATTTTCTTCATATGATGGGCTGCTTTGAAGTTGTGGTTTCCTTGCTTTATGTTATTTGACACACAAATTAGTGAGATAATTTCACTTACATTCTTTAAGCCATGCTCAATTTCCTATACTTAAAAGATTCATTTGCCACTTAGAAATTGAGATATGGTGTTTTGATTGTAAAGTTAGGTTGATGAATTAAGGAAGGTTATGAAAGTTAAAAGTGTATTTGAGAAATCAATTTTCACCATCAAACTTGAGACACTCTAATGGCAAATGTTCGATGTAGATTACATTGTTCACCTCTTCTTTTCGCTTCAAGATGCGAGTCTATCTCATATACATATATAAATGTGAATCTCATTGTCCTATGTTTATGAATCTCATTGTTTTGTATTTAGGAGTGAAAAAATAAGATAAAAAATAAAATTATATATATATATATATATTATTTTCAAATTATATGGCTTTGTGATACAATTATGTGCTAAAATAACACAATCAACAATGCTACGACCCCACACGTTTCGCGCGTAGGAGTCCAACTAGTATATATATATATATGGTTGTCATTGGTGACATGGTTATGGTTGGCTGCTAAAGGTAAATTTAAAAAATTATAAAATTTTAAATTATTAAAATAAAATGCCACTTCAGCCATCATTTAATATATGGATCTAGTCAAAAAGAGAGTCAGTGTAATTTCGTATTTCATAAACTATTTGAGAGATTCCTATAACTGTTATTAGATAGTTCTAAAGAGATCAGTGTAATTTTAAAAAACAGTAGAGAGGTTTTGTAATTATCAAATAGTTTAAATAAATAATAAACGTCTACCAAATATATCATCATAATAATATCATATTATGTTAACGTTTAAGGTTTTTGACCATTATTAAAAATGATTTGATTTCTCTTAATTAAATTGACCATTTCAATTTGAGAAAGTGTCAATTTGAGAGAGTGTTCAGGATTAGTGAGTCCATTTTGCAGCTGACCTCGATAATTCGAACTGTTTATTTTTAAAGATTTGTTAAGTAGAATAATTATGAAAAAAATTTAAATGATCGGATATTAGCAACTATATGTTTAAATCACACTTGCATTACAAAAAATGGATGGCTATTCTTAAAGTTATATTTGTTATCTATTTGTTTGGAACAAATGTGATTTTAACATATAATTACTAATATCCGATCATCTTAAATTTTTTGCATTAATATTTTATTCAACAAATTTTAAAAAATGAATCGTTCGAATCACCAACAGAGGCCACAACATGAGTCCACCAAGCCCAAAGATTCTCAAATTGAATATAACTTGAGAACATTCAAACCCTATTAAAAATCCTATTTAGTATTTGGAATTTTGTGCCCATAAATAAATAAACCGAACCACCCTTTCATATTTACTTTGGCAAATAAACAATTTATTTACAATTAAGTTGTGTTTCGATTATAAATTTGAGTAGCAATCTAGAAAAAGAAAGGAAAATGTGAGGAAAAATCGCTCTCACATTTTTCATTTCTCCCTTATTTTTTAGATCTTTACTGAAATCCATGGTCCAAATACATTTTAAAAAATAAAATAAAAGTTTGTCTACCCTTCCCATGCTTTGACGAATATTTGTTTTTATTGTTTAATTTATTTAATTATTATTATTATTATTATTATTATTATTATTATAGTACCAGGTATGAATACACACTAGTCTACTAAAGCGACAAGGAGAGATGCCATGCAACTATGCCTTTGACTGTTCATCACTTCTATTCTTAGCATTTGTCATGCAACTTCCCAAAATAAAAAATAATAATAATAATAATGGAAAATAGTAGGTGCTTTCGTATATTTGAGTGTTTGGGTGCCTATAAATACCTGTGTTCATTGCTCATATATTTATATTCTCATTGTCATGGAGAAAGTTATAGAGAGAATGGAACAGAGGCTCCATGAAGCAGCAATACAAGGCGATGTCACATTATTACAAGAAATACTCAGAGAAGATCCATTAGTTCTTGATAGAGTGAACTCTGGTTGGTTTGGTAGGAGTCCTCTACACGTGGCTGCATTACGCGGGCATACAAACTTCGTCAAAGAAGTTCTGCGTCTAAATCCAGATCTTGCTGAAATTCTAGACTCTTCACACCGCTTGCCCCTTCATCTTGCGGCTGCAAAAGGGCATGTCGAGGTTGTACAAGCTTTGATATCTGTAGATCTTGACATGTGCCTAACTCGTGACAAAAATGGTAAAAATCCACTCCATCTTGCAGTGATGAAGGGCAAGGTCGATGTGTTGAAAGTATTAGTTCAAGCCAACCCCTATGCAGCTGAAGCTGTGATGGATAGGGGTGAGACCATCTTACATTTCTGTATGTTACGTGACCAGTTAGAGTCTCTGAAAATACTTATGAATACCACCAAAAATAAAGAGTTTGTCAATGCTAAAGATGGAGGAGGCAACACTATATTACATCTAGCTGTCGCGAATAAACAAGTCGAGGTATGACTATAATCAAATGTTTTTTCCTCTCTTTTTTTTTTTACATTACAAAAAATGATTTAGCCGAAGTTGCAACTAACTAATATATTATGAGAAGTAATTAAAGTTTTTTCTTTCTTTTTCCATTTAGTGGTAATATCCTCACTTGCTGGTTAGTAAAGTCCGAAGTTTGTTTGTTTTTTTGGTTTTTGGCAGTCCTTAAACTACTTGCTTACCAATGCAACACTAGACATAAACATAAAAAATGCTAGCGAGTACACAGCATTGGATATTCTAGCACAGATTAGAAAAGATGTGAAAAATTCAAATGATATTGAAAAAAAACTCCAAGAAGCCGGAGCCATGCGTGGCAAGGATGTCGGACAGTCTGAGTGGCTGACAAAGAAAAAGGAAACAATAATGTTGGTTGCAACGCTCATTGCAACAATAACTTTCCAAGCTGGGATGAACCCTCCAGGTGGCTTTTGGCAAGACACTTCAGACAAACCTTCAAACAAACATAGAGCTGGAGATGCTATAATGTATTATAATTATCCACATTTATACCTATATTTCATTCGTGCTAGCACGATAGGATTTGTTACATCTCTAATCACAATCTTGTTGTTTATAACTGGATTGTCATTTAAGAGAAGGATTTTTATTTGGATTCTAGCTGCAATCATGTGGTTAACCATTACATCAATGGCAGTAACATTTGCAATTTCTATTGCTGTCACCACACCAAGAGTTGACAGAGAACCAATCAGTTATACTATTGGAGTTGCAGTCATCGTGTGGTGCAGTCTAATGGGAATTCTATTCTTAGTGCACACGGCGCGCTTATTGAAGGAAGCAATTGACGAGAAATGGAGTAGACGTCTGGTCACAAAGAGAATTAAGAAAATCAACTCGCTCAAGTCACACCAGCCTATCTAAAAAAATGTTTAAATTTAGTTTAACCAAGTCATGCTAAAGTTTTATCCTTATATTGTTTTTATCTTTATATTTGATCTTTATGTTTAATGTGTGAAATCATGTTATGTTCTGTTTAAATATTAAATTTAGCCTGAAAAATAAAAATAAATAGAAAATATTATCATTATGGACAAATTTTTAAAAATAAAAACCAATTATAGTGCAAAATATTTCACCTGTTGCCCTTTTTATTTCCAAATCTACAATAAAACAGAGCATCAAGCACAATCTTGTTGAAGTAAACAATCTTTTATAAGGATTTGCAGTAATGCCAGGTATCATGAAAAATCTTTCATGAAAATGGTCATGAAAGATTTGTGACCTTTGAATTACACTTACAACAAAGTACCACACACTAATCAAGGTAATCTAAGGGTCACAAATTTTTCATGCTCATTTTCATGAAAAAATTTTCATGATCCCTAACATTTAAGGATTTGAGGTTGCAAAAAAAATAAAAAAAATGTCATTGTATCGATAGTGAAAGTTTGTATATTTACATATCTTTTTGTTAAAATAAAATATGAATATTTTTTATTCATGATTTGAGAAGTATAAATTAAAATGTCAATTTATTAAAACAAAAATATTAAAGACTCACAATTTAAATTCCCAAATTTACCACAGTAAGACAGAAGTTTAGTTTTGTACAATTGAACATGTAACAAAATAAAAATAGACACATAACATACTATATTATTTTGGGTCAAATTAAAAGAAAATTTGTAAGGGTTTCAAACATCTGGCTAAAAAGAGAAAATCTAAAAATACTTATTTTTGTAATTATTTTTAAAATTTTCAAAAAATATTTTAACACAAATAAAACAATAAATATTGTTCAAATTTTTTTTCATTACTTTGTTTGTGAAAATATGAAACGAGACCAATAGTTAAAGAAATTCTTGAGTGCATTACTTATCTATTTTGTTTCTCATAAAAATAAAAAATTGGAGTGTTAAATTTTGTGTAAGAACTTGAATTAAGCTCACTCAGCCCTATCACTTTAAGGTCATGTTTAATTCACATAATTAATAGTGAAAGTATTAATAATCCTATCAAATTAATGTGGTATTCACTATCCAATTAGATTGGTAAGATAAATTAACCCCTTCTCCATTGTTTGATTTGCATTGGATAAAAAAATATATGAATGTAGAATTACAATTATATTTATCTTCTTTTCCAATCTTACCTTTCATTAACGTTTCTTCACCATCTTTATTTTATCAAAATTTCTTCATAAACATTGTTTTGAAAAAAATTATAAATAAATAAATAAAAGCAAAATAAAAATACAAAATACAAAAGTCATGCTTGGTTTGTTTTTTAATTTTTTTTAAAATATAAACTAATTTGATAAAATAAATATCAAAAAATATTTTTAAATTTTTAAAAATTATTTTTAGCCTTCTAAAATATAAAATTATATAAAAATAATAAATATTTTAATTTTTTGTCAAGGATAAAAGAGTCTTTTTATTTTATTTCCCAACTCAAGATATATAATGCCACCCCTACTCTATTACTAGTAATCCTACAAATTTGTTGAATTAATTATCCATTGAATTAATAATCCCGAAATAAAATTTCAAAATAAACACAAGATTATTAAACCCACGGATTAATAATTACAATCTCATGCTTTAATCCTGTCAATCAAACATGCCCTAAAATATTTAGATCAATAGTGTTCTTTATTTCATTGCACAAGGTTATAATACAACATTATAAATTAAAATCAATGGCTTATAATAGTTATATCAATTTCATTTTTAAAATTTTGCATAAATATGTTAATGTGGCTCCTTCCCAATGACTGGTCATAGAATGAATATTTGCATTTCATCTATGTAATGAATGAAGAGAAATAGAATTCCACTTTATGTCTTCTTTTTTTTTTTTTTTTGAAAGGACACTTTATATGTCTTTCTTTGTTAAGCTATTAATTATTACTAAAAACAACAGAGCATTGTGTAAATGTACATAAATTTACATTATATAACTTCCAAAAATCTATGCATATGCATGGATAAAAACGCAATGCGTTTACAATTATATATTTAAATTTTTTAGCACTTTGATGAATGAGAAAAAACTGTTTTATTTTGGACAATTTGATAAATGAGACAATTTATTATTGAAAGTGAAGGGGATTTTTGAAAAAAGAAAAGGTGTAAATAGTATTCACACCAAAATGGGGTGTACACTATAGAATAAATAAAAGCATTTGATAGGGGCACACACGCATATATACAGTGTAGTTTTCATGTAGTTTTAGTAATCAGATAAACGTAATTTTACCTCCGCATACCTCTGTGCGCGGAGATGTTTCTTAGTTTGAACCCTGATGCCTCGGAACACAAGTTAAAAATTGTTCAATTGCAAAGATGCTAGTGACATACAAGGGCTTGTATTCTCTATATGAGTTGATGCAAGGGCTTGTATTCTCTGAGTTGATGCTGCAGAATTTTATTTTTTAGTGTACCTTTGCCATATTATGAAAGAGTTAATTATATTTTTAGTCTGCAAGGATGAGCCTGTTTTATTTTAATCCTCAATATTTAAATTGTGCCGATTTAATCCCCAATGTATGAAAGTGTTTCAATTTGGTCCCCAATGTTTAAATTGCGTGAATCCGGTCTCCAATGTTTAAAAAATGTTTCAATTTAGTCCCTCAATGTTTAAATTATGTTTAACTGAGTTTGATTGGGGACTAAATTAACACTACCTATACATTGGGTACTAGATTGACAAAATTTAAACATTGGAGACCAAATCGACAAATTTTAAACAATGAGGACCAAAATGACAAAAGACTCGTACTTTGAGAACCAAAAATATAATTAACCCGATATGGAATATGGATGAAGTTATTTGCACTAAGCAAGGAATGGTTTGAGGGTTGTGTTCACATAATTCTTCCAGTCCACATTCATGGTTAGAAACATCAAAATTTATGGATTTGTTCCTCACTTCCGGAGGTGAACAGAAAGGGGGAAAACAAAAAAGATAGTTCATACTACCTGTTCAATTCTGAAGTCGAGCAACTTCCTCCACAGCCACAAAGAACATCATTGTTATCATCTGTTTCCAGCCCCTTGCACACCATCTTTGCATACTGTTTCTGAACAGGTGAGCCAACTAAACAGAACTCATTTTTATCTTCGACGAGTGATTAAATCATAATTGACCAATCATTCCATGATGATAGACAATTATCAATTCATAGAAAGCTGAGAAAAAAGGAGTGAAGATTTGGGTACCAACAAAGCACCAATCGCTCTGCAATTGAAGTGACTCCAGAAATATCTCCTGTATTCAATTTCTGTTAACCTAGAATATCAAGACTTTGGAATTAACCACAGCCCTCTACCATGAAAACATGAGAGAGAATGAACCAGCAGCAAATAATTGTTCGCTGGAAACAAGAAAGTCAGTAGAGAACTTAAAAAGTGAAATTTTACTTCAATTTAAATGAGAGAATGAAAGAGAGTTCAAGAAAAAAACTATAAATATAAAATCCACATGACAAACGCTGTGGAATTATCTGAGGCTGCAAAAGTTTGTGATGCTGTATGAATCTAGGAAAGTACCAAAATAGTGGTTCAGTTTAAAAAGCCGCCTACACAGTCCCCCCACCTATTACCCCCCTCCCCCCAAGAATAAATAAATAAAAACATAAACATAAAAAATACAACCAAAATAAAATAAATAATCAGTGTACAAGACACCTCCAAAATGAGCAAATAAAAAGCTGCAGAAAAAGCTGCAGAAAACTTATAAAATTGGCACCTCTGTATCGAGAAAAAATTCAATGAAACGGTTATACCATGTCATTGTCAGAAATATGCGAGTAGTATGGTATGTATGCATGACAACATGTACATTGTACACAATGGATTCAAAATTATTACCTCGGAAACTCCAAACGCAAAGGCCTCAGACCCATGTATACTGATAAAAAGATGAATTTCTTATAACGAGCAAGTTGGCCTGATATCAGACTTCCAGTGAGCCCTTCCACATTTACATTGCATCATGTATAATAGTCTGAAATACAGAAAAATTGGCAATGAGCAGACAAGCCCCATCAGAGCAGCAACACAGGGGAGGATGTAATCTGAAATACCTGCAATACCAGATTTAGTGTGGTCACGCTCTGATGGACTTAGGTACCAAGGTTAAAACTGATCCACAGGTGAACATCCAGGGCTTTGATCCAAAGGAATTAAAGCAATAAAATAGAAAGTAACTCAATCCTGAATTAAATGAAATACATAGTCAAAACAACCAAATAACACAAAGGCAACTTTTATGATCAATTAACAGAAGAATGGGAGAAACACTTTACAAGTCATCAATGAAACAGTAAAACACGCAACTGGCTTTAGTCAATTTTGCCATCTATGTACTCAAAAACCAACCAGCTTTTGACAGGTCAAGTTCTAACACACCATTGAATGTGTTTGTTTGCACTTTGTGGTCACCTCAAGAGAAATACATAATGCAATCCGGTACTGAAGGACTCCACCAATCCTAACTTCATGACATTGGTAAATCTGCAAAGCATTCTGTGTATCCTGTACTTCAGATCCATACCTAAAGGTGGATAAAAGAAAAACCAGGTTTTAGTAGTTGATCAACAACCTATGGAGCTTTTATATTAATAATCACGATATAATGTAATCATCCATCAATTATGCAGTACGGCACAATGTAAGACATAACAAGAAGCATGAATCAGAGATGGTTATCATACCAATTACTTGGCTGAAGAAATGCGCGTCAATGATGGCATCCAGCTGCTTGAAGCACCAACTCTATTCCCAAATACACGGCCAACATTTGAAGATTCAGTTGGCTCCTCCGGTTTTGGAAGATTTCTTTTGAAGGCACCAGCCAGAGAAAATGAAGTAGATGGCATGCGCGCATCACTTAGAGCCTGCATCAATCAAATTTGAAAAAATCATGGATTGAATGGTGGCAAGTCACCTTGAAATAAAACGGGAAACTGCAACAACCAGGGAGAGAATGCCATTTGTGATATAGTAGTAAACTGAACTAATAAGAAGTACCACAAAGGTGGATGTGTTTTCCAGGAGAATTGTGAGCGTATGAAGTCCCGAATGTATAAAGAGAAAATGGAATAGAAGTAAAAGAACTACAATGTACTCTACATAGTATGGCTTACTTGTTTCTCAATGGGATTATCAGCATTCAAATTGCGTGCCATTCCTGATCTAGAATGCATATCAACGTCAGGGCGAGCAAAACTACTTGATCCTCTGCGGGCTGTAGCTTCAGCTGAGTGAGGAGCATCATTACCTCCTGAAAGACAAGGCATGAACCCAAATGTTCAATTCACAGCACATCCTATTTGGTTTGCTCAATCAAACAATGTCACAATACTCCAATTTGAAAAGATATAAAAACACTTCAGCTTTCTTCATGATCTAATAAGGGATTTGGGGCAAGGCTTTCATGGATTAATCAAATTATGTGAAAAACAATGTGCCATGAAATTCAAACGCACCTTGCCCAGATTTTTTTTTTAAAAAAAAAAATTACAAAGGCAGGGAACAGAGCTGCGGTAAATTGAAGCATTCCATGTACTTGTCATCACCACGTATTGACAACAGTATATCTGTGCTGCTTTGTTTAGCTCAAAACTAGTTACCAGAGGGTCAATTTAGGTTTATATACAGGTATTACAGTGAGAACTTCAATCTACAAAGCAGAATTATGCATTGATTATCATACTTAAAATCAGAAGGTAAATTTCATTTTCATGGAGCATCTAAACGCATTTCTCAATTCTTACTTCTACACTACATAGTACACACAAAACACAAACAGAAAGTTAATGCAATTTCAACATATCACATAATTTCTGTCTACTGTTATTGTTCTGCTGATTAAAAATGTTGATTCCAATTCTAAACTAACTTTTGTAGTTGCATGCTCTATAAAGAATAATAGAACAATATCATATCAATGGGGCATCTAAATGCCTTTTCAAATTTATTTATTTTTAATTCACTAAACATGTTACAAACACAAAAACACAAACGAGATAAATCACAGAGTTTTCAACAATCTTCCACAAAGACATAGTCACTTGTTAAGTTGTTCATTTTCCAGGAAACATAGGACTTAGACATCAAATTCCTTAATAGAACTTGTAGATAAAATTACCAAGGCACTGAAAGTGCACAACCAACTTACCTTGATGCTTATCCAAATCCATAGGCATTACCCTGTTATTGGTTACCCCTGAAACGGGCTGCAAAGTCTGAGATAGTACAATGAAACAAAATGAAATGACATAAATTTATTTTTATATATTTGTAAATAAAAAAATAAAAAAACTAAATTAATGATAGTTCAGAATAAAACTCAAATACTAACAGATGATCGAGGCTCAGTTTTTGTTCTCTGTGTATTCTGGTACTTTAGAATGGTCCAGTCAAATACATAATCAAAGTCAAAGCCTGCCAGACAAGGTAGAACAAGTGAATCATACAGCAAAGACACATTCACACTAATTTATGCCCAGTCAACGCTCGTCCACTGAAGCCAGCCAACCCACCATGTTACTTATTTTTGTACCATGACTTAAAATAAAAGTAAGTTGATGTCCAAGAAGCATAAGGGGGATTTTAGTGAGGAAAACATGCCCAGCCAGAGTGTTCATGTCATACCCAGGTGGAGAGTTGCTGAGCCAACAGAGCAACCTCCTCCAGATACAATAATTTGACAAGTTTTTACGAAGGCTCAAAACATTAAGACTAACTAGACAAAATATAGAGTGTTGGTCAGGCTGTGAATATTAAAGGTTTAGTCATTTCATTGACTGATTATTACAATTGTTCACAATTTTGACACTATAGCAGGATTCTTTGAAAAACTGAGTTACTGACCTAAAAACAGGTACGCACTTTCAATGGAAGCAATCACAACTTAGGTATCAAGGACGTAGAGCACACAATTTGGTTCATATTTACCTCGAGTAATCTTTATAAGTAAACCATCACTAAACATTCAGTTTCAGAATTGACCATAACAGCTGTCACATTATTGTCTCCACAACTACTAACAATAACTAGTCACTATTGTTATAAGGAATAAATAAGCCCCTGGTATCCAATGAACTGATCACAAATTCATATGTTATGTAGACCAACTATTAAAAAAATCCACTAAACATTTAACATTTAAGCAATCGAACTACGTGGGTTGCAGCTCTGCAAGTAATGAAATGTATATGCATTTAACTATCTGATGAATTTGAGTTTGTTGATACCTTCACGAGTAAACAAGTCACGAAATAGGCGCTTTAAGAATCCATAATCCGGTCGTTGATCAAATGTTAAAGAGTGGCAATAATGGAAGTAAGATGCAAATTCCACTGGATGCGACTTGCATAAAACCTTTCAAAACAAATGCTGTGTCAGATATAACTCTTCTGCAAACGGTTCAAAATTAAATAAGAAAGCCACCCCTGAAAGGAATACGTGAGTGTTTTTGTTCAAATGAAAGGCGTTCATGGTCTAATGGATAGGACAGAGGCCTTCTAATCATTTGGCATAGGCTCAACTCCCCTATTGGATGTAAATGCAATTCATTTACATGGTTTTTTTGGATTTCTATGTCGATAAAGACATTTTGAATGATTTAAAGCAGAGAAGCTTGATTAGTCCCCTTCTTTTATTTTTTAAAATATAAAAGTGATTATTTTTTTATGCTTGTTCCTTTAGTATAAAAGTTCTATTTGTTCATGAAAAGCTTCTTTCAAAAGGGCTTCTTCATTAAGCTCCTCATTCTTATTTCCAAAATAATATTTAATGCTTTTCTTCGTCTAATAGAATTTGTAAGGCTCTATCATACTTTTTTGACCTCATGTACGCCATTAAATTGTTATATAATACTCAAGAATAGCACTGGAGAAGTAACTGAGTTGAAAAAAGATATATTCCACGAAAATTTTCCAATTTATCATATTTCCAGGGCCAAAATTTATTTTCCCTATTCAAATCACAAAGCGCACAAAACATATCACTCACATCACGAACATACCTCAATGGGAGTTGATAACTTCTTCTCACATATTTTGTCATATTTTTGCTTCTTTGTTGCAGCTCTTAGACCCTGCCATGGAAGGCTAAAGGCAGTAACCAATGAATCAGTCAGGTCATATATTAAACATTTTGAAATTGTATAATCCAACCATTATCATCTCCTTTAAGTAATATGTTTTGGGTCTACAATTACAGGGAAAACCCAGGGCGTAGTCCATGCTAAAAAATGTACTTTACTAGAGTTTTCATTGACTTGAGTATATACTCCAGATAAGTGATGAAAAGCCTGGACACAATTCATGTAGTTGACAGGAAATAGAAGTGAGTAAAAAAGCATACCTTCCGCTCAAAAAGTACAAAAGAACATAGCCAAGAGACTCCAAATCATCCCGACGGCTTTGTTCTAAGACATGGAGCAAAAAATGAGAAAATACTTAATGCTCAGCTATATACACAAACAAGATAATTGAAATTCTATACTTACCAATTCCTAAATGAGTATTGCAACTCGCATATCGTGCAGTCCCTGTTAAATTTTTGTTCTCTCTGTATGAATATCGAAGGGTAAGAGGGTATTTAGAACAAAATATCTTGGGCATTTACATACAAGCAAGGAAAAAGAGAAGTTCAATACGCCAGTGTCATTTCTGATCAGTATATAGACCAGTTAAAGGGCATCCTTGTAGACAATATTGACACTGACAGTGATGATAGTAACAATATTACTTGGGTAATAAGATTCAGATACTACATCTCCGTGTCAAGGAAAAGGCAAAGAAAAATTCAGGAATATAGAAAAGGTCCTAACAACTACTAGGAAGAAAATCTCTAAAAAGCAGTTGTTCAATTCATATTGTCAATGTCACCAACATAAAAGCCTGAATAGGCAATTTGTCATTTTTCTTAATTTTAGAACTTAAAAATTATTATCCTACAGCAACGTGGACAAGGATTCTCAAAAGCAAGCAACAAATTCAGGTTTAATACAAAAGGCAATGAACAGTGGGCCCATATTTTCAGTTGTGAACATAAGCCAAGCATGCATCAGGAACTCTTACACATATAATGGGAGGAAAGAACAAAGAGATAGAGAGTTAAACAGTGCTCATGTGTCAGCTATCTGTCGTTTCAGATATATTGGCACAGCAAAATATTCATCTGTTTGTGGTGGGTATATATATGTATATATAGATTCTTGTGATGGTCACTATTCCTAGTCAAAAATGTGGAGAAATCACCATACTTATTCTTTTTCCAGATTGCTCTACTAAGAAAGATGTTCACTCTTAAACATCCATTATATATAAAAGAAAACAAGGTAAGGAGGCAGATTTATCCCACACGAAGCAAGAGTTACCAGTCCCTAATGCATAAGCAGCAGGTACAAGGATGTCTTTGAAATAAGTGAGCCAATATAAAAATTAAGAATAAACAATTTATGGAACCTCTGACCCAAGTATTTAAACAAAAATACATTGCATGGAACATAGACAACTAAACAAATAAACAACATACAATGTCCAAAACAAAAAGGATAGAACACCAAAGAACCATGAAATTTAAGCATGAACTTGGTTATCAGAAGTATACCTGTAAGGAATATGGCGGCTTGTGGTAGGGTCACGATATCTTTTTGCCAATCCAAAATCAATAATATATACCTAATCAACATGACAAGATTGAGATTATGACGATAATATATCTGAAATGAAGGAATCACAACGAAAACAGATATTATGACAATCCATGCATGCTAGATGCCAAAGAAGAGTATACAGCAATGACCATTACCTGATTTGCTTTTCTGCCAAGACCCATGAGGAAGTTATCCGGTTTGATGTCTCGATGCAAAAATCCTTTAGAATGCACATACTCTATTCTCACAATCTGTAATTTCATATATCAAAAACCAAAAAAAAAAAGTGTAGTAATTATTACCTATTTGGCTTTAGTCACACTCATCATCTTAAGCATATAACAATTCAAGCAACAACCACAAGAGCAACCAGTAAACAAGAAAATTGCAAAATTAATTGGATATTTTGTCAAACTTGGTCATTTACAATCTACATATCACTGACCACTTGTGTCTATATACATAATACTCTTTGCAACATGAAAGACAATAAAGACTAAAAACTGTGTGAAGTGCATGAATATTTACAGTACGTCATGACAAATAAAATGATTTTGGATGCCAAAGAGTCCCTTTACATCATGACAAATAAAATGATTTTGGATGCTAAAGAGTCCCTTACAACTAATGTAATATGCTAAAGCACACAATAATCACCACAAAACGAAATTATCATTACCATCTGATCAGCCAGCATTAAAACTGTTTTCAGTGAAAATTTTCTCCCACAGTAAACAAACAGATCTTCAAGACTTGGTCCTAGCAGGTCAAGGACAAAGACATTGTCATCTCCATCTGCCCCACACCATCTTATGTTGGCAATACCACCTAAAGAATATAAAAAAATCAAAGAATGAATGAACAGGATAACACAATTTAGTGAGTGTATATAAGGGCATCAATGTACTGCCAATATGAATCAAGAACCATGATATACTCACTTCCTCCCTGAAGAATATTATACAATTTGGCCTCATAAAGCAGCTGTGGGTGTTTTGTCTTCTTGTTCTCCTAAAAACCAAAAGGTAAAGTCGTTTAAAAGTAAGTCGACCAAGATGAATGAACTAGACAGACCAACACGATCACAAGTAAGACTTTACACCCAAAATCATGGAATACCCATGCTACTTAAAAGACTATCAACCTACTTCTTTAGTCACTAATTTATCACCACAAACGTTCAATTTTTCTTCGTAATTCAATTCAAAAAGGTTCCATGTTCTGAAAAAAGAAAAGAAAAAGGAAATCTATATATCTATACTGTAAATTCTACACTATTATATATATAAAGTCTACAACTGAGTTGGGGTAGCTTTGTCATGCTTTTTTGATTTCCCAAAATACCCTGCCATCTAAACTGCTTCAATTCTCTCAAATCTAAATTGCTTTAAATAACAGCAATACTTATTTTAAATTTCACACATGTAGTGTGTGCCCACACCTCTAGTGTGTATATATATAGGTGTGAAAATGATTGCACTAATCCAGAACAAACTTTTACTAAATTAACAAAAACTAAACCCCTCTGCAGAGTAAAGTTCAATACTATCAAGGTAAATGGGTTATATTAAAATCACCATTGATTAGCAAAATTTTAAATTAGGAGGATTAAGAAAAAGTGAACTAATCCTACCCTTCTCCAATTATGTGTATATATAAATATAACATTTTCAGCAAACTTAAAAAAAATATGAAAATTCAATTTTCTGAAACTCAAAGACAAAATATAAATGCCTCAAGTTGAAAAAATTAACATTCAATCAACCAACAGTAGCTCATAATATACTAGAACAACAAATTGGCTTGAAATCGTACAATTTTGACCGCAACAATCTCAAAAGTATCGATGTGAGTGGCTGCAAAAAAAACAATACAGATAGAGTAAGCACAAAAATTAGATTAAAAATATATATATATATATATAGAGAGAGAGAGAGAGAGAGAGAGGGAGAGAGAATTGAAACGAAAGAGAGACCCAGAAAGATTTCACCGAACGATCCGCTTCCGATCTTGCGACCCAGCTTGTATTTTTCTCCTACAATCCTATCCATATACACCAATTTGATCTCTTTCTTTATAAAACCCTCTTTTGTATTGTCTCAGAGAGATCGATCGAAGATGGGTTGAATTGATCGAAGATGGGGTTGAATTGATCAGAGCATGGAAAAGTTGGCTAGGGTTTTGAGTTGAGTTTAAATACAAAATCAGAATAAAATAAAAATAAGGAAATGGAAAGAGAAGAAGAAGAATTAAAGACTGTAGATTTTGGAAAGTGTTTGTTCATTACACTCAAAACTTGGAGTGTAGGAACAAACACAAAATTTGATAAAATTTAATTGATTTAAAATAATAATTGTATATTTTTTAAGAAAATGATCTGTAGCTTGATTGCGTAGAGCTCGAATGGCTCGAATGGTACAGAAAATATTATCTTATCGGTAAGAGAATAAAAAAAAATCCTAAAATAACATCGTTTTGAGATTTCGAACCGTTGATATTTCGAGCTACATAGCGGAGTTGTATTTTTTAATAGTGGATTGACTTATAAAGGTCTGTTCTCTTATTTTGTATTAATCAAAAATTATTTTTTTTAAAATATTTAAAATAAATCTGAAAAGTAAAATTTAAGATAGAGATGGTGTTTGTTATAATTTAAAAGAGGTAATTATAAATTATTTTAATTTAAAAGTTTATATTAAACTGTTTAATATAATTTTTATTTATTATTTGACATAAATAGGTTAAATAAGTTTTAAAAAATTAAAAAAAAAAAACTTATTATCAAATATTATATGCTAACAATGTAAAAGGTCCCTTTTTTTAACTTTTTTTTTTTTTAAATTATAGATGGACCACCAAATACGTCCATTGACTAGGCGCGTGCCACACCTGTAAAAATAAAAATTAATAGAGATTCATTTTAGTTGATTTTTTTATTTTTTATGAAAAAATATACTCTTTCTGTTCTAAAATGATAGTTTCCTTTTGGGAATATAACTTTTTTGATAGTATAGTTATTGCATTTTAAAAATATTAATTTTTTAAAATTATCCTTTGATAGTATATTTTTTTTGGAAATATCAAATGTCTTATACTTTTTATATTATTAATGAATTTAAAAGAAAGGGCAAAATAGTAAATTCATATTATTATTTTTTTTGATTTTTGAAAATTAGCTAATATTTTAATACAATGAAAAATGGAATAGTGGACTAATATTTTGAGACAAAAAGAGTATAAAAAAAATAGAAAAAGTGATTTGATAATTTCGTTTAACTTTTTGACTATTTTAACTAAAATGTTACTAATTTTCAGGGAAAAAAAAATTTGATGATAAGTCTACTCTTCCGAATGTATATAGTATTACATTCAGTGGTTGATCTTTCCAATTTTAAAAATATAATTAATGAAATATATTGGTGAAAAGTACACATCATTATTTTAAGGAAAAATATCACATTAGTGGAATCTGAAAAAAAAAAAATAATTACAAATTAATGAGATACTTTATAAATATTAATTTGTAAATTTTTTTCATGAATTTAATATCACATTAGTGGAATGTGGAAAAAAAAAATAATTACAAATTAATGAAATACTTTATAAATATTAATAATTAAATTTGTAAATTTTTTCATGAATTTGTATTTTTTTTTTCTTCTGGTATCACTGGGATGTAATAATTAATGAGATACTTTATAAATATTAATAATTAAATTTGTAAATTTTTTCATGAATTTGTATTTTTTTTTTCTTCTGGTATCACTGGGATGTAATAACCCCTTATTTTAAAGAGTATTATTTTCTATTTTAATCATAATCAGTGTGTTTGGTTTTAGTTTTTCTGAAAACTGAGTTTTCTGTTTTTTAATTTTTTTTTTATTTTTAGTGAATATTTTTAAAATTTTAAGCATTTTTTAAACTTTTTTAGATGTATCTTACTTAGATGCATCTAAAAAGTAAAATATATGTGAAAAAATATTTTAAAAAATTAATAAATACATAACAATACAAAAAATATACTGAATTTTTATATTTTTTTATATTTTTGATATTTAGTGAATTTTTTTTTAAAAAAAATCACGAAATACTTTTTTAAATGTATTTATGTTAGGTGCGTTTAAAAAATTGTTTAAAATATTAAAAAAAATTCAGTAAAAACAAAAAAAATACAAAAAATGAGAAAGTAGAATTTTTTAAAAAGTGTTTTCAAAAAAAAGGAAACAAACATATAGTGAATACTTTTTATATGTTTACTTTCTCTCTCTATACCCACATACTATTAGACAAATAATTGGTCTTTCAAATTATTATTATTATTATTAAAAAAAAGATAATAAAATTTGGAGCAATTATCCCAAAAAATTCAAATTTGGACTATTGGCCTAAGTGTAATTTATTTTTCTATTAATTACACGCGAGAGTAACATGAATCATACTCGTGTAGATTACAAAAATTGTCAAGTAGAGAATTTAACTGTGTGGAAATACAATAACATGCAATTATTGTAAGCCCTTTATTTTATTTTCACATTAGACATTATTTAGAACATTACTCCACACCAATCATTTTAACAAAGCCAAAACATATATATATAATAGCCCTGTTTGGTAGAACTGTGGGAAAGTACTTATAGTTTATACCTTAACAGCTTATAGCTTATAACTATGAACATAAGCTGATTTCTGACTTCTAAATTAAGCTTCTTCTGCCTCACTCAAAGAATAAGTTGATTTCTGACTTACAAAAAGTTATAAGCTGTATTGTTAAGTTAAACCAAACAAATCAAAATAACTTAAATTAAGCTGAAAGCTGAAATAAAGTAAAATTAAACTGTACCAAACAAGACCAATAAAAGGTTTCCAATCATGAATACTGATAACACATTTCTCATCCAAAGGCCCATAACAAGGCTCGTCGTCTAAGAGCCTGAGCCCATAAAGGAAAAGTTGTGTGAGGACCTAATTCATAGCAACAACGCTACAGGCTAGGTTTGGCATCTCTAAATTTGAATTTAGAATTTATTTATAAAAAAATTTATGGTTTAAATTTATTTTATTCATAAATTTTATGTTTTATTAATTTAATCTTCATTACATAAATACATTCCGGACAAATTATAGATTGATAAGGATGGATTCATAATATTTTTATATTCATAAAGGCAAAAAAAAAATTAGAAAGGTCAAGAAAAAAAAATCTCTTCATACAATGCCAAGTAAAAAAAATAGTATTCATTTGACTAAGGCCCAATAGTATAGGTTGTAGATAAACTCCTACAATTTTATTTCTAATAATAAAACAAATAATTTTACATCAAAAAATAAAATATAAAGATAGCATCATATTGACATTTTGCTTTAGGGAAGATTTGGTCGAAACCCCTCATAATAATACTTTAATGTATTAAAGATAAGTATAAAAAAAATTCATTAAAAAATCCAGCACACATTATTATTATCAAAATATTCTTAATAACTAATTTAATATTTTAAATTTAAAATTATATAACTTTTAATCTAAATGTTAGTTTTTAATAAAATTGGTATTTTTATATTTCTCTCATCAAGATTTATCAAATAAAATCTAAGTTGACTATGAAATTTTTATTTTTTTTTTAAATTACAGTTGAAATTGACATAAACAGTAATATTCTACTATGTTTCACTATAAAATTTGTAGGGTGAATTACACTAACAATCCTTATAGTTTAGAGCTTGTGTCACTTTGATATCTGACTTTTCAATTGTGACACATTTGTCCCTAAATTTTGAATCTTATTCTAAATCAGGGCAATTGAAAATACCATTACTCAATTTCAAGGACAAAATTGTCAATTTGATAAAATATAAACAAATTTGACAAAATTAAATGTCAAAAAAATATTTTTAAATTTTTAAAAATTATTTCTACCCACCAAAAATAAAATTATGTAAAATTGATAAATCTTTTACACATTTATTTTTTATTTTTTACCAAATTAATTTATATTATGTGTTTAGATGATGATTATGTAATCGGTAGTTGTTAAGATTTTAATGTGTAATCGATATATTTAATACGGAACTGCTACGTAGCTCGAAATTGGCAAGCTCGAAATTGGCTCGAATCCAAAACGACGTCGTTTTGGAGAATTATTTTTTTTTCAATTCTCGTTTTTTTGAAGATGAAGCAGAAAAAGAAGAAGAAAAGAGGTGAGGGAGCAGCGTCTGCCCACAACGTGATTCAAAATACAGAATCAAAGCTAAGACTATTGATACTGTAGCTGCTTGAGTTGCAAACCCAAAAATAGTTTAAACCCAAAACCTGGTTGAGTTGCAAAAGTCCAGATTTCTTGTACTGAATTTGGGGTTTGTTCTTGAGGTGCATGGATAACAATCACCACTGATCCCACAATGCAGCACACACATCCACGAACCCCCATTTTCCGCAGTCGTTCCTTCAACAAAAAAAAACAAAACAAAACAAAAACAGCAATTCATCTTCAGATCTAGGAAAAAAATAAATAAATAAACATCTTTATCAACATATCATCATCAACAATAACATCTTCATCAACATCATCAACACATCATCATCAGCCAACAATTTTTTTTTTTTCACTTCATTTTCAGATCCAGATCTACCAGGGAAAAAAAAAAAAAAAAAAGGTCTGAAAGTGGGCGATCGGCGATCACCGCCATCACTGCCATCACCTGTCATCTTCTTTTCCTCCTCCTTCTCTCCATTTTTTCTTCCTCTTCTCTTCTCTCTTCTCTCTCTCCTCTCTCTCTCGCCTCTGTCTGTTATTGAAAAGCAAGGGAAGGAAAAGAATTATAAAAATAAAAATAAAAAGAAGATGTTTCGAGCCAGTTTTCGAGCCCCAGTATTCGAGCTACGACTCATTTTCCTATTTAATATATGAAATGTTTTTAGTTTTGAATTTTTTGATTTAATGGATTAGTTTAATAATGATTTCAAAGTTGTCGCCATATTTGACTTTTGTAAAAATATAAATTAATTTAATGAAAATAAAAACAACCACCCATTGCATGATCATCATCCAAACACATAACAAAAATTAATTTGATAAAATAAATAAATAAGTAAATGTGTAAAAGATTTATCAATTTTACAAAATTTTATTTTTTATGAGTATAAATAATTTTTAAAAATTCAAAAATATCTTTTTTGACATTTATTTTTATCAAATTAGTTTATATTTTATCAAAGTGACGATTTTGCCCTTGAAATTGATCAGTGGTATCTTCAATTGTCCTTATTTAAAACAAGATTTAAAATTCATGATCAAATGTGTCCCAATTGAAAAGTCAGGGATCAAAGCAACACGAACCCCAAATTAAGGGCCTGTTAGTGTAATTCGTCCAAATTTATATAATAGATGTCACAACCCGCTCTCCCGTACCCAAGGGTTAAGTATCGCGATGGCCAGTAACTGAAATTATCTACGGCCAATTCGTAAACATATCAATAAACGCAAGCGGAAGTAATATTTAAATGAGAGTACCAAAATAATCATTGGAGCTTCTATTTTATTACAAAATTATATTGACCAAAAAGGCCGTTATTTACATAGAAAAATATCATAAAAATGCTATATGTGTCTATTCTGCAGCCCCGCATCTAAGACTTTCCAAAAACTATTTCTGAATTGTATTATTTCCTGAAAATTGGTAAACAGCTATAAGCACATGGCAGAGTGAGAAATATTATACCAAGAGTATAAGGGACAAAAAATAATCATGGATAGTTAGTTAGGTCAAAACATTTATATAACTCAGTTTGGTAAATACATCATTGATAAACAAATCATTTAAGTGGCAGAAATTGAAATACAGAAATAAATGTAAATATATAACCATAACCACGGTACAGAACAGAACATAACAAAATAGAGGTCACAGAAGTGACAGTCAGAACAGAAGTACGGATTCAAGAGGTGGCTCGTACGGATTCTAGAGGTAGCTCCCACAATAGTGTAGCACTTAACTTCGCATAGCACTTTGCTCTGCACAGAACAGAGGTCAATGGATCCATGACAGACAGAGGGTCACAAAGTAATCAAATAGAAGCCAATAGTTATTTAAGTCATCCAATACATGGGACTTCCGTGGTGGTACTTACAAAACATAATTATTTATAAGGTCATAATCAAATATTTTTTGAAATATAAACAAACGTATCCATGGGTTTCATTTTAAACAAATAGAGTTCAGAAATTAATCCACGTAACTGAAATCTTTATAAAACATAACTGTGTGTGTTGATTTTCTAACCACATTGCCAACTCAGTATTCAGCTGGAGAGCACAGGCAGAATAGATGGCATCTGGCTGACCTGCAACAGAAAGAGAAGACTCCGGTAGTGGTTCGTCCACCCGGGGGCACTCCGACGATCAAGTCAGTATATCTCTCATAGATAATCAATAGTTAAACTCATAAGCTTGAGCATAAAAGGATACCTTAGACCCATGGGGGTGCCTCTCTTTTATAGCCAATACAATCTTAGTCCCAATAGGAGCCTAACCCTAATGGACTTAGGATTATTGCTAATCTGGGACTCTCAGTGGGATTAGGATAAACTCTCTAAGAGTCTTATCTTTACCCAAACTGAAGTCTTCTCCCAATTTAGGACTCTTGTCCCATATCCGCTTATCTCGGATTCCGGTATCCTCGCAGATAACCTCGGCCTAGCCGAGATAACCTCGGTATCATGACCAGGACACGTGGCACCTTGGCTGACACGTCGGCATCACCTTGGCCACGTGTTGGTGCTCAGAAAATATATCCCCACAATTGCCCCCTAGGTTCTATTACCTCGGCATTCTGAGGTGATGGAACCTATATCGATACTTTCTAGTACGTCGGCTTAAAGTATCGCAGCCGAGATCATCGTTAAGGCTGACATGTCTCTTTAAAGAACAAGAATTCCAAGAACCCGTTCACGCGTATGAGCTGTCATATATAATCTCGGTTTAACTTTAACTTGTAAACTTTTCTCAAGTTTCAACAAGTGTTAAACAATGATCTCGGTTTAACTTCAACTTGCAAATTGTTACAAATTTCAACAAGTGTTAAACAATAATCTCGGTTTAACTTCAACTTGTAAATTGCTACAAATTTCAACAAGTGTTAAACATCATCTCGGTTTAACTTCAACTTGTAAATTGCTACAAATTTCAACAAGTGTTAAACATAACATCAGTTTAACTTCAACTTGTAAATTGCTACAAATTTTAACAAGTGTTAAACATCATCTCGGTTTAACTTCAACTTGTAAATTGCTACAAATTTCAACAAGTGTTAAACATAACATCAGTTTAACTTCAACTTGTAAATTGCTACAAATTTCAACAAGTGTTAAACATCATCTCGGTTTAACTTCAACTTGTAAATTGCTACAAATTTTAACAAGTGTTAAACAATAATCTCGGTTTAACTTCAACTTGTAAATTGCTACAAATTTCAACAAGTGTTAAATATCATCTTGGTTTAACTTCAACTTATAAATTACTACAAATTTCAACAAGTGTTGAATATAACATCGGTTTAACTTCAACTTGTAAATTACTACAAATTTCAACAAGTGTTAAACATAACATTGGTTTAACTTCAACTTGTAAATTGTTACAAATTTCAACAAGTATTAAACATCATTTATAACTCTTTGCCCCCTAATGTGGACTTATGTTCACATTAAGCTTGTGCATGTGATCTTGTTCGCCGAAATTGGTTTCAAGTCGAGGTTGTTAGCCTTGATTTCTCTGTTGATCTTACTTGGTTTCAACCTGAGTTTGATTCTGCCGAGATGGCAAGCCTATGTTACTCCAACTTAGTTCAACTCCATTATATGCAAGATTCGACTCTGCCATATAATGAGTCTAAGTTATTCATCATTACCTCGGCCTCGCATCGGCGAGCCGTTTTTCTTTTCGGACTTAAGTGCCGAGATATTGTCTTCTGGAATCTTGGATCTGCTCACTCAGGTTGAGCTTTTTTCTTCTCGGATCTACTTATTTAGGCTGAGATCTTATCTTTTGGGATCTGGGGTCCGGGGCCTGAAATCCAAGATCTGCTCACTTAGGCTGAGCTCTTCTATACTTGAATGTCATCTCCTTGGGAGCGCTCATGCCCCCTGTCTTCGCGTCCCTTCTGGAAGGGTCTTTATTCCGTTTATGTCGACAGACTCTCCATCTTCGCTAAACTCGTCGTTTTCAACACGTTGATCTTGTACGGTGATGGCCATCTATTCTCATTTCTTTCCCACAGACGGCGCCAAATTGTGTGTGTTGATTTTCTGACCACACTGCCAACTCAGTATTCAGCTGGAGAGCATAAACAGAATAGATGGCACCTGGCTGACCTGCAACAGAAAGAGAAGACTCCGGTGGTAGTTCGTCCACTTGGGGGCACTCCGACGATCAAGTCAGTATATCTCTCATAGATAATCAATAGCTAAACTCATAAGCTTGAGCATAAAAGCATACTTTAGACCTATGAGGGTGCCTCTCTTTTATAGCTAATACAATCCTAGTCCCAATAGGAGCCTAGCCCTAATGGACTTAGGATTACTGCTAATCTGAGACTCCCAATGGGATTAGGATAAACTCTCTAAGAGTCTTATCTTTACCCAAACTAAAGTCTTCTCCCAATCTAGGACTCTTGTCCCATATCCGCTTATCTCGGATTCTGGTATCCTCGCAGATAACTTCGGCCTAGCCGAGATAACCTCGGCATCATGACCAGGACACGTGGCACCTCGGTTGACACGTCGGCGTCACCTTGGCCACATGTTGGTGCTAAGAAAATATATCCCCACAATAACTTTTATTAATATACTAATAAAATATAACTTGTATAAAACAAATATGATAAGTTAAAACATACATAAAATACATTAGGGTAACTTAAGGTATAATATAACTCACCTTAACTTTAATATCTCACTCTTCCTTTCTACTATTAAAAACCTTCTCGACTTCCACTATTCTTTCATTTCTTCACTCTTTTCTTTTCCTCCCTTTCTTTCTCTCTTCCTTCTTTCCTTTCCTTCCTTCTTTTTTCTTTTCTTTCTTTCTTCTTTCATTTTCTTCCAGTGAATGCCTCCTCCCTTTTATAGGGGAAATAGAGCATACGTGGCAGATTCGATAATAATTATAAAGATTCATTTTTATCTTTAATAGATATTTAGGCCAAATTTGGGAAGACTAAATAAGTGCACTTTTTGACTTTTTATGAAATATGGGTTGGATTTGGGTTGGGTTTGAAGTGATGTGTTAGAGAGGTGATGTGACTTAAATAAGATGATGTGACTTAAATAGGATAGTGACTTTTTGACTTTTTGAATTTTTTAGAGGATGCCAAACTTGGCCTTAAGATAATTACCTTTTGACTCAACTTTAATATAATTATATAAATAATTTAATTTCTAATTAAATTATACTTTATCATATATCAATAGAAAATTAATTATTTATTTTAGTACCACACCTATTATTATTATTATTATTTTGACTCCTAAACTTTTAATAATTATATTATTTCACAAAATTACACATAATCATATATAACAAATTATATATTTTCCTAACTGTGATTAAATAATATTAGTATAAATTCTACAGAATAATTAAAAATCTGGGTTGTTACAATCTTCCCTCCTTTTAAAATTTCGTCCTCGAAATTTGTCATATGTAAGCTATCCGCTGCGCACTCTGATAAATATATATTAGATGATTAATCTGATAGAAAATACTACCTCAAAAAAAAAAAAAAACTTTATCAAAAATAACTCACTGTCTAGTTGTCAAAAATTATTTTGGACCAAAATAAGAAATAAGGAGCGACTTTAAAAACTTTTCACTCGTTTTGTTTACGATAAAAATAAATAAAAATGAGAACACAATGATAGAATTATATACAAGAATTGAAAATTTTGAGATGAACTTTTCATTTATGGGAAATAGTTTCAAAATTAGTATCTTTGTAATTTGAACCCACTTTTAAAAGTCAAAATAATTTTTTTTTTAATATTGAACTGAAAATTATAGTATTTAATTATATTATAATTTTATATGATTTTATATATATATTAAATTTTTTTTTTTTGGTGCATAATTTGTGAGGGACAATAGATATAAGGGTAAACTACCAATAGGTCCTACTTTTGAGACTTATTATCCATTAAGTCCTATTGATAAATTTATTAAGTGATAAAGATAAATTTATCAGTCTTTTATTTTTATAAATAAATTTATAGTGATAAATTTATCAGTCTCTTTGTTTTTATGAATAAATTTATAGTGATAAATTTATCAATCTCTTATTTTTATAGTGTTAAATTTATTAGTTAAGACCTGTAGGTAAATAAGTCTAGCTAATAGGACTGATTGGTAAGTACCCCTAGATATAATTTATATTTGTTATAGCAAAAGACAGAAGAGAAACAGAGAGTGTCGGGCTCAAGTACCCAAATAACCATGGATAGTTAGTTAGGCCAAAACATTTACATAACTCAGTTTGGTAAATAAATCATTTAAGTGATAGAAACTGAAATATAGAAATTGTGTAAATAAATAACCATAACCACGGTACTGAACAGAATAAAACAGAGGTCACAGAAGTGACATCAAAACAGAGGTATAGATTCAAGAGGTGGCTCGTACGGATTCTAGAAGTGGCTCCCACAATAGTGTAACACTTAGCTCCCCACAGAATAGAGGTATGGATTCAAGAGGTGGTTCGTATGGATTCTAAAGGTAGCTCCCACAATAGTGCAGTACTTAGCTCCGCACAGCACTTTGCTTCGCACAGAACAGAGGTACAGATTCAAGAGGTGACTCGTATAGATTCTAGAGGTGGCTCCCACAATAGTGTAGTACTTAGCTCCGCATAGCACTTTGCTCCGCACAGAACAAAGGTCAATGGATCCATGACAGATAGAGGACCACAAGGTCATCAAACAGAGACCAATGGTTATTTAAGTCCCCCAAGGCGTGGGACTCCCGTGGTGGTACGTACAAAACATAATTGTATATAAAGATCATAGTCAAATATTTTTAAAATATAAAACAAACATATCCATGGGTTTTCTTTTAACAAATAGGATTCAGAAAATAATCCACGTAACTGAAATAATAATATAACTTAATATAATTTATAAAACATAACTTGTATAAAATAAATATGGTAAGTAAAAACATACGTAAAATATATAAGGGTAACTCAAGATATAATATAACTCACTCTGCTATGTACTTATAGTTGTTTACCAATTTTCAAGAAACAATGTACTTCAGAAATAGTTTTTGGAAAGTCTTAGATACGGGACTGCGGAATAGACACACACATCACTTTTATGATATTTTTATATGTAAATATCAGCTTTTTGGTCAGTATAATTTTGTAATAAAAATAGAAGTTCTAATGATTATTTTGGTACCCTCATTTAAATATTACTTCCGCTCGCGTTTATTAATTTGTTTAAAAATTAGTCAGAAATAATTTTAATTACTAACTATCATGATATTTAATCCTTAAATACGAAAAAACAGATCGTGACAATAGAAAAAATAACTCAAGAATACACTATTGAAATAAAACTTTATTGTCATTGTCAACAACAACAACAGTAGATAAAATTTTACTTTTCCGTTTACAAATTAAAGTTATTTTTTCCCGAAATAGCATCATCAATTTATCCTGGTCGCCACCGCTACAAAGATATTTATAGCCTACCCGCGATACAAAAAGGGGTTCTGTTATGGTGTGCAATTTACACTTTACACTTATGTCTTTTCTGTTTGCAGTCCTGCTTTTGTTTTCACCTTCCACTTACACTTTTTGTGTAAGTGGCATATGGTGTGCAACCTTGAAGGTTGCACACCTAAGAAAAGTCCTACAAACAGAGATGATAATGCTTATCATATCACCCATCGTGATTGTCAGAATAGTGCAATTTACGCTATGTTTAGTTAAAGGATTTAAAGAAAGGTTTGGAAAGAAAAATAAAAAAAAAGTGTGAAATTTGAAAAGAAAAATGAAAAAAAATTATGTGAAATTAAATAAAATATAAATATATTTTATTTTTATTTTACCTAACTTTTCAATTTTTCTTTCCAAATCTCTCCTTAAATTATCAAATCAAACACAGCGTTTCTGTAACCATAAATTGAAATTTAAAAAGCAGAGTTTATTGTTTATGTTGCGTTGAGTCGGAGACTAGAGGAGATTCAAATTTATTTATAGGCTCTCTGTGTGTGAGTCTGGTGGGAAGTAATTCTATGGGTAATCTTCTTCATCTTCAACATGACCATCTTAGCTCTTGATTTTTATTACGTAATCTCTTTCTAAAACCCTTCAAATCACCATACAATTCACACTGTAAGTGTAGTATTGTTCATTACTTGCACAAAGTTCATTGGGAACTCTGTTGATATCAGGAAAAGATTTATTCATGGAAAGACATTGTCCAAAAAGAAATAAAAAAAATATTTCTGTGTCCTTTGTCAAGTATGGCCCTTTAGGTAAGAGTTTTATGAGAATTTTTTTTTATAAACTGTCCTTTATACCCAAAAAAATTTCCCTTTTGCTTTAGACCTTATTGACAATAGGGCTAGCCCTGCAGTGGTTCAAGTGATAGACAACCTCACGTTATGTTTGGTTGAAAGATTTTAAAAGGAATTTAAAAAGAAAAAGAGAATAAATATATAAAATTAAGTGAAATATAGTATATTTTATTAACATTTTACCTACCTTTTTTATTTCTCTTTTTAAATTTCTTTTTAAATTTTCCAACCAAACATAACATAAAAATTCACTTGAGGCCTTAAATAAAAGAGGATTCTACTTTTCATGTTTTCACTACACAGTGTGGATAAAAGAAATCATCAATCAAAATAATTAAAAAAAAAAAAAAAGGATAGTCAAAAAATCTATGTATAAAAATAAAATTATCAAAATAAAATCACGTCATTAGTCATTTTTGCTCTCTCCATCAAATAAAATTTTAGAGTAAAACAAGTTATCTTATCGGATGCAAAAATAAGGCCTGGTTTGAGATGTTCTAAATTATTGTACTTTTTGACTTTTTATGAAATATGAGTTGGATTTGGGTTGAGTTTGAAGTGATGTGGTAAACAGATGATGTGACTTAAATAAAATATTATGATTTAAATAGGATAATAACTTTTTAACTTTTTAATTTTTTTTAATACATGACAAACAAGGCTTAAGTTTCATCATTACATTTATTCCTTTTTCGTCAAGACTCAAAAAAAATAATAAATAAATAAGCTTCTTTATATTTCTTTTTCTGGAATAGTTTTTCATCCATGTATTTATTGTAATAAAAACAAGAGCCTTTGTCACTACCCAACCTCTCGTTCATAGCAAATTTAGCTGCCGTTTGACATATCACTTTTTTTAGTTAATTTTTTGACTTTTTATTTATTTTAACTTTGGTTAAAAAGTTTATTTGGATTAATTTTTTTGATTTTTTGACTTTTGTGAAAGATAAAAAATAAAATAATTATGATTTAGATGTGATATTTTATTTTATTAATTTTTGATTTATTTTGTCTTTTTATAACTAATTTAGCCCAAAAAAATAATACCAAACGAAGCCTTATTATTACAACTATCCTTTTTCGCTCACTGCATTACATTTTAGCCTTCGTTTGGTAATGACTTTTTTAGTTGACTTTTTAAACTTTTTTAGCCTGAAACTTTTTTGTTCGTTTGGTATTTTTGATTGATTTTTTTTTACTTTTTAGCTTTAAAATGGTAGATTTTTTTTGTCCTTTTATGATTTTTGACTTTTTGTGATTTTTTGAATTTTTTTTTTATCTTTTTACGATTATTTAGTCTAAAATAAAAACCAAACAACCCCTTAATCTCTCTCAGTAAATAAAAGTCAATTATAATTCTCCCAATCATATATATTTTTTTCCACAGTTAATGACTGAATTACATTAAGTTAATTATACAATTGGAGAGCATAAATAAAAAACTAAAAGTTTAATGGACAAATTAAAAATTAGAGTAAAGTTTGAGAGACAAATTAAATTTGCGTTTGGTAGAGTTTTCTAAATATGATTTGAGAATAGAGTCGTATTTTGAGTTTATGAGTTTTGAAATTATACTTTGAGTGTGGAAAATTTATTGGTGAATGAGTTTTGAAAAGAGTTTTAAATCGAGTGGAGGAATTATTGATGTGATATATGATATTTAATACAAAAACTTACAACTCATAACCAAATACATAGCTCCAAATTCTATTAAAACTCATAAAAAAATTTAAAAAATTCAGAAAATATTTTTTGTTGAATATATAAAAATTAACATATGTCAATTGTAAAAAAAAAAAAATAAATAAATAAATAAATTGTACTGTTCCGGTCAACTGGCCAGGCGACCAGTGGGACGACCGATTAGTTCAAATTTGCCCACCTTTGACCAAGTTTTCAAAAGTGAGTGGAATTAATTTTTGAAAAAATCACAAGCAAGCACCATATACAAACTAAGAGCTGAAATTACAATTCTAAAACTCTTCCACACCGACCCCAAATTTACGTTCTTTCAGGTATGTAACAAATGGGGAACAAAGGTTTTCAACTCAATTTCATTTTCCTCTTTCCTTCACTCAGCAAAGTGTATGACATAATGCTGATGAAAGTGGCATTATAGTCAAGAAAATTGGAATAAACTATTGATCAGCAGCATAAGTAGGAAAATATCGAAGTTTGAATTTTTTTTAATGCTATATTTCTATTAAAAATATATATATAAATGAATACTATAAAAATAATAAATAAGAATAAATAAATGAGTTCTTTTTTAATATTGCATCTTCAAGTAATTTAATAGGAAAAATTCACCAATCTCATACTTCTTTAAGTATCAAAATTCAACTTGTACGGGGGCGAAAAATCCTTTGCTCTCCGTACGCCTTGAACGTCAAGCTTCCGTCAACGGCGTCTGTCTTTGCAACACAAGAACGGTGAGCTGCTCGGCGGTGGTGTGCCGGAAAAACCCTCCGACGCTCAAGTCAGTTTACTGGGGAAGAAAGCAACGAGAAGAGAGAGAGAGCGCTTGTGAGAGTGAGTTCGCATACCTCCAACGTTCGTCTCCTCCTCATTTCTAGGCTGGCCATACAGCCTCATGGTTGTGCGCGCATTACCTCTGTTGTCCTTCCCTGGACAGGTGGCAGTGCGCGCCTCTCACCACCTCACGCGTGTAAAGGCTTTGTCCCTCCACCAGTACATACAGAACTGTCTAACGGTATTGAGGCATTCGTGGAGCAGATGTCCTCTCCTTCTCACCATTAGCCCAGGTGGCACCCTTAACCGGGGTGCCATGACCGGCCTAACCCTTGGGAGACTTGCCATCACTTAACCGTGCTACGTACCGCCGGCCTGCAACTTAGGACCCGCCGAGAACTTAACCACCTATGCCGGGCCATCCTTGATCAGTTCATCGTGATCGTCCGGTCGCGAGGCATGCCGGCCTCCAACCGTTTTATCTCCAATCTCGGTCACACGCAACCGCTTCACCTTGGCTGAACGGCCGGAGGCATGCCAGCCTGGCTGCATCCTCCACGTAACCCGGTCAATCCTTCAGCTCGGTTGCAATCTTCACTGCGAACTTCGCCCTGCACGAGCGACCTCCAGCTCGATCCTCGGGAGGTTACCGGTTGACCTCGTCGCCCGCGCAAGCCAGGCCGCTCGGCCATTTCAACCGTCCAATCTGCTCGGCGCCGCGAAGTTCGTAACGCTGGACGTCACTGTTGCTCGGCCGTACTATCCGATGGAAATCTTCCCTCTCACAACTCATAAGAAATAATTAAAAATATTTAATTTATAATGAAGTTTCTTACTTTAACATCATTACGTGAATAAAGTTTTACAGTAAGAACCGTATTTGATCTAGAAATTTCTATTTATTTTGAAATGGCATCATCAATTATTTATAAAATCAAAAGTCATTGAATTTTTTTAAAGTTTAAATCTAAATTTCAGAGAATTTGAGAGGCTTGTGGAGCCCATCACCGGTCCCATTTTGATAATCTGGACAGTTGATTTTGTAAGATTTTCGTGTATATGATCCATAAAAAAAATTAAGTTGATCCAATAATTATAACCATTTTATTTTATCGTATTTGTCTCTTAAAAAGTGGACGACAAATATGTTTTTGAAAATAAGTCATTTTTTTTTTTTTTTTGAGATAAACAAGATAAAATAAAAATATTACAATTATCAAATCGATTTAATTTTTTCATAGGTGACATATATATGAAAGGTCTTACAAAATTAATAGTTTGGATTATTAAAACGAGACATATAATAAGCCTTTTAAATTTCATATATATATTTTTTAAATTTAAATTTAAATTTGAGAGAGCCTAACCATATATTAAAATTGTACTGAAAGATCATGGGTGAGTGAAAAGAGTGGTGGGCAACTTAACACAACAATTTATATTAGTTATTTTTTTTATTCTTAAAATAATTGCTAAGCAAACTAAATATTTCATTTACATTTTATACAATTTTTACTTTAAATCAATGACACTTGTGCCAAAAAAAAAAAATCTTAAATCAATGACACTTGTGCAAAAAAAAAATAAAAATCAATTTGATGAGTGAGGTACAAGAAGTATCTCTTATGTTTGGTGCAATTGTTTTCCTTTTTTTTTTATGTTAATTTTTCTAATATATCAACAATATTCACATGTACAGTATATATATTATTTTGTTGCAAGATAGTGGTTAATATGTATTAGTAATTAGATTATAACGCGGGCTAACATCAAATATGAAACTTCACTCACCTTAGCACCTAAGTGCTCTCTTTATGATCACTTGGGCAATTACTCAAGGTCAAACACTTACCATTTATTTTTTTGTTGACAAATTCAATAAAATAAAAATACTATAATTATTGGATTAATTTAATTTTTGTTATAGATGATATACATGAAAAGTCCTACAAAATGAATAGTTCATATCATCAAAATGAGATTCGTGATGACAGTCTGAAGGGGAGAGAATTCTTTCTTTTTTTAAAATAGATCATTTATTTTTTGGGTGATAACATAATAATTAAGGCCTTGTTTGGGAAGTTGGCTATTTTAGTAGGTTATTTTAGTTTTTGGCTATTTCAGTAGGCTAAAATTTTTTTATTTGAAAAGATAGTTAGATTTTTTTGTAGTTAGATGTGATGTTTATGAGAGAAAAAGTGAAATGATTATAGATTTGATGTGACATTTATTTATTAACTATTTTAGCCTATTTTATTTTATTTTATTTGTAAATTTTAACCTAAAAAACTAATTAATAATCTTTTCCAAACAAGGCCTAAATAAGTTATGATTATGAAATTGACGTTATTTTTGTACGGGGATTTGGTAATAGGCCCCTCACTATCTAATTTGTCTTTCAAAATGACAATAATTATATAAGTACTTTCAAAACCCTTATTTTCAAAAGGACAATAATTATAAAATTTTACTTTGAATCACAGTAAACATTACTCTGATTCAGAGTAAAATTTTATTCTGAATCAGAGTAAAGTTTACTATAATTCAAAGTAAAATTTTATATTGTTAAGTAAATCAACATGTTTTTAACCAAAGTAAAATTTCAGAATAAAGTTTTACTTTGAATCATAGTAAACTTTACTCTGATTCAGAATAAAACATATATTTAACCAGAGTAAAAACATAGTAAAAACATATATTCAGAATAAAACATAGTAAAATTTTACTTTGATTCAAAGTAAAATTTTATATTTTTAAGCAAATCAACATATATTTAACCAGAGTAAAATTTTACTCTAATTCAGAGTAAATTTTATTTTGATTCAGAGTAAAATTTCTGTGTGAAATTCTTATTAGAGAGATTCTTATCAGAGAGAGAGAAAGAGAGAGAAATTGAATAGATCATCCATTGAACAAGCTGAGTATGAACAGGTCAATTCAAAAATCAGTAAAAACACAAATCTATATTACAAGGATGTATAACCACAAAACACACAGATCAAAAACTAAACAAAAACATCCAAATATCAACATAATCATAATCTGACTGAGGTGACCATTTCAGAGAACACATCTAAATATCTCTCTATCTTTTGATTTCAAAGAATACATGTGTTTAACAACACTCATACACACAAATATATATATACACATATATTCAAAACTCAGATCTGTGTTTAAAAAAAATATGTATAACCAAACAACTCCACCAAACATGCTTTTGTTGCCGCCTAGAGTGCCGCGACAACGTTGATCTAGAACCCTAGATCGGTATTGAACCTCAAATCGGTGGAAATGGTAACCGCACATCAAGATATCTGCCTCTCTCTTTCTCTCTCTCTCTATATATATATAAATATGTGTATATCTATAGCCAGAGTCCGGCGACAATCGCCGTCGTAGCTTTCGCGTAATATACATACATATACTCACTTACTGATATATATAGATATACACATGTATGTATGAGTCATATATACATACATACATACACACACATATATATAAATACATACATACACATATACATAGGAAGAGCAAATCAATGGAGACGTGGCGGAACTTGGCGTATTCGCCGGAGGGAGCGGCGGAAGAGGATCGGACGCCAGTGGCGTTGGCGAGGTCAACGCAGGAGTTCCAGAAGTGATAGCTGAGCTTCTAGATCTGAAGCTTGAAGGAGTTAGAGAAGGGAGAAAGGGAGGAGAGAGACAGAGAAGATTGGGAGAAAGTGGGTGGAGAAAGTGGGAAAATTTAGTTGAGGGTATAATAGTCTGATAAAATATTTAAATAATAAATTTTGTCATTTATGTAAGACTTTATAATTATGAGGGGGTTTAGAAAGTATAATTTTTTTCTTAATTTTTTTAACAATGAAAAGAAGGTAAAAGGGAGTTTATAGTCAAATTTCTCATTTTTGTATGGGTAATATGGACCAACAACCTTAGGCCTAGGCATCCTTTATGATTCATATTATGAATGAGAGAAAAGCGGAGTCGAATATGGAACCCCAATTTTAAGGGAATCCCAATTTTAAGGGTATTAGGGACATAGAAAATGCATGAGACCCCCAAGTAGGGGTGCTGGGGGTCCTTTTTGATTGGTTCAAAACAAATTTTTTTTTGTTGTTGTTGTTTTCATCCATTGGCAGTCCCCCACGTGGAGGTGGGGGGTGCTGGGAGTCTTCTCCCGCTGGGGAGCAGGACTGTAGTGACATTAGTTACGTTGGGCTTCATTTGAAAAGGTGATTGGTCTAATTTAAGAGTTATGACAGGGACTTAAATAAATTATCAAATAAATTACTAAACTTCTCACATAAGTGTGGGATAGGTCCCACACATATGTGAGAGATTTGATAATTTATTTGGTAATTTACTTGGAATTCATAGTATTTTTCGTAATTTAATCTAGTAAAAGATAAAATAGAATAAAATATTAATAAGATAAAATATTACATTTAAATTATAATCATTTCATTTTCACAAAACTACAAAAAAATCAAAAATTTATCTTAAACGAAACTTTTTTAACCAAGCAAAAATAATTAAAAAATCAAACTAAAAAAGTTCTTCCTAAACGAAATCTCAATTTTATATTTGTTTTGGTTTACGTGCAAGTGATATAATTAATTAATAATTAAAAAAATATAAAAATATATTATTTTTAATATTTTAATTAATAACCACCTCACTAAATTTAAAAATTAAATCTAACTTTGAAATTAAATAACAATGCTCCAAGCAATAAATCAAACGGTGGGTCTAAACTTTAACTGATATCACCGCTTACGAACGTGTCCACTGACATCCCGCAGGCTCCCTCATTGCGATCCACGTCGCTTTCTATTGAAAATATTGCATTCAAAGTTTGTTACTCCACTCTCGCACAAAGTGTTTCACAAACAAAAGGTGGATATTGATCCGACGGTTGTGATGGGCCCACCTCATTTCTCTTCCCTCCATCCGAAACCGTTATGGTAAATATGCATCTTATAATTAAAAAAAAAAATTGTATAATTTTATATTTTTGAGTCATAATTAAAAAAATATATCATAACTAAACATAATATGTGATATAATTACAAAATTCATGAATCATAACTAAAAGAAGAAAATTGATCACAGCTAAAATAAAAAATAACATAATTAAAAATGCATATGATACATTATTTTTTAGAAGGTGTATATTAAGATTTCTAACAATGATACATAATTCTAAAATAGTAACTCTAATGGAAGTTCTAATGAGGTAGAAGAGAGAGATAGAAAGAGGAGTATGGACCCCCTCTTCATATAGACACTCTCTACATCATTAGAACTATATTAAGGTAGTGTTTGGTAGAACTTTCTAAATATGATTTGAGAATAGGAGTTGTATTTTGAATTTGTGAGTTTTGGAATTATGATTTGAGTGTGAAAAATTTGTTTGGTGAATGAGTTTTGAAAAGAATTTTGAATTGAGTGAGGAATTATTGATGTGATATATGATGTTTGATACAAAAATTTACAACTCATAACCAAACACATAATTCAAAATTCTATTAAAACTTATAATTTTTTTAAAAAAATTCAGAAAATATTTCTTTTGAATATATAAAAATTAACATGTGTCAATTGTAAAATATATATATATACTGTTCTGGTCAACCGGTGGGACGACCGGGTAAGCCAAATTTAAAATTTTCTTTTCTTGAAAATCCTACCTTCAACAGAGTTTTCTATTTATTGTACAAATATAATTTAAAAACTCTATCCAAATATGATATTAGAATATATGAATAGAATTATAATTTAAAAATCCTTCCAAACATAACCTAAAACTCTCAAATCAAAACTTTCAAACATTGTTCTTAGAATTTCTCTCCCTTTCATTTCATGAATCATGATGAATCATAACACGAGAAATTATTAGTTACTCCACATCATTTATTAAAAAATAACTATCTAACTCTCTCTTAAAAAGAGAAAAAAATATTAATAAGAAATCCTAGTAATTCAATTAATAACAATAAAGTTGAAGCACCACGTCGGCTTACCGAGGAGCAAAGAATAATTTTCCATAACAAAAGCATCATACCCTGCCGACATCTCTTGCCGATATCAAAGTCAAATCTAAACCACCCACAATTTTCTAGTAATCCTCTCTCGCTCTCTCATCAGATTTTGGTTAGCAGAAGCTGCAGAGGAGGAAACAGTGATGGAGAGTGCTGGTTATTCTGATGAAAAGAAGGCGGCTACACAGCCTCTATTGGGCACCACCCCCACCCAAAAGGGTGGCTTAAGAACCATGCCATTCATCATAGGTCTGTGCTTCTCTCTCTCTATATAACTATTCACTGTATGTATATACAATACAATACATACATACATGAATTGGATCTTTTAATTTGGGTTTTTGTTTTTTCAATTGTTTAGAGTCTAATTGTGATACAATTTGAGGAGCTGTAGAGTCCTGTATTGTGAGTCCTACAATTTTTCTCACAATTTTAAAAGTTTTATACAGAATTATTCATCATGGCAGAGTGGTTTTTCATTCATTCTTTTTTCTTTTTTTAATTTGTTTTTTATTTAAAACCCATATTGATAATTTTTATCTATTTTAAGGTCATAGATTCACACCTTTAACACAACATTGTGTATATATTTTATTTATAATATCATTACTTTTAATTAATGATTCAAATATTGTATATTTTATTTTATTTTTGTTTTATTTTTTCTAAGCGGTAAATTCTGATTGATTTGATTTGGTTTGGGATTCACAACTCTTCTCACAAGAACATTCTAATCCACTGGAAACAAATTCTGACTTTTTTTTTTTTTACTTATCTGGCAGTCAGTGCCCCCATGTTTGTAACTATACATCTAAATTTCTAAATTTTTAGAAATTTAACAAATAATTATTGAATTTGGGATAACATAAATAAGCCACCTCTTTTTTGTTTTTGTTTTTGTTTTTTCTGTAAGTTTTGATTTTGATTTTGATTTTGATTTATTTATTTATTTTTTCAGTTCGTCGTAGAGTATAATTTAAAAGTCTATATCTTTTTGAATTTTTTTTTAATAAATTCACTGAAAGTAGATATAAAGTCAACAAAAATGCAAATCTCAAACACCCACTCGCTTCGTTTAGCAAGTGACTTTTTTTAGTTAAAAAGTTATTAAAAAAAATTAAAAAGTCAATAATTCATACCAAAAAGTCAAAGATTCCCTTTTCTCTATATTTTTTGTACATCTTTTTGTAAAAATTTAAAAAGTCATTCTAAACGTACTAGTTTTTTTTACATTACATTTTAGTCAAAAAATCAAAAAGTTACTAAAAAAACTTGTTCCCAAACGAGGCCTAAATGGTGTTTTGGGAAGGTAGTAAAAAATTGATATTTTGGCCTTTTTTTTTTTTTTTTTGATATAAAAAAAAAGTAGAGAAGTGATGTAACTTAAAATAGTTAAAAAATCAAAAAATTAACTTTTTATTAGCTTGCCAAAACGCCCCTTAATAGTTATTGGATATATCATTTTTGCAGTTAATTAACGGTATTTGAAAAAACAAAAGACTGTAGCAAACCTTTTGCATTGTGCACTTTATATAACAAAATAGATTGCATAATCAACAATTATAGTATGGTAAATTTCCTAGGTTTTTTTTAAAAAAATTATTTTATTTAAGTGGTAAATTTTCATTGTTAATTTTATTTTATTTTTATTGGGCAGCAAATGAGGCATTTGAGAAATTGGCCAGTTATGGGTTAATACCAAACATGATAATGTACTTGATGAATGAATATCACATGGACATGCCCACTGGCTCCAACATCCTCTTTCTCTGGTCAGCTGCCACCAATTTCATGCCTGTTCTCGGGGCGGTCATGGCTGATTCCTCCGTGGGTCGGTTCCGTATGATCGGGTTCGGGTCCATTGTCAGTTTCCTGGTAAATTTCCAATTCCATTTTCAGTATATCAACTAAATTTTCCCGCAAAATTTGTTTATTTTCCTTCACTTTCTTTCTGCTTTATTATTGATTTGAGTGTTCATCTTTGTGCAAATCAATTGCTGTCTCTTTCAGTTTTTTAGAAGACTTCACGAGTAAGTGATATGGACGTTTAAATCAATGGATCTTGAATATTGTTTATTAAAATTATTTATACAGTTCTAGTAAATGTTGATGTGAAAGCTAAGGTCAAAGGAAAAGTTAAGGACCAACGGTGGAAAGGAAGGTTTAAATTGATTGATCACTATGTATTTTAAGAAAAAATAATAAATAGTCTATCTATTTTTAAAATTATGTATAGTCTATTTATTTTTAGGAAAAATATCATTTGATTTGATAATTGTCAATATATGATTAACTTAATTTTTATTTAAAAATTAATTTATTTATAAATTAAATGATTCAAATTATTAAGAAGAATCTAATATAGATCCAAAGCCACACAATTGAACCTTGACCAGAGATTAGTCTCTTAATTGCGAAAAAAAATGCAAAGAAAAAATTAATGTGAGTTTATATTCATTTTAATTGTAATTCCTACTATACTCGGAATAAATTTACACATTTTTCTTTTTTTTTTTTCCTATTCACGCATCATTGCTTCAAACACAAAAAATGGTGTGTTTTTTTTTTTTTTTGGTTCTTAATTTTTTTTTTTGATTTATTGAACATTTAAATTGTGAATATTCAATCCATCACATGAATCCGTAGGGAATAATAAACTATTGCTATAACACAAGGATATATTTGTCTTTTTCCACGAATTGTAATACGTGTTTCTTGGCCCTTGTTTTACGGCTAAATGGCAAACAGCACCTCGGACAAATCACAAGTGTGTTGATTACATCACTGCTATTGTCATTACTATTTTTTGTATTTGTGGAATTCTCTGACTTTTGTTTTGTTTTGAATACTTGGATTTGCACAATAAAAAATCTAAAATAAAAAATAAGGTAAAAGTTTTATTTATTTATTTATTCGAGTCTCTTCTCTTTTTTTTTTTTTTCTTCCGAAAAATTTATACTGTGTTTGGTTGAGAAATTTAAAAAATAAAATAAAAATAATAGATGAAATATAAATAAAATATATTTACATTTTACTTAGTGTCATACACATTTTTTTTGTCTTTTTTTTTTTTTTTTGTCTTCTAAAATCCTCCTTAAATCTCTCAACCAAACACACCATAAATGTCGAAAACATAACCGAGTAAGTAATCCATGTAACCATATTGATGCTAATTTGTTTTTGAAATAAATGTCGAAAACGTAACTCTTGAGTAATTCGTGTAATCACTTTGGGAAGAGACTAAGGCTAAGTTTGATATCTTCAAAAAAAGTCAAAAAGTCACTATCTTATTTAAGTCACATCATCTTATTTAAATTACATCACCTCTCTACTACATCGCTTCAAACCTAACTCATATTTCATAAAAGTCAAAAAGTACACTTATTTAGAACATCCTAAACAACCTCTAAAACAGTCAGTTTTTTGACTTTTTAGCTTTTTAGCCAAAAAAGTCAAATTTTTTTTACCTAAAAGAACTCAATTTTTTTGCCAAAAAAACTATTAAAAAAATAAAAAAATAAAAAAATCAACTTTTTATTAACTTCCTAAAACACCACATTGATGCTAATTTGTTTTTGTTTTTCAATCTTATGCAAATGGTGTGACACCACCATTTATTGTTGTGGGGTCAATTGACCGCTAGATTAGAAAAACTGCGTCGGTTTAATTTTTGAATTAATTTTTTAAAACTCAAAATTTAAAAATTGTTTGGTTTAGGATCTTGGTTCCTGTTTTCAAAAAGCACTTTTCAGAAAATTCTACTTTCTTATTTTTCGTATTTTTTTTATTTTTACTGAATTTTTTAAATATTTTAAGCAATTTTTTTTATTTTTTAGACATACCTAACATAAATATATTTAAAAAGTAAAAAATTTGTGAAAAAAACTTTTTAAAAATTCACTAAATACCAAAAATATAAAAAAAATATGAGAATTTAGTACATTTTTTGTATTTTTATGTATTTATTAATTTTTTAAAATATTTTTTTACAAATTTTTTACTTTTTGGATATATTTAAGTAAGGTGAATCTAAAAAAGTAAAAAAAAATATTTAAAATTTTAAAAATATTCACTAAAAACAAAAAAACACGAAAACCAAAAAACTGAATTTTCAAAAAACTTAATCCAAAAAATTCAAACCAAACACACTGAATTTTGTTTCGTTTTTACGTATTGGCCAAATTATTTTTTTTATGTTTTAGATGTGTATGATCTAGATAGACTTAAATAGTAAATAAAATGTAAAGAATGCAAAAATAAATTTAATAAATACATAAAATATTAAAATTATATTAATTTTTTAACTGGGTCAAATATATATATATATAGTTGTATATTTCTTATTATTCAGTAATTTTATAAAAAATTATATTTGGAAGTGAAATGTTTTAAATGTATATAAATTGAATGGATATAAAATCATAAAAGAAGTGTTAAAATTTTTAAAACGTTCATAAAAAATAAAAAAATATGGGGTGAAATTTTTTCCTATAGATTAGATTAGATGCATTAAAAAAATAAATTTAGATTAAGTATATGAAAGAATTAACAAATTTGACTATAATCAAAAAGTTTTGACTATAAGACAAAAAAAATACAAGATCCCAAAAAATTCAAAAACTAGTTTTGAAAACTAATAACCAAATAAGTTTTGAATTTTCAAATTTAAAAAAATTATTTTCAAAATATACAAGTCAAAACTAATTTGAAAACGTATAACCAAATAAATTTTGAATTTTCAAAACTCTATTAACAAAATTATCTTTCAAAACAAACCAAACTGACCAAGTTCTCATTTATTTATATTTTTTGTTTCTTGAAAACATTAGTGTGAATGTACCAAGTTTTCATTAGTGTAAACTTGTTTCTTCAAAGGAGTGATTTTTTTATTATTTATTTATGAGCATTATTATTCAAGACAAAAAATTAGATTCATTTTTTAAGCCCAGTGTGTCAATCAATTAAGATATTAAAAGTAACATTATTTCTCATATTTTCTCTAATTATCAACCAATCATATCACTTATATATCATTAGGTTTAGAAAATGAGTCTAAAAAGTATATTTATATATAATTTATATTATATATTAAGGAAAATGAAGTTTTTAATCAAAAGAGCCTTGTGAAGTTTAAAACCCTCATACTATTTTTTTAATTAATTAAAAAATCTTCTATTGGCTAACTGTTATTGAATCATTAAAAAAAAAAAAAAAAATCTCATTATGCCTTGATTTACATATTTCAAAAGAAAAGTTAATTAATCCATTTAAATTTAGAAATTTGAAAATGAAAGTTAACTAATCAGTTTTAAATTTAAAAAAAAAAAAAAAATCTTCCAACTTTTATTAAATTATTTTAAAAAAATCAAGCTCAAAACTATCATACTATTTTTCTAAAATTTTTATTTTTCAAACAATTCAAAAAAAATTTATTGGCTAACTTTTATTGAATCATTTAAAAAAAATCTTATTATGCCTTGATTTACACATTTTAAAAGGAAAGTTAATTAATTCATTTATAAATTTAAATTTAGAAATTTGAAAAAGAAAGTTAACTTATCAGCTTTAAAATTTTAAATAGATCTTCTACCTTTTATTGAATCATTAAAAAAAAAAATTCTTATTATGCCTTGATTTACACATTTCTAAAAAAAAAAAAATTAATTAATCCATTTAAAATTTTAAATATAGAAATTTGAAAAGTTAACTAATCAGTTTTAAAAATTTAAATAAATCTTCTGGTTTTTATTGAATCATTTAAAAAAAATCTTATTATGCCTTGATTTACACATTTCAAAAAGAATATTAATTAATACATTTAAAAATTTTAATTTAGAAATTTGAGAAAGATTAGTTTTGAAATTTAGATTTTTGTACCACTAATATATAGCAATTAATTCACATCTTTCATAAATTTTTTTTCTTGATGTTTAATTTTTTAAATAATTAAAAAAAATTATTGGTTAGCTTTTATTCCCTTATAATGTGATTGATAATCCATTTTAAGAATTTGTTTGTCTCACAAAATATTATATAGGTTTTTATTTTTATTTTTATTTTTATTTTTTATTTTATTTATTTTAATGATAGTGTATATCTCAATACAATAAAAGATTCAAAACTCCTTTCAAACACTGATGATGTGTTTGGTTCATGGTTTGGGTAAAAATTTTGAATGGAAAAATAAAAATGTATGTAAAATTAGGTAAAATATAGTTATATTTTACTTATCTTTTTCCTTTCTCTTTTCAAATTCCTACTCAAATTCATGAATCAAATATAACATAAAGTTGGGTACATATTTTTTCCATACTCAAAATTTTGAATTAATATTACATTTTAAAATCGTGTATTACAAACTCTTATCATATATGTCTCTTCATATAATAATGATTGAAATTTATTTTAGTTGCTATCTCGAATATTAGTTATAGAGTCAAAGAAAATGTGTAGGTCTTAAAATTTTAAAGTAAAAATTTTACGTTAGAATTTATTCAAATGTAAATCTCTTAATATTTATATAACATTTTTTTTTATTGATCGATAAAAAGCACCATAAATATTAAGATTTTTATTTTTTTATTTTTTATGATATTGAGTTATTAAAATATGATGCATTGTAGGTCTAAATCAAGAATTGTTGTTAGAAATTTTTTTTTTTGACTCAAACTAAATTTTCTAGTCTAGTTTTTAATATTTAATCCAATATTGAAACTATCAAACTAGCTCATACTGGTTACAAATTGATAAAGACAATTTTTATGATTAGGGAGAGGTCACATTAGCTTAAATATTAACTCGAGTAAATTTTAGGTCACTTCTAATGTTTAGTCAAACAAGACACGTCAATCCTAATCTATTTTTATGTAAAAGTAACGACATACGACAATTTATAATTTTGAGTAGACAAATTTTTAGGCTTTACAAAATAAGAAAAAATTAGTATATTAACAAATGTAATTTACTACTATCATATAGTAAATTAAAATTACAAAACTTATAAAACAAAATGTATTTATATTTTATCGTAAATATAATTTTTGTAATTTATTCTTTAATTTTTACCAATTAAATTATGACATACAGTTTTTTTTATTAAGAACTTAGAACACACAATTAATAACATCAGAATAAAATTTAATTGATTATAAATTATTTTTACTACATATTTTAAATAAATTTTATATTATTATTTTAATTTAAAAATTTAATTTTAATTATTTATTTATACCCGTGCATAGTATAGTAATATGTAATATGCTAGTTTTCCTTTATTTATGCATGTAGAATTTGTAGAAGTTAAATTCTTCATTCACCCGTTGAAAAAATTTCCGTAGCCACCAACATTGATACGCAATTGTAATATTAGGGGAGGGAACCATCTATATCGTATTAGAAATTGTTATCAGCGCATTGAGAAATTATTCAAGATTCTTCGAGCAAATTTAGGTACTGATCCAAATAAGTAGTTATTGGTTTAAATCATATGACCCACCAGTTTGTGTTAAAATTTTAGGAGATAAAGTGAAGCCCATAAATAGAATAGAGCATTGCTTCCCTAGCATCTAGTTTACATGAGGGGTGGGTGGTGATTTAGTGACTTATGTGTTACCCCAAGAACGGGGGAACTCAGGGTAGGGGATGAAAATGATAATAGTCCCCAATATATATATATATATTTGTTGATTCATGGTGTTATCTCGTTGATTTTCCGTGGGTCAGTTTTTGATTATTGGACTTGAAACCAAAACAATTAAGGTTTCTGTCCCAAGTGGCATTGACTAGCTAAATCATTTTTCGTCATTCTACTCTGTCGACTATCTATAACATTTTTTGTCATTTTGTTTTGTCAAGAGCTATATGCGGTTTTTAATTATTGGACTGAATTGACTTAATAGGCTTATGATAAGTTAGAGATTGCACTCCACTAACTGTTAAGATGATGTTAATACCCCAAAAAAAATCTCATTATAAAAAAAACAAAAAACAAAAAATGAAGGTAATTTCAAATGCAACTGTGATCTATATCAGATCAAGTTCTTACTTTGCAGGGGATGATTCTTCTGTGGTTAACCACCATGATTCCACAAGCAAGGCCGCCTTCATGCGACCAATCAAGTTACAACTGCACCTCCGCGACACCTCTCCAACTCATTCTTCTATGTTCTTCTTTCGGGCTCATGTCCATTGGAGCCGGGGGCATCAGGTCCTCTTCCCTAGCCTTTGGTGCGGACCAGCTAGCAAAACATGAAAACCTAAAAACTTGCTGTGCCTTACAGAGCTATTTCAGCTGGTACTATGTTACAGCCGCATCTTCAGTTTTTATTGCAATGAGTTGTATTGTGTATATTCAAGATAATGTAGGGTGGCAAGTGGGTTTTGGAGTTCCTGCAGTGCTCATGTTCTTGTCGTCTGTTTCGTTCTTTTTGGCTTCTCCTTTCTATGTCAAGGTGAAGGTGAAATCGAGCCTGGTTGTTGGGTTTTTTCAAGTGATTGTTGCCTCTTACAAGAACAGGCATTTTGAATTATCGTCGCAGAGCTCAAATGTGTCGTACTACCACAAAAAGGGATCAATGCTGGTTGTTCCGAGCGAGAATCTAAGGTATCATGCACTCAATTGTCCACGTCATGAGTCTGTCCATCTTGTACAAAGCTTTTTTCTGAGTCTAAGCAGAGAGTAATGATACACAAGCAAAATTTCTTTATGATCTGGCTTAATCTTTTTTTCAAAATAGAACACGTATGTTTATGAATTTTATTTGGTAAAAAAACAATTTTTAAAGAAAACGTCAAAAACGTCTTCAAATATTTTGGAAAAGTATTTTGTCACCCAAAAAAAAAAAAAACAATGAGAATAATCTCAAAACAATGAATGTTTTCAAACTTTTCATTGTTTTTGTTTTTGTTTTTGAAAACACGAAAAAAGAAAACGATACCAACGAGACCTTTGCTTCCTAAATTGCTCAGGTTTTCAAGTAGATGTGATTTGTGGGACTCATTTGGAGAACTTATGCTAGTCTTTGTATGCGCTGTTTTTTTTTTTTTTTTCCAACCCTCCAAATAATTTCAATTTATTCTTTATGTTTATGTAAAAAATTGCTATTGTGACAAGTTATGTTAGTTTTAAGTGGTAGTTGTCTATGATTAATGTTTTTCAGTTCTTACCCTCTTGCTATTGACCAAAATCATATTCATGAATAATTGTCTAACATTAAACCATGAAATTAATATTGTTCTCATGGATTATCTCTATTTTCTGTTTAATATCTTTTTCTCTAGGTTCCTAAACAAAGCTTGCATGATAAGAGATCCTCAGCAAGACTCATCCCCTGATGGAAGGACTTCAGACCGTTGGATTTGCACAGTAGATCAAGTAGAAGAACTAAAATCCTTAGTCAAGCTCATCCCATTGTGGTCAACCGGAATCATGATCGCCATAACCATCAGTCAAAACTCTTTTCCGGTCCTCCAAGCATCGTCCATGGACCGCCACATCACTTCAAACTTTGAAATCCCAGCAGGCTCATTTGGCATGTTCCTCGTCATTTCCCTAACCCTATGGATCGCTCTCTATGACCGTGTAATCCTCCCCCTAGCCTCCAAAGTCATGGGAAAGCCCGCGTACCTAAGCCCCAAACAAAGAATGGGTATCGGGCTTTGTTTCTCCGACTTATCCATGGTAGTCGCTGCCATCGTGGAGCGCATCAGGAGGGCTAAAGCGATCGAGGAAGGGTACTCTGACAATTCACATGCCGTGGTGAACATGTCAGCGCTTTGGTTAGTGCCTCAGTACTTCTTGAGTGGGTTGGCTGAGGCATTCAATGGCATAGGGCAAAATGAGTTCTATTTTTCGGAGCTCCCACGAAGTATGTCGAGCATTGCTACCACTCTCAATGGGGTAGGAATGTCGATTGCAAACTTGTTAGCGGGTGCTATAATGAATACGATTAATGATGTGACGGGGAGGGGAGGCAACGAGAGTTGGGTTTCGAGTAATATTAACAAGGCTCACTTTGATTACTACTACTGGGTTCTTGCTGGTTTGAGTTTGGTTAACATTTTTTACTTTTTTGTGTGTAATAGGACATATGGTCCTTGTGTGGGAGAAGGGAATCAGGTTTGGGATGAAGGGGCTGATGAGATAAGAGGTGACAGAAGTACTTGACGATGAAGCTCAAGAATTAGCCGAGGTGCATGCACGCTGATTAGAACGCCCGGTTATCAAAACAAAAAAAAAGAAAAAGAAAAAGACTTATAGTTTTGATATGTATATATATATGTTTTTGGTGATATATAGCAAGTAATGCAGTAATGCTTTATACAGGAAATTCAGAAAAACTTGGAAGATGGTTTGTACATAATGTAAACAACTTTATTAGGCTCTAAACAAAGGGAAATCTCTATGAGATCTATATATATTAAGGGTCACTTGTTTTTCTCACATTGTTTACCAATTACTGGTTACATATGACCTTTATGCTTTGAATACCCTATCTTGCATGATTGCATCATTTTAATTTTTTTTTGGTCTGACTGACAAGATTTAAACTTTTAACATCTTATTAAGATGTAAGAATTCTGATCAACTGAACTAGTTTTAATTGGTTTGTATTATCTTAATGTTATTTAGTTGCAAGCTTCTTCCACCACAAGACCCGTTTCAATAATCAGAACCGTTCAATGTATAGAATTCGTCGAGTACTATATGTCTTTAAAAAATCACGTTAATCGGATATTAATAGTTACATAAGCAAATCAGTTTTGTATTTAAAAAATGGACGGTGAAACAATAAACGGTTGACATAAATCTGATCCGATGAGATAGCTATCGATATCCGATTAATGCGATTTTATACCGGCATATAGTATTCGATGATTTCTACACATTTAACGGTTCGAATTATTGAAAAGGGACCCATGGTGGGCTTCCACGAGCCCAACAGTACCTTCCAATCCAATCTGGGACTGAAAGGAAGCCAGTGCCATTGAATTTCTCAAGAAAATTTAATCTTTTTAATTAATCGAATAAAAATTGGGAAGCAAATGATTAAAGAAAAAAACTATCCTATTTGTTTTATGAAAAATGCTAATGATGTGCAAAAAAAAGTCATTGATCTAATAAAAAAGTGATTGACGCACTAAAAAAGTCATTCATTCTGTAGCAGTCTGGTACCTTAAAACTTGTTGATTTGATGATGTTTTTTTGGCTTGTTTATGTTGTCTAGATGCGCTCGGGTAGAAATTTTGTGTGCTTGAGCGTAGAACTGCTGCAGGAATTTTTTTACTATTGTCTGTGTGGGATCGGGTGTAGGCGCTCGAGTATACTTAGGCGCCGCCTTGGATATTTTTTATTCGCGTCAAAATTAGTACTATAGTTTGTTTGAGCAACTAGATTCCCATTCTTTGTATGGTTGGGTTCGGATTCCTGAGAAAACTTAAAATTGATCTTGATTTCTTAAAATTTTGTTTTGAGTGTTTTCTTACTAGTTTTGGATTGAATTGCAAGGAAACATATTTCAACTTGGATTAACTTTATGAAGAACTCGGTGACTATAAATATGTGGAGACTTTACTCATTGACTGAGCTTTTCAAGTTCTTTTGGTGCTTCACGGGGGAAGGGGTTCTTTGTGTGGCTTGTAGTCCACTTGTTGATCCTCAATCTTAGAAAGGGATCAATTAGATGTGTTTGGTATCATTTTTATTTCTTCATTTTTTATTCTTGAAAATAGATACTACAAAACATTATATAAAAAACTTATATAGCAAATTGTTTTTGAGAAATTTTTTTTAAAGAAAAACCATTTTTTAAGAAATAATTTTAAATTGTTTCTTGAATTTTTTAAAATCACTTTCTCACAAAATAAAAACCATGAATGTTTCCGTAACTTTTTATTAAGTTTATTAATAAAAAAAAAAAAAACGAAAATTTTGATCTCAAAACCTAAAATGGCCTTAAGCCCAAAATCAACGAAGTTATACATAGCCAATTATTGTTCATCCACCACTAGTTAAGTGAACAAGTTATGAAAATACAACATTCAACAAAAACACACACACACACACACACACACACACACACACACAAAAGTAGTAAAGCATGAGTGAGTCCCATACTATGCCTCTTATTAATTCAAGCATAGTAGCAGCAAGACAATCTACTTAGAATCAAATTCTCTGATTGATCATCTAAGCACTTGAAATTATGTGATTGGCTGACAATAATTTCTTGATGAATTCCACAACAACTGTGACAGAGTTGTTAGCAGCAAGAGAAATGAAAGTAGCAGCCTCATTGGACTGGGCAGAACCGCCATCGGCCAAGTTGGAGAGAGCCCTGATGGTGATGAAAGTATTCTTTGTTGAAGACAAATGAGTGCCACAGCTGCACTCTCCATGTCAACTGGGCTCACATTGAATTTTCCATATATGAAGTTTCTATAAGCTGCATTGTCTAGGTATATGCTTGCACTAGTTCCTCTTAGGACTCTTGTCACCTTTGGTGTCTCAGACAAACATGTTGTTGAGTTTATGCAGCCCTCTAGTTCCAAAGTCTAAATGATTAAACAAGGTAGATGGTTTTATGAAGTAAGCTGTTGGGGTTTTATGTGCACAGAATATGATTATAGAATCAGACTCGTGTGAGAGGGTTATTGTGTTTGATTTTGTGATTGAATTCTGTGTACTTTAAAAAATTGTTAATGGAAATTCATTATGCAATCCACAAAATTAGAACCAGTTTAGTTATCTTTTCATTTTCTCCATTTTTTTATTTTTGGAATTAGTTTCTCTAGTCTACGAATTGGACTAGAGGGAGCTCATGTGATATGTGCTCACTTTGGGTTCATTTTGATAATTTCAACTATTTATCATATGGTGCTCTCCACGTAGATCGTTTATTTTATATGATATCAGTAGTCATGAAATTGGATTATATATTTTTTTTGTTTTGTTTTGTTTTGTTTTGTTTTTTTTTGGCGTTGTGTATAATTTATAGAATAGAATATCTATTTGTAAAAATAAACTTGATCTAACTATATGACTACCGATATTCAATTAATTTGATAATCTACAATAATAATTCATAGATAACTGATTAGTTGGGCCTAGAGTCTATTCACAACCTAGACCCTGCAATCCTAGAGGAAAGTGTTTTTTAGAAATAAAAACAACAAATTCTTTTAAAACACATAGTATTTTTATTTTTGTATCAATATTTTTAAGAGAAAATTGGTGAAAAGTCTAATTTAAAGAGGATATAAGGCATTAGATTCAAGGTAAAATTTTATTTGGTAATAAGGACATGCCGGAAAAGTCGCAGGCACTAGAAAAAGTCACCAAAAAATTTCACCGGCGCCAAAAAAGTAGCCAAAAAATTGGCCAAAAAAGTCGTTGGCAGCAGAAAGTGATGGTGGTGAGGTAGTGAAATGTGTGATATTCAATAGATAGATAGTTTGGTAAATTTCAACTGATAGACAAATTAAATGATTTCAAGAGATAGACAGATATGTTGATTTTAACAAATAATTATCCTTTTGAACAAATTGTATATTTTGGCTCAAAAAAATTAAAATTTTGACCTAATGCCCTAAAAAATTAAGAAATTGACTTATGGCCAGAATCTCTGGTTTTAAACCAAACTAAAAACAAAATTTTGATGTTAAATTCTAAGAAGTGGATGTACCATAGCCTTTCCTTGTTTTTTATTTCGTAAAGGAGCATACTATTCCTAGTCCGTCTTGGTGGACTGCTAGATAGTCCAATTAGGTTCGTGGGCCATGGCTGTTTTTGATCCATTCATTAATTTTTGTAGGTCTTTTGCCTAAATTATTCATAAAAAAATATAAATAAATAAATAAATATATCAAATTAATCTATCAATCATAATTATTTATTTCATTATATTTATTTTCAAACGAAATCGACAGGTTATTATCAAAACTCATACTTACCATCTATTTTTTTTTTTTTAAAAAAAAAAAAACTATAATAACATAATGTATGAATTTTATACACAAAAATTACAAAATGAGCGGATTCAATTATTAAAATAGGACTCAGTCTCAAGGGCCCAACTGGACGGATAGTTATTCAATAATTCCAAAGTATCTTGTGACATTGTCCACGTGATACTCCTAACTAAAAGTGTAACAACTCACCTTTGTTAAGTAGTTAGGACACAAAGATATCTTATTTAGTATGTTTTTTAGTTTTTTATTTGTTAAAAATACCTTGTAAACAATTAATATCATATGGTACTTTGAACTGTGCAACTGGACAATTTAAAAAAGAAAAAGAAAAAAAAGAAGAGAATAATTATGAGGAGGCTTACCTCAAGGTTTTTGGATAATTCAAAGTAATGGGAATCAACTGGGACCGAAAAGGCATGTTGCCTTTCCTCAGGAGTTCCATCAATGGGGAAAACTTCCTCTGGTTGGTACCAAACATTGTTGAGGAAGTAGTCATGTAAGTTGCATTCTGTTACATTTGTTGCATAATTTGCAAACTTTATGTATCCAATCTCTCTCGTGTAGTCTCCATTCTCTTCCAGTGATAGTTCATCTTCAGGCCCATCTCCATACCTCTGCATCATTTCAAGTTTAGAGTTTAGTAAAGACAACTATTATTTACACAGAAAATCAGTGCACAGAATGCAAAAGCTCTCACATAAAGGTGGGGTAAAACCTAAACGATGGTAGCAAATGAAATCAATCATTTTATTATTATCTTCTTCTAAGTTGTAAAATAGAAACACTTAATTCTAAATACAAATAAATATTTATTACAGAATGATATAATAAGAGTGTTGTTAACAACAGTGCCTCGTGGGCCCATCTATTGTCTTGCCTACAATCTTGGCCTGTGGGAAGCAGGCCAACCCTTGAGCCCATCAGAAATTGTGAAAACATTATGGGAAAAATAGAACATTAATGAAAAAATAAGGCTTAAATCTTGGTTTGTTAGGCTAAGCCAACGAACTTGGCCTATTAACTTGTAAGAGGCGATCCATTGACCTACTTTGTTTGGTCTGCAAGTCCGAATTGAGGTTTCTGCTATGCTTTATGGCACAATAAGTTACTGTGAGGCTTATTAAGGGTGTGCCCCAAGTCTTTTTCGATAATCCAAACCAATCATATTGTAAAATTCGTCGAGTAGATCATCCATACCAAAAATCAAGTAATTTGGACATTTGTAGTCTTATCATAATAGGATATTTGTTTTTCAAAAAATAAATGGTTACCATGATTTTCATAATTTTTTGAAAACAATTAGGACTTAATCATGGGTTTACAGATGTCCGATTAATTTGATTTGTTACATGGATGATATAATCGACAAACCTTACAATCTGAATGGTTCAGATCATCAAAAAACACTCGGTAAATACCTCAAAAAACCTTCGCAGCAGGACTACTGTGCCATAAGGCACATCAGCAACCCTCAACCCCTGCAAGTCCGTTTGAGCCAAACCCATTGTGTAGCGCTTATGCTTAAGATTTTGACCCATGGTCCAGTTCGGCCCGAGCTCGTAAAAAACCTATGTTGGGCTTGATCTGCATTTTTTCCAACCTAGCCCTACTTCATGCGCACATAAAAAAAAAAATTAATGCATTTCATTTTGAATGTTATGACCATGGAATATATATATATTTCTTTTGGGTTACAAAGAGGCCAAAGCCAAGATCAAGCAGGCACTCGCCTAAGGGTTCCCAATCTTTGGAGTGAGGGGTTCCCCAATCTTAGGAGTGATTATGTGATAAAAATTCAACATAAAATATTGAGTCTCACTATGTTAACTAATAACTATCAAGTTAGGACATCGGCTTAACTGCCAAAAGAGAATAATATAGAGTGGTATCCCATACAAGATTAGTTAGAGACTTTGATCTCCAAACTTACATTTTGTAATATTATTTGATTTCCTTTGCAGTATAACTTTTCAACTTAAAGCTAGCTAGGTATTGTGTTGGTGTTAGGAGGAGGGGTTTACCTGCCAATTCCAAAGAGCAGTATGGGACCAATACTGAGGAATGGTAACATCCCCTATATTCAGACTTGGGTTTGCATTCCCTGCTATTCCATAATGCACTATTCCTTCCACTTCAAATAAACTCACCAATAGCTGTGTTGTTATCCCTGCATTTATCTTTTATATATATATACACACACATGCCAAATTATTTATAAAAAAAAAAGAAAAAAAAAGAACATAAATGTTAAATGTACAGAACTGGAACACAGAAAAATGCATGGAAAGTGAATTTTATGACCTTGATTCACTTTAAGCGTGACTCAAGCAATAAGATGAATTTGAATCATAAAGTGGACTTTGAACTTACTTTTTGTGCTGTAATTTGTGTATAAAGAACTCTCCAAAGAGAATTAAAAAACTACGTACCATGCCAAGTCCAGTCATGACCAATATGACATCCTTTTCATCAATTTTTCCGAATCAAAATCTCCTTCCTTCAGAAAAAAATAAAATAAAATGAAACATGAAATGCAAAGTAAGTAAGAAAAGGTAATTGAAGCTAGAGAAAAATGGAGTGATCTAGGAAATTTTTTTTATTTTCAAGGGAATACTTGCCTTGAAAATCTATGGTAAGGTTGGAAGATGTGAAGCTTGGAGATTGAAGAAGAGGGTTCATCTCAAATAGGTTTGGAATAACCAACCCTAGATAAGGGCCATTCTTGTTAGCCTCACTTATCATTTTTTGAGTCTCTCCATTTAAAACTCCATTTGTTTCTTGCAGGGTAGGACTGTCAATGGATCGGATTTAATCCGAATCCGATCCGAATTCGATCCGATAATCCGAATCCGTTTATAAAAAATCCGATCCGATAATCCGAATCCGTTTAATCCGTTTATTAAACGGATTGAACATGCAAAAATCCGATCCGATCCGATAATCCGATCCGATTATTATCAATTTGAATAAAAAAACACAAAATGAATTTTTTTTTTCAAATTATATAAAATTGTAGCTCAATAAATAAATAAATGGATCGGATTCGGATTATCGGATCGGATATCCGAAATCATCGGATTCGGATTCGGATATCTATAATCGGATATGAACTAAACGGATTCGGATCGGATTCGGGTTTGTCTTAATCGGATCGGATTCGGATTTTGACAGATCCGATCCGAATCCGATCCATTTACAGGCCTATTGCAGGGTGCTGAGTGTGATGATGAGGGCATAAACAAATACAAAAATAAATTTAGCAGCTGAGGTTTCCATGTGAGAGAGAGAGAGAGAGAGAGAGAGAGAGTTTAGAGTTGAGAATTGAGGAGCTTAGGAAGCAACATTTATATAGTAGAAGAAGAGATCATACAAATAAATATTTATATGTCCATGTGAAATGCGTGCCTTATTCAGGAGTTAATAAGTTGGAGTTTGATAATTCAGGCCCGTTTGTTTTGGGGTGTAGAGGATGGGATAGAATTAGAATGGAGGTGAAGCTTATTTAGTATTGTGTTTGTTTGTAGAGTTGGGGAAGGGATTAGGATGGAGGAGGGGATTAACGCGGAGGTTGGAAGGGGGATTGGGATGGAGGAAGTGGAGATGGTATTTAAAAAATAGTGAGGGGATTAGAATTCTTTTTTTAATTTTTTACATGTTGGGCATTTTTTTTTTAATATTAATGTTTAATTTTTAACATTTTTTTATTTGTTTTATTATTTTATATAAAAATAATTTAACAATTCCTACATTAACAATTATCATCAAAACAAACACAATTTTACTTAATCCCCTCACTATCAATTCCCTCACTATGAATCTCTTTCATTCTACTTCTGAAAACAAACTAGATCTCAGTATTCAGTAGTTAATAAGTTGGTGTTTGAGAATTCATTCAGTATCCAAAACTAATTTTATGAAGTGAAGATTAATAAAGTCATTTGATAATCACAATGTATGACTTACAAATTTAAGTAACATTTAAAATATAGATTAAAAGTTCAAAAAAATTTAAGCAACAGGATTCTTATTTAATTCTAACTATTTATGTATAAGTATTGACTAGTACTGTTATATATAATCACGTCACCATTGTTGTCACCCCGTTACCCTGCCATTGTAACTGCTACCACTGCCACTATCTCTCCACTACTACTATCACCACTTCCACCACCATTGTCAACACACGCCCAGTCCACTAAAACCGTCTAATCCATACCAATCCACCCGCTAACTGTTAGTTGGTTTGATCTATGGTTTGAAATTTATAATTTGCTTTGAAAATTGCCTTGTCCCTTCATAGTTAATACATATATTTTTTTTAATACTTCTAATCAAATATCAAAGTAAAAATTAGTGTGAGAGCGATTTAAGATGGGAAATTTAGTACAAATCAATGTTATATATATAAAAAATATTATGTAAAATTAGTTAATTAATGTTTTATATATAAAAAAAATATTATGTAAATTAGTATTATATTTTATGTAAATATTTGATAATTATTTAAGATTATTCTTCATTTAACTAATAGGTTTTTTTTTTGGGAACTAGTCATTCAACTAATAGGTTGAAACTGCGTAAACCACAGTTTGGTTACGGACAGTAAATTTGTCAATCCGTCATCCATGATTTAGTTTTAGTTTTATTCTTAAACCACATTGAACTGCACTATGCACTCCCTTACACACTGCCATCATTTCACTATCATCATCACATCCCACCACCATACGTTGTTGCCGCCACTACCACAACTCACTACCGTCACCACTATCACTACTATTACCATAGCCACCACCATTATCCCAACATTACAATCACTACACCATCGCCGACGTCACCGCCACCATACCTCACTAACGTAACATAAAATTTGAAAGAAAAAATTAAAAATTAAAAGATAATAAATTTCAAATTTCAAATTTTATCTTATATATATATATATTAAACTTGTAATAGTTTAACACTGAAATTTTTATCAAATAATTTGTCAACTTAAAAAAGTTTAATATTCAATTTTTATAGTATTTAATTCATATTTTTTAATTTCTAATTTTATCAAAAACTACCTATGCCATTATGAATGGCCAACTATGTGACTGTTTGGTATCATATATCTTTTATTTTTGAAAACTGTATGCTTACAGCTTACAAGATAAAAATAATTAAATAAACTAATTACTGAGAACCAGACAAAGAAATACATTTAATTTCTATTTTTTATTATCAATTTTTAGGCCTTGTTTGGCAACTTTCAATTTTAGTCAAAAAGTGAAAATGTCACTATAAATTGTCACATCACTCTTTCTATTTTTCTACATATATTTTCATAAAAATAAAAAAATTATTAAAATAACTTATTCTTAATTTATAAAAAATTATACTAAACATCCAATATATTTCAAATCAAAGGTGGCACTCCTATTTAAGTTGGCAACGAGAGCCCAATAATGTGTGATCTCACTAATTATCAAAAAGAAAATTTTGAAAATTTTAAGAAATTATCAATGGTAACCAAAAACTACACTAAAACGGACTCATGAAGACAAGGATGTTTCACAGATTAGGTTTGTTCTTTGGTGAAAAATTAGAGAAGATTAAATGTCAGTGTATATTTAAAAAAATATTTATAAATTAATGATAAATTTTACAAATATTAAAGTATACAATAATAAATTTTTAAAAATTTCACTGAATTGTGATTTTCTCAAAAAAATAAAAAAATAAAAAAAAACCTTTGTGATTGATGGCCTACAACTAACATGGCAATGGTTATTTTTCCAAAAAAAAAAGAAAATTTTTGAGACCTTCAAAAAATTTTCATAATTTAACCCACAATGATATGATTTGATAAAGTGTTAGTTTTTAATTGGTTATACACTCAATTATATGAGACTTACTACTTTTACTACATCATTATAGATGCATTTGTGGGTGCAAAATATGAGTCTTTAGCGTTGTTGCAAAAAAAAAAAAATTACCTTTGTGGTTGATGGCCAGCAATTAACATGGGAAAGGAAATGACAACCATCATCATCGTCAAGAACAGCATAACAAAAATTGATTGAGTGAATGGATCCTATGCCTGTAGTTGTGGTGTTTGGACCATGTTTTACTTCATTTAATTTGGTGTTATAGAGACAACACATTCATTCTTTAAAATGGTACATGTGTGTGTGTGTGTGTGTGAGAAACACAAATGAAGAGTTAATTTCTCACCTAGCATTTTTTTGGAGACTCCAAAGTAATGGGTATTACACGTGGAGCTTAAACTGGACTGAATCGATTCAATTCGAATCTATGAATCCGTTACAAGTTTTATTTTAATAATTCATATTTGTTGCCTTTCCATAGGATTCTCATCTTCAAGAGAAAACTCTTCTTTGCTTGGTACCGAATACCGCTCAAGGTGAAAGTCCAAGGTCACAAAAAGAACCAATTAAGCTTTCGTTTGGCATGTCAAACTTTTTGATTTTTTTGACTATTTTAGTCACAAAAAGATAAAATAAGTTAAAAAATTAATAAAATAAAATATCAAATCCAAACCATAATTCTTTTATTTTTTCTCTTACCAAAGTCAAAAAAGTTAATTAGCCTATCCCAAACAAGATTTTTCAATCCGAGGCTATAAAAAGCTAAAAAACTAAAAAGTCAACTCACATCCCAAACGAAAGTCTCTTTTGCATCAACTATTAACAAAGTCATACATTGTTCCAGCTTGAGCTCGAGGGCTATTTTTGTACTTGTGCTACATGAAATGAAATGGTACAAGAATCACTGGTTACAAGAGAAGGAGAAAGAGGATGATGGTTGTGGTGCATTAATTAGGTATTGTGCACATCAAAATAAGTGTGTTGGTCGCAAAGTCATAATTTCACATTGCTCCACCTTGAGAGCTATTTGTGTACCTATGCTGCATGAAATTAAATGGTACGAGGACCATCGCTTGGAGGAGGAGAAGATTTGTTGTGAATTTATCATTTTACACATCAAAATAAGCCTACTTGAGACTCACTGTAGTTTGACATGTGATTTTTTTTGGCTATTTTTGCTCAAATTAAAAAATTTGTTTGATTTTTTTTTTTTAGACTTTTGTGAGAGAAAAAATGAAATGATTATAGTTTTTTAGTCTATTTTGCCTTTTTGTTACTAATTTAGCCCAAAAAGTTAATGCCATATTTGGTCCAAAATTCAATTAATGTTATTAAAATTTGACTAAATTAAGACAAAATTCAAAATTTAGGATTAAATCAAACTAATTAAAATTATAGAAATTAAAATTGGCACAACTGACAAAGTACAAAATCAACTAGTCTAATTTGTCCAAATATAAATTATTTTAATGAAAGACAAAAAAATAATAATATAAATTATTTATTGATAATTTTTTTTCATTAATTTATGCTTTTTTGATTGTCTTGCAATAAAAATAAATGATCGACTAGCTAGTTGTGTGAAATTTAAATAAATTAAAGGAAAATTTTAAATATATAAAATTCATACGAAAAATTTAACAAGAATGATGCGATATTACATTATTATAAATAAATGAAAAAATGTTATAAGTTATAAATTTTCTACCAAACAAATAACTAAATGTCTCACATAGCATTACCCTAAATAAATTCATATTCGATGGTGTTTTATTTTGAAATGAAAGGCTCACAATGAATTACATCATTATGTATGAATTTTTTTGTTTATATAGCATTACAGGCCTAACCACAAAGACGTGACCTTTGAGGTTCACCCAGCAGAGCTACTCAACCATGTAGCAGTAAGTCGTGGACTCATACATAGGCAGAAATTCGAACTCATACTCCTAACACTCGATACTGTTTGTTCAGGCCTAGAAAATTCATCTTACTAATCATATGTACTCTCGCTCGAGTGACTAGCTTCGAGAAAAGTAAAACATGGGATCTTAAAGTTTCTATCTCAAGAACTTACCAAATTATCACCACCCCTTGATTATTGTATAGTGTTAAAGAAAAAGAAGTAAAAACGTGAGTTAAGAGTTTAGAATGTGTTTTGGGAAGATAATTAGTCTAAAATAACTTACTAAAAGATAAAATAGATTAAAATAGTTAATAAGATAAAATGTTATATCTAACTCATAATTATTTTATTTTTTCTCTCACAATTTTCAAATCAACTATAAAAAAAACCCACTTATCTTCTTATACACAATTATTTTAATCAGATTAAAATAACTAAAAACTCAAATAACCTATTGGGAATAGGTTTTTTTAGTAATTTTTTGACTTTTTAGTTAAAATATGATGTAAAAAAACTAGTATGTTTAGAAAGAATTTTTTGACTCTTTACGAAAAAATATTAAAAGAAATAATATAAATAAAGTGAACATGAATAAAATGACAATTTTGCCCTTACAAAATTTGTTGTGCAATCTGTGAGCAAGTGACTTCACCTGACATGCTACCAGGTGAAGCGATGCAACAACAGTACAAGTAGCAAGTCATCTATCAGCAATGATAGAGACCACTAAAAAATCCTATCACTAATAGCTCTAATGAGTTGGAAAATGTAAAAAATAAAAGAAAAAAGAAAAACACAAGAGACAACCATCACATCAAAGGAAGAGCCACCTCATTAGTGCTTCCATAGTGCTCCCTTTTTAGTGCTCCCAAGCATTAATCATCACCTATATGCCTGGGAAACATGAAATTGTTCCTGTTGAGTTCAGATCGTCTGCCGTGGTTTCCTGTCGCGCTTCCTGCGGTGATTTCAAAACGATGTTATTTTATTCAAAACGACGTCGTTTTGATAAGGTTTTTTTTTTCCTCCCCCCATTTTCGTTTCTCTCTCATTTGTTCCATAACCTAACCCATCCTTGAGAGAGACGAACAGAGAAGGGCGAAGTCGAAGACGAAACGCAGAGGAGGGTGGTCGACGGTGACTCCGGCGGCGAGGTGAGGGGAGGAGGCGATGAGGTCATTCCCAAGATCAACTCTCAAAGCAAAAGAGAAAACCTAGAACCTGTTGGTTGCCATGAAAACCAGGAACAAACCTTGCTTATTATTGAGTAATTTACTGTTTTTGTTTTCAAATTAAATGAAAATGGACAAGAATATAAGAAAATCTTGGAAAGAAAAAAGAGAGGATCTTTGTTGATAGACCAAAAGACTTGAGTGTGAAATAGTTGAAGAGAGAGAGAGAGAGACCACCTTGCTGTGATAAAGGGCCAGCCATGTCCTCCAGAAGAGGACATCAACTTGGTGCCTTACGAGTTACATACAAGAAAATGGGCCTGGGAAATTTTTAAAAAAATTTCACTGGTGATTGGTTTTAGGGGTTGGTTTGGGCATTGAAAAGGTATATTTAACATCTTATCTAGCTCAAGCTCGCCGCCTTCGCATCGTCGCTGCTCTTCGTCTCTTTGTTTGTTAGGGTTTGTGGTCTCTTACATTTGAGAGATGACAGAGAAAAGAGAAGACTGAAAAAAAAAAAAAAAAAATCAAAACGACGTTGTTTTGAAAGTGTCACATGAATCACCGCAGGTTAACACGGTAGAGGATCCAGACTCTAAAACTGTTGGCACATACTGTTGGTATGCATATAAACAACTTCACGGATGTGTATATCTGAAAATATTTGTACAAAAAAAAAATGTATAATTTGGACTCCACCAATTTAGTAATTCGGAAAAATAGACAGAGAAAAAAAAAAATGTTGGAATTTGATTGACGAAAATATTTTGATATAATTTGTGAAAAGTAATAAATTTATTAATTTTTTGACATCTTCATTGCAAACTGTACATATGTCAAAACTTTTTTGAAATCTTCATTACAAACTGATGAACACATTAATGCAGTAGCGGAGTTAGGAAATTAGGTTAGAGGGATCACTTATTAATTATGATTTTTTATTTTAAAAAAATTATGAGCAACATTAAGATAACAATAATTTTATGAGATAAATTTAAACATAAAAAAATTACATATTCATTATTAATAAGAACAAATCAAAATTCTATAATAATGCGGAATAGCTCGGTGTGGGATGATGATATAAGTTTGCAATTTTAACACAAAAAATTATGGATCAAAATTTTTAACTTTAAAAAATAAAAATACATCATTTATAACACAAATTATTATAAAATCTATTTAATTTTTATTTGAAAGAAAAATATTAAAGAGATGACATTACTTATAAATGATGTATTTTGAATAAAAATTATTAAACAGTCTTAGAGAACCATATGGTGTTACCTACGTGATGCTCAAAGTATAGAAAATCACAAATCACACTAAGTGATATGTCAACTACTTGAAAATAATGAGTTCATTATATCCAATCTATAATATTTTTTGCTACACTATTAATTTAAACTACGATATGAATAATACCACATAGTGTTCTCAAAGTATCAAATAATTACTTGTTATGAACAATATAATAAATTCTTAACCAAAAAATATATTAAGAAAAAAAAAACATTTTATACATAATAAAAAAAATTTCAAAATTGAGGGTGCCTCCGGCCCTGCATCAATGTCAAATATATATATATTTTTATTCATCTTCGTTAATGAAACCACTCTTTATTCATCTTCATTGATGGAACCACTCTTCAACTACACACTGGCCTATTTTGGGAAGTGGGTTATAATCCACTTCATCTCTCACAAAAAAGCTGCTTATAAACAGCTTTTCACCAAAAAGCTGATTATAACCATCTTCTCAAAATAGGCCATACCAGTCCACTTATATGCAGCTTTTGACATACAGGCTGGGTTCGAACAGAAATACAATTATAAAAAAAATGAAAATGAGGGGTAAAAAGGTAATTTCACATCTGCTAAGGCCACAGATCACATTATTGCAACATAGGGTAGCTGTGTAGGATAAAATTGTAAATTTTTGACTTTTTTTAATAATTTTTTAATTTTTAAACTAAAATAGAAGCTTCCAAAGGAAGTTTTAGTAGCCTCTCGAAAACGACACCCTCAACAATCCTTCATGACTCATCTTTAACCATTAAGGTTGTGTTTAAAATATGAATTTAGATATGAATTTAAAAGATAAAAAATTATTTAAAATGTAAGTAAAATATAATTTTATTTTATTTATATTTTATTTTATTTTATTTAAAATTTTATCCAAAATTTAAAATTTTATCTAAATTTATGTACCAAACACAACTTAAATCTCCGCATAATGAGCTGTCCATCTTTGAAAAATGTTAGGGAGCACTAAAAATGAAGCACTAGGGGAGCACTAATGATGTGACAGTGGGCCCTATCCACTTTCTATGTCTTGTTTTTGTTTTTTGCCATTCCCAATATATTAGAGCATCTCCAACCCATCCTTCAAAACTTCAAATATGAAGGATCCTTTCTAATTTTGAGCTCTAACCCATCCTTCATTTCTTCCTCCCAAATGAAGGAAGATGGATTGATCCTTCAAATATGAAGGGAGGATGAACAAAATGAAGGAGCCTCTAAAACACTATTCACTCTACATTTCTTATTATATTCAAAATAACTTTTAATGTGTAAATTTAATTTTTATAAAATTGACATCAATAAAAAGTAGAAGATCATACCTTTAAAATGAGTATAATATTAAATATATTTTACAAAAATTTTAAAATTAAATATTTATTAATGAACAAAAATTACTTTTTGATTAGAGTTTGAATGAAGGAAATGAAGGTTTGTGGTTGGAGTTTGAATGAATTAAAAACTCAAGATTTATTTTATTACAAGACTCAAATCTTGAATTTTATTTTTGTTGGCTACATATTTTGTAAAAACCAGTTACAGTTCGACACGTGACAGAGTAAGGGTAATATAGGAAGATTATTCAAGTCTTCGATCCTGATCGTACACGTGGCAGTGAATATTGGTTCTCACGTGATCTGAGTAGCACTGGATCAGTAAAGAGATACAAGGTGACGTGGCTTCAACGGTTACTCATATTCAAATTCAAATACAGGAGGGAAGCCCAACTGCAAGTAATGGCGTAGTGGAACTACTTCTAAGGCAGCATGATCAGCGATCATGGAGGAGCAGTTCGACGGTTTGAAGTGTAGTTCGATGGTCATCCTTGAGGAGTATAAATAGCAAGGAGGTCCCCAGAAAAAAGCCCCAGACTCAGATCATACAAACCAGTCTTACTTTACATATTTTCTTTTCTAGTTTTTACATTTCCAGTCTTTACATTTCCTGCACTTTAAATACCTATTCTTTACATTCCTGCACTTTAAATACCTGCTCTGCACTTCATTCATAGGAGTAGTTTCAAGTAGATTCAAGTAAATTGTTGCTGTAAACCTCTACGAGGCTGAGTTTGGACCATTGTAAGTTTTCATTTTAATGAAATACTTCAATTGCTCTTCGTTTAACTATTATTTCGCTTAATTTCTCCTAAGTCAAGCCACCAGTAAAAGTCCTCTTTATTGAGGCTGAAAGAACTAAAACACAATCGTCTGATAATTGGTTGGCAATTATAATTTCTGTAAGGACTGATTGATCCTTGCTGGCACGCTCGCATTTACAAAAATACCCTTCGAAAGCCAAAAAGCCAACATATATTTTTGGCACGCCCGGTGGGACTAATTTAAAATGGCTAGACGAAGATGACAAGGAGAAAATGAACGCTTGGAAGAAGGCGTAGAAGGAGAGGTAGAAATACCTAATCCAGAGGATAATGTGGTAACACATCCTATGGAAACTCCCATGTTATCAGAACCTATGGTCGAACAGACCAGTACTTCTGGACAAGAACCATATGTTCATAATATTGGACGAAACCAAGGAATTGGACCATCCACTGTTCCATCTACTTAGCCAACAAATCCATGGGATGGCCTAGTAGATGCCATGGGACAACAATTAATGAACACAATGGAAAGGTGGGCAACATCCTTTTTGGATCGAATGAATAACCACCAACCAACGAACACAAGACACACAGAGGAAGTTTTAAATGTCCCTCAGCAAAGATTGGCTAGAGATAAACAGCCTATGCAAGTTAATGGACATTCTAATGGTCAAACTAGTAATCAGAATTATGAAAGACCATCACCTCAGTCTTGGTATGAACCCATTTCGAGGCCTGTAGCAGGCCAAAATGCCTCAGTACTTAACAATGAAGCCATACAAGTTGGTGGATCTGGTCAAGTATAAGAAACTGGCATAAGAATGGTTACAAATCCCATGTTTGAAGCCATACTTGGCACAAGGGGGTACACTAATCCTTTATTCGAATTTATACCTGGGGGGTTGGAGGGTTTTCTTGCAAATGGTAGAGACACAACACCTGTTCCAGCACCTTTCGCAGGTCAGGCTTAAAGGGGCTACCCATACCCCCAACAGTAACCTGCACCACAGGGACAACCAGTCCCAAATGTACCACCTTACGGACCAAGAGGACCACAAGCACAAGTTTGTCCACCAAACCCCGTGTTTGTTCCTCCAGTAGTGGTTCAGCAGGTACAAAATATGGTCCTTAGGGACCAAATTGTTGATATTGTTAGGGAGATGTGTGGACCGATAGCTCGGGTTGTCCAGACTCCTGTATACAGAAAGCCATACCCAGAGTGGGTAAATAGGGTATATGAATACCCAAGGGGATTCAAGATGCCAGATTTTACCCTTTTCTATGGGAGTGGAAATCAATCAACAGTAGAGCATATTGCTAGATTTGCTGCTCAATGCGGTGAATTTATTAATCATGACTATATGAAACTGAGATTATTCCCAAATTCTCTAACTGGGGGAGCATTTGTATGGTACATCAACCTTACACCTGGCTTCATTCAAACTTGGCAACAAATGGAAGAGGCGTTTCATGCCTAATTCTTCCAATCGGAGCCAGAGGTTTCTATGGCAGACTTGGCAAGATTGAGTCAAAGGCCTGAAGAAAAGGCCACTCAGTTTATTGCCAGATTTAAAAGGGCTCGAAATAAATGTAGAGTCATCTTATCAGAGCCAGAATTCGTAAGATTGGCTCAAAATGGCTTAGAATTCAAGCTTCGAAAGAAGTTTGACTCAACTGAATTCAGAGATTTGGTGGAACTAACCTATAAGGTGTCTAGATATGAAGCATTATTAGAGGAGGAACAAGATCGAAATAATGCATCGTATAAGACATATTATAGAGATCCTAATTATGAGATCGATGCAGCAGAGATTGTGGGCAAAGAACCTGTAATCTGTGAAGCATTAATTCATAAGGATACAACAATTGACCAGCAGTTTAAGAAGAAAGACTTTCACAGGAAGTACTCTTTCGATTTAACTAAAGTAGATGACATTTTTGATCATTTGCTTGCGGCTAATTTCCTTAAGTTGCCAAAAGGAGTGAAAATGCCATCTCCAGATGAACTTAAAGGAAAAGTATATTGTAAGTGGCATAACTCTTGGTCTCACTAAAACCTGCATTGTTTTTCAAGATAGGATCCAAGAACAAATTCGGAAAGGAAGTTTGAAATTCTCAGCAAAAACAGAAAAGGCCATGGGGATTGACAGTAATCCATTTCCAGAAGTTGGAGAAAGCGCAGCTAATGTTATTGTACCAAACTTCCAGAATTTATCTCTGCAGGAATTGGAAGAGGTCAATGTGCAGATGCATATTGCCAACCAGACAACTACCAAGAAGGATACTGGAAATCTACTAGCTATTGGACAAGGTTTCTTACGTCAGAGGGGAGACTCTGATGAAGAAGCACTGGATGATGATTCCTTAGAAGCAGCTGTAATGCAGAGGATGTGTCCCAGGTGCAGACTGAGTTATAAATGGTTGAAAGGCCTTCCAGTTGATGGGAAGCAATATTACAGGGATGTACAGAGACGTCCTAAATCAACCAATGCTTACAACAAGAGGCCGTATCCGGCTAGTGACAGGCAGCGGCCGTTAGTGGTTGAGCCTGCAGTGGACAGAATGCATGCTAAAGGCAAGAGACCCTTGTATGAGTCCAGGCCACCTAACTATTATAAAATGGAGAGCAGTCATTCTGAAAGAAGACTGGAGAGGAGTTCAGGTTATGGGATCAAAGCCAGAGATTGGCCCCCTAGACCATCCTCACGCAGGACAGAAAGTGGTCACTTCCATCGAAGGCCTGAATCAGGCTCAAGACATGAGGTCAGGGCCAAGCAATTGCCTTCACAGCCAGCCTCGAAGATGGCTTCGAAGGTAGAAGGAAACAGTTCAACATCTGGGTCAGTAAGTTCGTAGGTACTTGGGGTTCCAGATTGGTTTGTAATGCAGAACAAGCCTAGGGAAGTGCCTGCTCAAAGGGATATTGGAAACCAAGGCAGGATGGTCAAGCCTCTTTTGGTGGCTCCGAACAATTGGGTATTGCTTAAACACCCAAAGACAAAGGAACCAGATATGGTCCCAGTCATTTCAAGATCAAAAAGGAGAAAGATTCAGCGCAGGTACACCCAGTACCAGCAAGATCTGAAAGAAAGTGGAGAGAGTTCTTCACTGGTCAAGACAGAAGGAAAGAAGAATCCAAAGTCAGACTATACTCCAAAGCCAATTCCATAGAACAAAGTGGTTTGCAGCAGAGAACAGTTGGCCAAGGTTCATTCTGAACTAAAAGCCAGAGAGAAGGCTAGCTTAGCAGGGTCGGAGAAGGCTCTGATGGAGAGTGGTAGCGAGACAGAAGAAGAGATTGGCATAAGCCAAAAGAAAGAAATGGTGGAAGAAGAAATGTTCAAAGCCTTCATGGCTGAGCAAACATTTTTGGTTGAAAAACCAGTCGAGGAAAACCATTCAAAGGAACCTGTTAGCAATGAAGTGCCAGAATGTAGCATGCAGGATGCTTCTGAGGTAACTGACCAAGGTAGCCAAGAGGGGAAACATGCACAGCCAGCCATCCAGTTTGGCTCATTTCCTCCGGTATCAGTCAATATGGTACATATACTACCTCATGAATTCAAAGCTGGAGATGAGAACTAGGATGGTCAAGAAGTTGATCCAATTCCAGTCTCTAGTAAAGATTCACAAGTGAGTATGGTACAGGATGATTCCGGAATGGCTATCCCAATGGAAACTGAATATGAGAGCGAAGAAGAGATGAGCATTAACCTCTCATATCCTTTTGAATATCCCTCGAATTCTATGACACAACATATCAAGCCTTTGTACATCAAGGCTTTTTTCGATGGGATACAATTGAACCAAATCCTGATAGATAATGGGGCAGCAGTAAACTTATTACCGAAATCTTCTCTGAAGAAACTAGGGAAAAAGAATCCCAGGTTGATCCCAACTAGCACAACCATTGCTGGCTTTGCTGGAGACAAACAGATGGCTCAGGGAATTCTACCCATCAACCTGAGTGTGGGAACCAGGGACTGCATGACAGCATTCTTCGTGATCGACAGTAATGCTAAATACAATGCTTACTTGGGAGAGATTGGATCCACACTAACAAATGTGTGCCTTCCTCTTTGCACCAAAAAATTATGATGGCCTTAGGCAATGGAGAGACGGAGGAAATTGATGCAGATCCTCAACCCTTCATAGCCTGTGCAGACTTTGCAGAGGCCAAATTGTATATTGAGGGGGTGACCCCACTCAGTATACTGAGGAAATCTGATGGCTCAGCCGAAGTGACGGCTGATGAGGAAGTGACACATCTGAAGCACTTAGTCCAAGAGAGTGCTGATGAAGAGATTGTCGTTAAGGATGACAATGATGCCTGGTTGTAGGCAAAGAGATGAAGAACAAGAAGCCAAATCTTTGGCTCTAATTAAGTTTTCAACATTGGATGTAAAATCAATAGTCTAGAAAGTACAGGAGCGAGAGAGAAAAACCATGATAATTGGCTGCAAATAGAAGCAGCAACAGGTCAGAGTTTTGACTCTTGGTAAATACTGTGCATTGGACATTGAAACAAAAGTCCAGGAAATACAGGAAGAGGATGCCTTATGGACAGATTTTGTATATGAGGAGGAGGGCAAAGATGTTGAACTAAAGAACCTGGGAGCAGAACAGAGTGAGAAGGTTGCTTCGAAGGTAGAAGAAACCAAGGAAGAAGCTTCAATAAGTCCTCAGACACAAGACCCCTTAGAAGAAGTAAATTTAGGGGAAGGTTCTATACAACAGCCCACCTATATAAGTGCTTGTTTGAATATTTTGGACAGGGACCAGTTGTTGGTTGTTCTAAAGAAATACAGAGATTGCTTTGCATGGTCTTATAATGAACCACCAGGATTGGATAGGCCATTAGTGGAACATAGGCTCCCTATGAAGCCTAACTTCAAGCCATACAAGCAGAAACCAAGAAGAATGAGTCCAGAAGTAATTCAGAAAGTCAAGGAAGAGATTCTTAGACTACTCAAGGCAGACTTTATTAGGACAGCCAGGTATGTTGAGTGGCTATCTAATATTGTGCCTGTAGTTAAGAAGAATGGTAAAATGAGGGTATGCATTGATTTCAGAAACTTAAATCTAGCAACTCCAAAAGATGAGTACCCTATGCCTATAGTAGATCTGTTGGTAGACAGTTCAGCAGGGCATTGAGTTTTATCAATGATGGATGGACACTCTGGTTATAACCAAATCTGTATTGCGGAGGAGGATATCCACAAGACAGCATTCAGATGTCCTGGGAATATTGGCACCTTCGAATGGGTTAAAATGCCATTTGGCCTGAAGAATGCTGGAGCTACCTATCAGAGGGCTATGAACACTATCTTTCATGACCTCATTGGAGGGTATTTAGAATGTTATATTGATGACATTGTAGTGAAATCCCAGTCCATGGAGGAGCATCTGTTTCATCTAGAAGCAGCTTTTGAAAGAATGAGGAAGTTCAAGTTGAAACTCAATCCTCTTAAGTGTGCTTTTGGTGTGTCATTTGGAAACTTCTTGGGTTATGTAGTGCACAAGAAAGGAATACAGATTGATCAGAATAAAGCTAAAGCCATCATTGAAGCCAGGCCTCTATCAAGTAAGAAAGAATTATAAAGGTTCCTTGGACAGGTTAACTTTCTTCGAAGGTTCATTTCTAACACTGCAGGGAAAACTAAAGTATTTTCTTCCTTGTTAAGGCTGAAAGATGAAGAAGAATTTGTGTGGACAGCAAAACATTAAATTACTTTTGAAGGTATCAAAGCCTACTTGGCCAACCCTCTAGTGCTGATGCCACCAAAGGGTAATAAGCCCTTGAAGTTGTACATAGCTGCAGCAGAAGATTCATTGGGAGCTTTCTTGGCCCAAGACAATGAAGAAGGCAAGGAGCAAGCTGTTTATTACCTTAGTAGGTTTTTAAATTCTTGTGAATGTAAATATTTAACTGTAGAAAAGCTGTGTCTTGCTTTGTATTTTGCTGCAATGAAATTAAGATATTATCTTTTACCTACAACTGTCTTGATAATTGCAACCACAGATTTGGTTAAGTACATGTTATCTAGACCTATGTTGAGGGGAAGAATTGGCAAGTGGATACTAGCCTTATTAGAATTTCATTTAGAATATGTCCCTCAAAGGGCAGTAAAAGGGCAAGTTCTGGCCAATTTTTTGGCAGACCATCCATCTCAAATAGAGAGCCAAGAGATAATGGAACTTGGCATGGCTAGTGTTGAGCCATGGCAGATGTGGTTTGATGGATTGAAAGCCAATGGCTTAATTGGAATTGGTATTGTGATTAAATCTCCACAAGGGGTAGAAACTACACATGGTTTCAGAGTGGATGAAGCTACCTGTTCCAATAACCAGGCTGAATATGAAGCCTTAATAGTCGGACTAGAAATTCTTATTGGATTACAAGTACATGCAGTTGACACATTTGGAGATTCTTAATTGGTGGTTAACCAAGTGAAAGGGATTTTCAAGTGTCAAAGCATAAGCATTTTGCCATACTATATTGTTGCGTTACATCTGCTTTCTCAGCTTCAAATAGCAAATGTAACTCATGTTCCAAGATTCTTGAACAATAGAGCTAATGATGTGGCTCAGAAAGCTTCGAACTTCAAGAGAAGGGATAATGGCCAAAGGGACATAAGCCAGACAATATATCAAAAATTAATACCACCTCTGAATAAAAGGAATGTGGTCTTGGAAGTCAATCATAATGACTTACAAGAACAAGATTGGAGGCATCCAATAATGCAATACTTGGCTAGTCCATCTTCGAAGGCCAGCAGAAAAGTTAAATTACAGTCTATGCAATACATGATATATGGTAATGCTCTCTACAAAAGGGGGGGGGGAGATGGTTTGTTGCTGGAATGTTTAGGTCCAAAAGAAGCATTAACAGCTATGGTTGAGGTTCATGAAGGCATCTGTGGTGCTCATCAGCCTGGTGTAAAGATGAGATGGTTGTTTCGAAGGCATTCCTACTATTGGCCAACTATCCTTAAAGACTGCATAGAGTATGCAAATGGTTGCCAAGCATGTCAAAAGCATGGCACAATCAGGCATGTGTCCATAACTGACCTACATGCAGTAGTGAAGCCTTGGCCATTCAGAGGATGGGCCATGGATATGATGGGAAAAATACACCCACCTTCTTCGAAGCATCATTGTTTCATTCTAGTAGCCACTGATTACTTCACTAAGTGGGTCGAAGCCAAGTCATACAAAGCTGTAGACTAGACAGAAGTCATTGGGTTCATTAAAGATTTGATCCATAGATTTGGCATCCCACAAACCATAACTGTGGACAATGGGACCGTGTTCAATGGGAAAATGGTGAAGTCCTTTTGTGGCAGAATTTAGAATTAGCCTTATTAATTCCACACCCTATTATGCACAAGCCAATGGTCAAGTTGAATCATCCAATAAGTCCTTGAAAAAGGGAATACAAAAGGTTGTGGAAGATAATCCTAGGGATTGGCATAACCTGTTGTTGGATGTTTTGTGGGCTTACAGAACTTCCCCAAGGTCAAGCACAGGAGTCACTCCTTATGCCTTAGTATATGGGCATAATGCAGTGTTACCTGTGGAGATTAATGTTAAATCTTTGAGGGTAAGATGCCAAGATCAGTTAGATCCTGAGCAGTACCATCAAAGTATGTGCTTGGAATTAGAAGGCATAGATGAAGCCAGAATTTTGGCATTAAATAGCATTCTTTTCCAAAAGAAGAAAGCAGCCAAGAATTATAATAAGAAGGTCAAACACATTGGCTTTGATGAAGGTGATTTGGTATGGAAGACAATACTCCCAATAAGAATTAAAAGCCATGAATTTGGCAAATGGTCACCTAACTGGGAAGGACCATATCAAATTCATAGAGTTCTGCCTTTTGGAGCATACCATTTGAGAAATTTAAATGGGTATATACATCCTAAAAAGATTAATGGCAGATATTTGAAACCTTATTTTCTAACCATTTGGGAAACACAGGGAATAAAATAAACATTAAGTACAAGAACATAAGATTACTCATATGACAGATAAAAATTTGTGCTTTCATAAAAAATTAAGAACATTTTGCCATAAATTGGCCCAAAAGTCATTACAATGTCTTAATTGTTTTTGTACAATAGATTTCCTATTGCTAAGTGATGGAACTAGTTGAATAGCTGCAGCCATCTCTTCCTTTCGATCAGCCAGTCCTTGGGTGGTGATTTGCAATTTGGTATTAGTTCGGACTAAGGCTTGATTTACTGCAGCCAGCTCCTCTTCAAGTTGAGCTTTCCTCTCCAGCAGCTGGACTCGAAAGTGGGAGGCAGAGGAGTGTTATTCCTTAAGCTTTGACACTTCGGTATGCACTTGGGAAACAAAACTCTGGTCGCCAGCCAGTTTCTCATCCTCAGCCTTGGCAGCTTGACAAATGCTGATGTAAAAATCGACAGTAGCTGCTGCTTGAGATAGATGACTTGAAACATTCATGCCAGACTGCTCAGCAATTTTGCAGCATTGGAGGAACCCATTCCTGATTATAGGCCTTTGTAGAGCCTCGAAGGGGATCCTCGAAAAAGAAATCAACAGTTCTAGGTATGTGTCTAGGTTTATCGAAGGTGCAGAAGGCTTGCTACTAGAGGAAGAAAAGCTCTAAAAAATTTCCAGTAAGGAGTCAGCCAAAACTAATGGCTCAGCTTCAACATTCAATGTTGGAAAGGTAGAGGGTACGTCGAAAAGACTAGCTAGTCTTCCTTCGAAGATGTCTACCTCATCCGTAGACATGAAAGGCATAGAGAGTGCTGTAGTGGAAGGCACAGAGGGCTACATGGGGATATGAGAAATGAAGGGAGCATCTTTGGCAGTCTCTATGGTCTTAGCCACTAATGAATCAAGTGAAGAGGGGCTGGAAGTAGGCAAAGGTGATGAACTATGAATTGGAGGACTACCAGCACCCTCGGTAGGAGAATCAACTGCCATCAGAGATGGAGTAGCAGTTGGAATTTCTGTGAAAGAAGGAGGAGGAGCAAGGCTCGAAGACGAAGTGGACTGAGGTAGATCAAAGGTCAAGGAAGGGAGGTATGGCTCTAAGCTAAGAAGAAGAGATACAGGAATGATTGGCCTCAGGGAAAGTGCAGGAAGTGTAGACCTTGGAAGTGGAAGTATGATTTGAATAGCCCTCGCATCCTGTATCTGATCAACTTCAACTGAAACTGAGGGAGGCCTCATTGGAAAGATAAACGTAGTAGTTGTTGCGGCAAAAGGAAGAAATGTAAAGCAATGTCAAACTTCAATGCCAAAAGCTGACAAAGGAAAAACAGCAGAAGTGTGAAAGAAATTACTCGTTTCAGAAGTGTTGGCAATAGTGGGAGAGCTGCGAAGGGAATAATGTTCGGCAGTCTGTTGCCTTCTTGCCGTTTCCCTTTGTAATGCATCAGCAGCAGCAGCTTCATCTCTTAGAAATTGTTGCTGCCGTCTCTTTTCAGCTCTCTCAAAGACAATCATAGCTTTGGAATGTTCCTGCTCTACTGCCTTGGTAGTTGCTTCATGAATAGGGTCTTCAACCAAGTCAGTAGCAGGAACAGTCACTTTCTTTCTCTTTCTTCTTGGCATAGATACTACCGGCTCCTTTTCAACCTCCCCTTCTTCAGCTTGGGGTTCAGATTCTTCAGAAGTAAGTTCTTTCCCCATTATTGTGGTAGTTGCCTCGAGAGTAGGATGTTCGACTATATCAGAAGAGGAGACAGCCATCTTTTGTCTCTTTGTTCTTTGCAAAGGCACTTCTGGCTCTTGCTCAACCTCTCTTTCTTTTGCCAAAGGTTCAGATTCCTCAGGAGGGAGGATTAGCATCCTTTTCTGTTTCTGTTGTTGTTTCTTTTTGAGAGTAGCTAAAGTTTCAGCTCTCTTAGGGGATTCTTCTTGCGGGGACCTTGCACCAAAGAACATGAGTGTAAAGGAAACAAACAAAAGATTCAAAAGAAAAAAAGAGAATCTGAAAATGCTTACCCTTTTTCGAAGCAGCTCTAGTAACTCTAGCTGGAGGGGGTGAAGTTGCAGGAGCAGTTGTGGCAGCTTCAGGAAGAGGGGGAATGTTCTCAGCTGTTGCTGACTTGGCCTTCGAAGGCACTCCCAACCCTATTAGCAAGTCATGAGGGTGTACAGATAAGCGCACTTCCATATTGGCTGTCCACCAGTTCTGGAATCTTTTCAAAACTAAGCCAGATGGAAGAAATGGGACAAATTGGAACTCACTCAATTCCTTCAGCAGTTTGAGTATTGCCGTCTCTAACTTAGATTTGGATATTCTCAAGTCTCTAGCAGTAAGATGGACATTCGAGAGACTGCAAAGAGGAACAGGTATCCCTTGAGTGAATCCAAATTGGCTGGCGAACTGAGAAGGGCAATACACCTCAGATATGCATTTATAGGCTCGAGGGTTCAAAGTGCCAATGAGTAACTCCCTTGGTAGTAGTATGGAGGCCCACATATCTTTATGAGGTGAGGTGGAGCACTCTTTATCAGCCAGAAAAGTCTGCAGCCAGGTTGGTCCTTTATTGGCTTCGAAAGGACAAATGAAGGAGGCAGATGGAGAAATAGGGAGTTGGTGAAAGAAAGTAAGGTAATAAGCAAAGGAAGCAGGATAAGAGCAATCCTAGCATACTTTTCCCCATAAGTACGAGGATCCTGAACAAGGAATTTTAGACATTCGGGATGTAGGTCAGTCAAATAGGCGAAGAGCTAGAGTTGGAGCACCCAGAGGGGACCTCCTTGGTTAACGTCAAGAGGTTTTTCGCAAAATTGGGAGCAAGCTCTGTAGACATGACCTAATAGATAAGGGGCAAGAGCTAGGCGTTTTTTCAAGATAAGTGCCTTCGCAAGTGGAGCGAACTCAGGCATAATCCTCTAAGATGAAGTGCAAAAGAGAAACTTGCACAACCAGTATAAAATAAGGAAAACAGCTCTCTGTCTCTCACAGGGCCTTCCCTTTTATTTTCTGCCTTTACGAAATCACTGTAAGAAGAGTTTAAAGCCGGAAGGGAAAATTTGACAGGGAGGTCTGGGTAGTTGGGAGTAAAAGGAGAGCCATGGGGTGAAAGCCCTAGAAGATGGCAAATATCAAGAACGGTGGGGGCCATCATGCCGCATCGAAATTGGAAGAAATTGAAAGCCATATTCCAAAAACATAAAGCAGCAGGAATTAAAAATGGGTCCTCAGGAATGATGAACCTAGGGAGATGAAGAGCGTCGAGGATGCAGAGCTCCTGTAGGTTATCTTCCCTCGCAGGCACAACCCTGTCATACCATTCCTCCCATTCGGTTCTGAATGTCGGCCAACAGCGATGAGGCCGGGTCATTCTCCAATTGCTCCAGTCAAGCCCTTCTTCGTAGAGAAGAAAGTGATCCTCTAAACGGGGGTATAAAGCTGGAAGTTGGTCAGGGGCCTCTTGAAAGATGGGACCTAGGACGTACTCTTGTCGGTTGCTGTGGCGAGGAACAAAGAGACGTCCATCTATGGCGCTTGACTCACCAGTTGTTAACTTGGTGATTTCTTCATCAATACATTTCTTCAAAGCCATGGTAGGGCTGATATGGTCGCCAGCAAGCACTTTCAGCGAGGAAGGATCCATTGATAGCAAGTAGCAAGGAAGACAGGGTTAACAGAAGATCGGTAGGGTTTGTGTGTTAAAAAGGCAAGTGATTTCAGAGCACGAAACAAAAGGGTTTTTAAAAAAAGCTTTTGTGTCTGAAAAATATATTGTGTAAGTCGTTAAGCACTAGAAGTACGAATACGAAGGGTTTCCTTCAATATTGATACTTTTGGAGGAAAAAACACAGCCCAGATGCTGAGGCTAACTTCGAAGTAAAATATTTGGCTTCGAAATCAAATTTTGGCGCCAAAAGCCAAAAGAACAACAGCTTCGAAACAGAGAAGCCGGCTTCGAAGCACATTTCCATACTTAAAAATTTGAAGATACTCAAGGATTAGTTTACTTCGAAGATATCAAAGACCTGTAGTAGGTTTTTTAACAAAAGTAATACCCTTGAGGACCCATAAGGAAGTAAATGGTGTTCGAAATATCAAAACAAATCGTTGGTGTCTATATATACAAAAGGAGATTGTCTGTTGAACTAAAACAGCATGGACTGCTCTTCGAAGCAAAAGGGGTCAATTTAAAATTGGTTGGCTATATTAACTATGACCATATATTGGTTATAATTAGCTTTGAGGGGTAAGATTGTTAAATTCGAAGCACTAATTCTAGATGATATCAGCCAAAACTATCAACTTTATTCCATAAATTGGAAAAGTCATGTTGGTTCCTTTTAGTGTTTCATTAAAATCAATTGAGTCCAGGTTCGAAGGATGAGGTTGTTAAATTTGAAGCACTAATTCTAAATAATATCAGCCAGAATTGTCAAACTTATTCCATAAATTGGAAAAGTCATGTTGATTCTTAGTGTTTTCATTTTTAAACAATTGAGTCCATATTCGAAGAATAAGATTGTTCAGTTCGAAACTCTGGATTGGCCTTAAAAGGCAAATAGAAATAGGGTCAAACAATGCCAAATGAAGAATTCTGTTTATATTAAAGCCAAAGCAATTACATCGAATGACCCTATCTGGGTATAAACTCAAGCTCATAAAAATAAGGAATAGAATAAATAACAAGATCATGAAATTTAGTCTAACAATGATCAATGAATTTTTGTTCTTTCTTTATTATATCTTCTATTTCTTCTAACATTGGCTGCATGAGTTGATGTGCTCTCATTTCGTAGTAGAGCTCTTCAGCCTTTATTTCGAAAGCTTCCTCTCTCAATCTTTGTTCCAATTCGTCTTTGAACAAGTGATCCCAATACGCAGAATCTTTATTCTTGAAATCATCGAATTCTTCGATGAAGTTCTCTGCTTCGTACTGGGCATGAATTCGAAGAGACAAAAGTTGATCCAAAGATTGTGTAGTGACCATGGAATTTCGATGCCAGTAGAGGAGCACTGGAAGTTGGTCCAGGAACATATGAAGTTCTGCTTGGGCAAGAGGATTAAGGGCATGGCCCCTAGTCAGAATATCACAAGCCCATCGAAGGTTCTTGAGAGGGACTTCGTCCTAAAAAACATTGAAGGGCAAATGAGAGAAAGCTGCAAGCAAAAATTGAGCTTGTTTCCGCTCAGCTGGAGTAGGGGAAGGTGGAGGTTTGTAAGGTGGGAAGACTTTTTCCATGGGAAGGGCAAGCCTCAGTCTCTCTGTCCAGCAAAGAGTTGGCGGAGGAGAAGGTGTGGATGCTTTTGTTTCAGAAGATGGAGAAGAAGGTGTGGATGCTTCTATTATGGGAGATGGCACGGGAGCAGAAGGAACAAAGGTATTAATATAATCAAGCCAATCAGAAGAACAAATCTTCGCCTTCTAGGCTAAGAATGATGGGTTGTACCCTTGTGCTTCTTCTAGGCGCCGGGTAGCGTGCACTATCTTTGTAGGCATGGAGGATGTGTACCATGCTACAAGCAGATTCTCCTCCAAACTACGTCGATGATCAATGGGCACGTAGGGGTAGACCACTGAACTTCGAGCGTAAGAAGGAAACTATAAAGGGTCAGTGAACTCAACAAAATGATGGTTGATTCGTTCCCTCAAATCCCAGGTCTCAGGTGTTGACCAGCTTGTCCAGTCAGAAACCCCAGAAGAGGAAGAAATTGCAGCTTCATCCCATGCAGAGGTTTGTGAAGAAGAGTTTCCCAAGACCATATTTGCAACTTGCCGAATCAAAGGTTTGAGAGCAGTTTGTTCGAGGTACAAGGGGGAGTTAGAAGAAGAACTTCTTGTATCTATATCTGCAACTTGTTGAATCGAAGGATTAAGGGCAATGTGTTCGTAGTCCAAAGGTTGGTAATTTGCAAAGGCTCCCATGACCTGAATATAGAAAGGCAGGTAAAGGTGGCTAATGAATGCGTGGAGTTTCTTTCAAGGGGAAGCAACATTACTCAATGGCTCTTCATATGCTTGATCAATAGAAAGGGAAGTTGATTTAGCCATAGTCTGTTCGAATGCTAAGGTATTGGGATGTTCGACAAATTGAATGAGAGTTAATGCAAATGATCACCAAATAGATGACGGTTGTGTTTCCAGAATATAGACTCCCTGCACGTTTTAAAAGCGCGGGAAAAGACCGTGATCCACTAATATTACCAAGTATTGGGCATATTAGTGCGGGGGGTAATGTTGGCTACAAATTTTGTAAAAGCCAGTTACAGTTCGACACGTGGCAGAGTAAGGGTAATATAGGTAGATTATTCAAGTCTTCGATCTTGATCGTACACGTGGCAGTGAATATTGGTTCTCACGTGATCTGAGTAGCACTGGATCAGTAAAGAGATACAAGGTGACGTGGCTTCAACGGTTACTCATATTCAAATTCAAATACAGGAGGGAAGCCCAACTGTAAGTAATGGCGTAGTGGAACTACTTCTAAGGCAGCATGATCAGCGATCATGGAGGAGCAGTTCGACGGTTTGAAGTGTAGTTCGATGGTCATCCTTGAGGAGTATAAATAGTAAGGAGGTCCCCAGAAAAAAGCCCCAGACTCAGATCATACAAACCAGTCTTACTTTACATATTTTCTTTTCTAGTTTTTACATTTCCAGTCTTTACATTTCCTGCACTTTAAATACCTGTTCTTTACATTCCTGCACTTTAAATACCTGCTCTGCACTTCATTCATAGGAGTAGTTTCAAGTAGATTCAAGTAAATTGTTGCTGTAAACCTCTACGAGGCTGAGTTTGGACCATTGTAAGTTTTCATTTTAATGAAATACTTCAATTGCTCTTCGTTTAACTATTATTTCGCTTAATTTCTCCTAAGTCAAGCCACCAGTAAAAGTCCTCTTTATTGAGGCTGAAAGAACTAAAACACAATCGTCTGATAATTGGTTGGCAATTATAATTTCTGTAAGGACTGATTGATCCTTGCTGGCACGCTCGCATTTACAAAAATACCCTTCGAAAGCCAAAAAGCCAACAATTTTATATATATTTTTTGTAATTTCCTCTCTCTTATGTTGAAGACATAAGTAATGTGGATCAGCACATGACTAAGAGAGATTTCAATCAAGAAGGCTAAGGTGATGTTTGGTTCATTGAAATAAAAGTAGTTTTAGTAAAATGATCATCTTATAGTCTTTTTAGCTTTCTATTTAGCCTTACCAAAAAAAAAATAAAATAAATTGTTTTCTCTTTTGATTGTTAAGTTGAAGAGAAAAGAAGAAAAAAAAAAAAAAAAATTCTCACTTATCTTATTCGAATATATTTCATAAAAAATTTAACAAAACTATTACAAAATTATAGTAGTAAAATAGTCTTTCATGTTTCTAATTCTTTAGTACCTAAGGGTTGGTTTGGGAAGTGGGTTGGCTTTTTGACTTTTTTGACTATTTTAGCCTGGGCTAAAAAACTTGGTTTGGGAAGGGCTTTTTGGTTTTTTGGCTTTTTTGACTATTTTTATGAGAGAAAAGTGTAATGATTATGGGTTAGATGTAATGTTTTGTTTTTTGTGATTAAAATAATCTATTTTGTCTTTTATGACTAAAATGGCCAAAAAAATCCCATATTCTTCTTCCCAAACGATTTCAATTCATTCTCTACATTTTACAGATATTCAAATAGTGGATATAAGTGAAATTAATTTTTCTCCAATTTTTTTTTTTTTTCTTTTTCTTCCATTTTTCTCCTCAATGATCCAAATAGGAGATTAAGACCAATAGATTTGATTTTGTTTTTATTACCTCTCTGAATCATTTAATCCAAACAAATAAACCAATTTTAGATTTCATGATGAGAAGGCTTAGGCATGGTAGGAATGAAAAGATGGAATCAGAATCTCTTTCAATGATGAAAATGCGATTCTTTGTTCAGTTATCAAGACAGAATGAGATAATCAGTGAACTGACTTATGTCATGGTTATTTATTTATTTTTTCATTTTTAGTGATTTTTAAAATAAAAAATTTAAAATTTTTAGTTTTGTTTGGTTTGTTTTTCAGAAAAATTTTTGAAAAAAATTCTTTATAAATAAATTTTCAAGAGTAATCAAACCAAATAAATTTTTCTAAAAAAAATTTCAAAATTTTGTTTGGTTACCTACTTTTCAAAATCACCCTCTCTCTCATACATATCAAATCAATCACTTTTTTTAAAATTCTTTCTCCAAAACAAATTTTCAAAACCATTTCTGAAAAAAAGCAAATCAAACAAGTTTTCATACTTTTTATCTCAAAAATTACTCTACAAATTCAAACTAAATACACCCTTTATGTTTCTACATTCAAACCAACGAGATGAACTAAAAAATTTAAAAAATCCAAAAAAAAAGTCCTCAAAAGATTTAAAAAAATAAAAAATAGTAGACTTTTTAGAAGAAATTTCATTTTGTTTCCCAAATTATATTTCGATGATCAATTTAACTCTTATACTTCTTATAATTTCAATTTTATACTTAAAACTATTCAATTTTGGATCAATTGTACTTCCGTTGTCGTCTGCCGTCTATAATTACCTGACATTTGTTGCTATTTTTATTTGAAATTTCATTTTACCCCATTAATTATTTCCCAAAATATCAATTAGATCCCTGAACAATATAAATCTAAGGTCTAATTGATATTTTTTAGATAATTTGAAGGACAAAATAAAATTTCAAACAACATTTTGATACCACATCAGTAATGTCCGTTTGATTATAAACCGCAGAATGAGATAATCAATGTTTGGAATTGACTTATGTCATGTTTTTTTTTTTTTTTTTTTTTTAGTGATTTTTAAAATAAAAAATTTAAAAGTTTTATATTTCTACATTCAAGCCAACGAGATGAACTAAAAAATTTAAAAAGTCCAAAAAAAAAAAGTCCTCAAAAGATTTAAAAAAATAAAAAATAGTAGACTTTTTAGAAATTTGTTTATTTTACTTCCCAAACTATATTTCGACGATCAATTTAACTCTTATACTTCTTATAATTTCAATTTTACACTTGAAACTATTCAATTTTAGATCAATTTCACCTTTGTTGTCATCTGCCGTCTATAATTAGATGACACTTGTTGCTGTCTTTATTTGAAATTTCATTTTACCCCATAAATTATTCCCAAAATATCAATTAGATCCATAAACAATATAAATCTGAGGTCTCTAATTGATATTTTTTAGATAGTTTGGGGGGGGCAAAATAAAATTTCAAACAAAATTTGGATACCACATGAATAATGTCTGTTTGATTGTAAACAGTAGCTAACAGCCGGGGCTAAAATTGATCAAAAATCAAATAATTTAGGTATAAAATTAAAATTATAAGAAGTACATAGATTAAATTGATCAACGAGGTATAATTTAAGAGGTAAAATAAAATTTTCTCAAACTTTTAAGCTTGTTTTGACTTTTAATTTCTTTTTGAAAATTTTCAATTTTGTTTTATTTTTAGATTAGTTTACACATGACGGACAAAAAAGTAAAACAATTTTTATTGCAATGAGCTGTATTGTGTATATTCAAGATAATGTAGGGTGACAAGTGGGTTTTGGAGTTCCTGCAATGCTCATGTTCTTGTCGTTTGTTTCGTTCTTCTTGGCTTCTCCTTTCTATGTCAAGGTGAAGGTGAAATCGAGCCTAGTTGTTGGGTTTTTTCAAGTAATTGTTGCCTCTTACAAGAACAAGTATTTTGAATTATCATCGCAAAGCTCGAATGTGTCGTACTACCACAAAAAGGGATCAATGCTGGTTATTCTGAGCGAGAATTTAAGGCTGTGTTTGGTAGAGTTTTGTAAATATGATTTGAGAGTATGAGTTGTATTTTGAGTTTATGAGTTGTGGAATTATGATTTGAGTGTATAAAATTTGTTTGGTTGTAGTTTAAAAATAGAGTGTTGAATTGAGTTTTGAATTGAGTATGGAATTGAGTTTTAAAAGTTTGATTTGATATGTGAAGTAAGAAAATTTGTTTGGTTATGAGTTTTGGAAAAAGTTTTCAAAACTTAATTCAAATTGTTATAATTCATAACAAAACAGATTACTTTCACACTAT
>CM069913.1:37855628-38117019 GCA_036172215.1 Camellia granthamiana
CTATTGAAAATTCTGATCAACACTCATAACCAAACTCTTTTTAAAATTCAATTAAAAAAATTTATTATTAACAGAAAATAACATTAATCAAATTTTTAATTGAAAATACTACAAAGGAAATAATTTTTTTTCAAAATAAATATTCAGAAATTTTTAATAATAAATATTTAAATAATTTAAATAATCTAAAAAATTTAATAAGTAAAAAATTAAAATAAATATTCAAAAAATTTAAATCGTAAAAATTTAAATAATTTAAATATTCAAAAAATTTAAATAATTTAAAATGTTAATATTTTAAATTTAAAAAAAACTCTACACTCAAATCGTAATCAAATACATTAAATATATATATATTTAAAAATATTTTTATAAAATAGAGTTTGAATTTATTTTTATAAAATACTTTAAAATTAAAAAAATTAAAATCGTAATATTTTGAAATTAAAATATTTAAAAATATTCAAAAAATTAAAAAAATCGTAACATATTTAAATATTAAAATATTTAAAATCTTAACAAAATTAAAATATTTTAAAAATATTTAAAAATTTAAAATATTTAAAAAATTAAAATATTGATTTGAATTAAATTTTGAAAAAAGTTTTGAATTATGTGTTTGATTATGAATTTTGAAAAGTAATGATTATGTTTTGAATTGAGTTTTGAAAAATGTGTGTAGAATTATGATTTGATGAAAGTTTAAAATAAACAATACACTCAAATCAATGGATGAAACTATAATTTCAACTGCTTACCAAACGGAGCGTAGGGTATCATGCACTCAATTGTCCACATCATGAGTCTTTTCCATCTTGTACAAAACCTTTTTTCTGTCGTGAATCTAAGTGGAGTAATAATTATGTACACGCAATTTTTTTTTATATATGTTTTGACTTAATGTTTTATTTCAAAACAAAACATGTATGTTTATGAATTTTATTTGGTAAAAAAATAGTTTTGGGAACTTACTGATAAGTTTCATGTACCAAGTTTAAAACCCAGCTAATCCCAAAACAAAATACTTACACCAATTAGTCTAATATACATTTTTAATTGTTACCATTTTTTTTTTTTTTTTTTTAATTTACAGACATTGTTCACATCTTACTATCGTAGGACTTCCGTCAAACGGTTGCCCGAGACTCGTCGGAATGTTCAACATCGCCGGGAAGTCGTCGGAGTTTCGCCGGGAAGTCGCTGGAGTTTCGCCGGAAGTTCGCCAGAGTGTTAAGAACGTTAATGGAAGTCGCCGGAATGTTCAGAACGTTCACTGGACGTTAAGAACATCACTGGAGACTCACCGGAATGTCTAGAATATTGCCGGAAAAAAAAAAAGAATAAATGAATAAATTATAGCAAAAAAAACATAGCAAAATGTGCTAAATATTGATAAACTAAAAGGAAAAAAAATGAAACGACAAAAAACAGCAACAATGGGAAAACATATGTTATTTTTTAATTTTTGTAAGGTTCAAGCAAATAATCTCTAAATAGTGATCAAACTGAAAAGTAAGTTTTGAAACTGTAAAATGTTACAGTTTCAAAACAAAAATCTATTAAGCATTTATCCTTATTAATCAAACTGAAAAACATGTTATGAAACTGTAAAATTTTACAGTTTTATACCATGATTCATTCCAGCACCAAAAAAATTTGAAACTGCAAAATTTTACAGTTTTCACCGCCTGTAACTAAAACTCGAAAACTACTTGTTCAGAATTCGAAAATTTTCTCCATTAGAATAGAAAAACAGAAGTGTATAGCAGAGAAAAAAAAAAAAGAGATCGAAGGAGGAAGACGCATGTAGAGAGAGGATTGTACTCCGGCAACTATTTTTTGTTTAGATCTAGCCAAATCTGATGTAGATCTACTCAGATCTAAGTAGATCTACATCAGATCTAAGTAGATCCACTCATCTTCTTCGTCGGAAATATATCATCTTCTTTGTCGGAAATATATTATCTTCGTCGTCGGTGAGAGTGAAGTCACGAGTTGATTTCGATGGTTGGCGGTTATCAGTGAACCCCGATCAATGGAGAAAGACATGATCACCGGTCGTCGTCCATGACAAAGACGATGAGAGAAAAATGCAGAAAAAAAAACGAGAGAGGAAGGGAAGCAAAAAGCAGAGAGAGAGAGAGGAAATGACTTTTGGGTGTACTCAAAAAGTTATGAGATTAAATGGTGTCCACATGTTCCACATGGGACCTGTGGGTAATTTCCCCAATAGTTTTTAAAGAAAACATCAAAAACGTTTTCAAATATATATATATTGAACTAGTTTTCAAATGTTTTCAAATATTTTGGAAAAGTGTTTTGTCATCAAATAAAAAAAATGAAAATAATCTGAAAACAATGAAGTTGCGTTTGGTAGAGTTTTGTAAATATGATTTGAGAGTATGAGTTGTATTTTGAGTTTGTGAGTTTTGGAATTATAATTTGAGTGTGAAAAATTTGTTTGGTGAAAGAGTTTTGGAAAGAGTTTTGAATTGAGTGAGAAATTTTTGATGTGACATATGATATTTAATACAAAAATTTATAACTCATAACCAAACATACAACTCAAAATTCTATTAAAGCACATAAAAGAATTTTAAAAATTCGGAAAATATTTTTTTCGAATATATAAAAATTAACATATGTCAATTGTAAAAAAAAAAAATAATAAATAAATAAATTTTCATTGTTTCGGTCAGCCGGCCGGACGACCGGTTAGGCCAAATTTGAAAAAAAAAAATTGAAAATCGCGCCTGAGATAGGAGTTTTTTTGCTGAGTTTTCTCTTGATTGTGGAAATACAATTTGAGAGTAGGAACCAAACATGAAGTTAGAATATGTGGGTAGAATTATATTTCCAAAATCGTTCCAAAGAGAGCCTGAATATTTTCAAACTTTTTATTGTTCTTATTTTTGAAAACACGAAAAATGAAAACGATACCAATGAGACCTTTGCTTCCTAAATTGCCTAAGTTTTGAAGTAGATGTGATTTGTGGGACTCATTTGGAGAACTTATGATATTGATCCTCTTGCAATTGAACCAAAATCATATTCATGAATAATTGTCTAATATTAAACCATGAAATTAATATTGTTCTCATGGATTATCTCTATTTTCTATTTAATGAATTTTTCTCTACGTTCCCAAACAAAGCTTGCATAATAAGAGATCCTTAGCAAGACTCATCCTTTGATGGAAGGACTTCAGACCGTTGGATTTGCACAGTAGATCAAGTACAAGAACTAAAATCCCTAGTCAAGCTCATCCCATTGTGGTCAACCGGAATCATGATCGCTATAACCATTAGTCAAAACTCTTTTCCGGTCCTCCAAGCATCGTCCATGGATCGCCACATCACTTCGAACTTTGAAATCCCAGCAGGCTCATTGGGCATGTTCCTCGTCATTTCCTTAACCCTATGGATCGCTCTTTATGACCGTGTAATCCTCCCCCTAGCCTCCAAAGTCATGGGAAAGCCCGCGTACCTAAGCCGCAAACAAAGAATGGGTATTGGGCTTTGTTACTCCTTTTTATCCATGGTAGTCACTGCCATTGTGGAGTGCATCAGGAGGGCTAAAGCAATTGAGGAAGGGTATTCTGACAATTCACATGCCGTGGATAACATGTCAGCACTTTGGTTAGTGGCTTAGTACTTCTTGAATGGGTTGGTTGAGGCATTCAATGGCATAGGACAAAATGAGTTCTATTTTTCGGAGCTCCCATGATGTATGTTGAGCATATTGCTACCACTCTCAATGGGGTAGGAATGTCGATTGCAAACTTTTTTTTTTTTTATCAGCAAAAATAAACTTTATTGAATCAAAACCAAGGAGAAATCCATACATCTTACATCAATAAAGATAAAAGAAAGCAGTGCTAATAGCATCATAGTGGACCTTACTCATCCCAACTAGGTTGGCACAAGAAAGCCACCAAATCATGTACTAACACATGTCAAAAGCGAGTTGATAAGAGCTCAACCAACAAAAAGAGGAACCAAGACAAAGAATCACAGAAGCACACATCAGCAGAACAACACAACAGCAGCAGTTGAGCAACACAGAGTAGCTCTTCAGCAGTAACAACCCAACAGCAGGTAGTACATTGATTGAAAAATCCACCCCTGATAATGGAGCTTCACCAAATAGGCAATATGCAACTAATGGACACACAAATGATCACACCAGCACACCCCAGCATATTAACACAGCAGCAGCAACACATCAACAGCAAATAGGGCTACAAATGAACAGAGCCGTTCGTGAACAGGCTCGAGCTCGGCTCGGTAAAAGCTCGTTCGAACTCGGTTCGTTAATTTTTTTTTACGTTCGAGCTCGTTAAATTTTTAATAAACAAGCCCAAATATTCCAAAGCTCGGCTCGTAAGCTCGGCTTGTTAGCTAGCTTGTTTAATATTTATTATTTATATATTAAATAATATAAAAATATGTATAAAAAATAAGAGTAATATACTATTTATATATTTAAAAAATATAAATGTAAATAATAGTTAACTATAAATAGTACATTTATATAATAGTGGTAGTAGATATTATTATTTTAGTAAAATATGAATTTTTTTTAGTATGTTTATTTATATTGTATATATAATTGTATAATTAAAGTTTTAATTGTAACTTTAGTCTCACATGCAAGTATGAATTTATAAATTTTTTGGCTCGTTAAGGCTCGTGAACAGGCTCGAGCTCGAGTTGAGCCTAAGCCAACTCGGCTCGAGCTTGTGTAACAAGCCCGCGGGGGACCTCACTACAGCTCGGACTCGATTTGTTGTCACGGTTCTTAATCTTGAACCAAACAGTCCAAATCCGGCAAATCGTTTTGAGAAAACAGATTTTTGAAAGAAGTGCCAAACATGGACTGCTTTGCCAGATACAGAGTCGCCACCTAAATATTTTATTTTGGGGAAATTTAGGAAATCCTGACTCGGTGCCAAAGGCCACGTGTCCGTCATCACCAAAGTTGGCTCGGCTCGGGAACTTGGGTACGATTGGGGAAGGTCACTTCGTGAGCACCCCCGCTCGACCGATCAAAGATCGGCCTCTACTAACCATGATATCTATTTTTGAAAACATTGTGTGTTCTTATTCCGGTTATTAGCCTAGGTTACTATGTGATGCGCACAGCATACAAGTATAGACTGAGTCGTCTGAATTGGAACAAAACACTTCATGTTTGTTTGTGAAAATGGTTTGCTACTCGCAAGTAGGCTTAAAATGCGGATTTTGCCACTCTCGGGTGGGCTTAGAAAACATGATTTTGCCACTGTCTAGTGGGCTTAAAACAAACATTTGATGAATTGTTCCAATCCAAATAACCCAACCTCTACCCACAGGCATCCAAGCAGGTATATCACATAAGCAGTTAGCCTCATGGTAAGCATGCTATCATGGCAGTCACTCACACGCATGCAAGGATGCTAAAGCGTAAAACTCACCGAGTACTCCAAGCCAAAACAGAAACCGATTAGAAATCCATGCATGATCCTAAGTATACAGAAATGCCTAATGCAACACATGCAAAAATGCAACTATAGCAGGCTCGGCTATTCTAAACATGGCATATGAGATGCAACAGCTATCAAGTATTCAACTCGGAATTGAAATACAGATGCAGTTAGTATGATGCGCCGAGCTCGGTGCATGCAAGACAGATGAATGGGTGCAAACATGCTATCATACTATATGCTAATTGAAACATGCCCTAATCTAACCATCATAAGCAGGTAAATAAAAGGGAGAAAGACGTGGGGTTGGAAGACATACATCACACACACGTACACTTATTACAACATTGCCCTCGCACAGAGGGTCCAAATAAATAGTACAGTCCAAATAATACAGTCCAAATATGTACAAATCCCTAATTAATTTACAAATTAACTAAGAAAAATAATAAACTGGCATGCAACCAGGGACTGTCTTGACTCTTCTCCAGATGATGAATGATGCATGTCCGGGTTGCCTTGTGCAGAAATTCACTGCGATGCCCCAATTAGCCTCTGTTTGCAATTGTTCTTGGAATGCGTGCCAAGCTCTGGAAGGTTGCTGATTCTTGATTTGCTGCAACAGAGAGCAGGAAAGGGACATGGCAATGTATTTGCACAAATGTATGCATGCCTCGATCCTCGTGCCACCAATCACGCATCTCGATGCATGATGGCCGAGGAGTCGAATTGCACAACTCAATATGAAATGAATGCACATATGATCACAATAAGACCTAACTCCATCATGGATAATCCGGAGTGTCGGTGACTGGGAATTGAGACACGTTCCGTCACTCGGAGTACGAAACGTACCTCGTTTCCCGTGCTCGGGCTAACTCCTATCCCAAACACTATGCAAGATGCATGACATGCATGAATGCAACTAAGATACAACCTAACATGCACAATGCTATGAAATGGCATACACGATGCACGAGGTAACATGGCATACACAATGCGCTAACATACAACCTAGCATACACAATGCTATGAAATGAAATGGCATACACAATGCATAATGGGCTTACACCAACACAAGTGGACCTCAGCCACACTCACATAGGAGGCCATTAGATGAAAATGAGACACTCGAAATGCGTGCACACGTGCACGCAAACCGAGAACCGACCCTAAGGCACTAAAATGTCACTCTAACAAGACATGGCAAAGCATGGAATATGGCATACTAGCATGCAAATTTCAGAGGCAATAAGTGATGCAAAACAGCCCCGAAAGATGGCAAAATGACACCCGATGCATGGAATGAATCCCGAAACATGAAATTAAGCGCATGGAATGACCTATGGCTATGCAATGCATGCATTATTTGAACATGAAGTGTGAAGACAGAATCAAGACAGCCCCAAAAAAAGCATATTTACAGTTTTAAGCAAGGCCAAACAGTGAACACAAATGGGGCTAAGCTAGCATGCAAAAATGGCCCCGAAAGCGAGATAATGAAGCAAGTAGCAGCTTCTGACCTCAAAAAGAGAAGGGCCCTTCTACAATGTTGAAGAGGGGCCCAAAATATGGTATTTTACAGTTGATGACCAAACCCAAAACAGTGCACAAGCATGCTCAAAATACTATGCAAAATAAGGCCAAAAAGAGAGCTATAACGCAAAGTACAAAAGGGATGCCTCAAACAGTAAAAGAACCTTAATGAAACATGAATAGGGGGTCAAAATAAGACCATTTACAGTTCGGACCAGAGCCCAAAAACAGAAGCACAAGGGGCTAACAAATCATGCAAAAATAAGGCCAAAAGAGGGATACAAAGGCAAGTGGAAAATGGAAGCCTCAAACAGTGAGGAGCCCTTCAACAATGTTGAAGAAGGGGTCAAAATAAGCCACTTTACAGTTTACAACATGCCTCAAAACAGTTTATAAATAGGCCTAAAATACTATGCAAGGAAATGGCATAAAAGAAAGGTAAAGAAGCAAGTGCCACAAAGAAGCCTCAAACAGTGAGAGGCCCTTAAACAAACATAAAATAGAGCTCAAAAAAATGTTATTTTCAGTTAGGGTCGGAGCTCAAAAAAGTAATCACAAGGAGCTAGAATATGAACCAAGAAAAGGGTCAAAAAGGGGAGAAGAGGACTTACCCTTGAAGACTAATCTTTGACAGCCTTTTGGACCAAAATGCAGCACTCCTAGGCTCTGAAGAACAATCTCAAACTGCTGGAATGGAGGATGGAAGGGTGGGGCTATGGGTTGGTGAAGAACCAAGGGGGTTTTTAAGGCTTAGAGTAGAGAGAGAGAGAGATTTAATGCTGAGAGCTCCAAACCAAAATTTTCTAACCCCTAAAACCAGAGCTGGGGGGGTGTTTATATAGGCAAAAGAGTGGGGGAAAAGGGGGGGGGGGAATTTGAAATTCAAATTTCCCCCCAAAAAGGCCAAAAAGTGAGATAAAGAGGCAAGTGGTAGCTGCTGGCCTCAAACCGAAGAGAGCCCTTCAACAAAGTTGAAGAGGGGCTCAAAACAAGACATTTTGTAGTTTATGAGCAAGTCTAAAACAGCTCACAAGTAAGCCTAAAATACCATGCAAAAATAGGCCTAAAAGAGAGTTAAAGCGGCAAGTGATAATAGGAGACCTCAAACAGCAAAAGGTCCTTAATCAAACATGAAAAGGAGTTCAAAATATGACTATTTACAGTTTGGGTTGGAGCCCAACAATGCTTTCAAGCAAGGCTCGGGGGCCAAAACGCGTAGCCCGGGGCCCCGAAAATTGACTGTCAGGCACCGGAAGTGGTGTTCGACCACGAAGTCGGTCTCTCGGACCACAGTGTCCCTCAAAAGGGAGGAAATAAGGTATGTGCCAAAACCCAGAGCAAACGGAGGTGGTTAAGCGGTCCCGAACCGAGGCACACGGCCGTCGGCTCTGAAAAAAATCAGAAACCGGGCTCCAAATGGGAAAAATGGCCTACGACTACGAAACGTAGCCTACGGCCACTGAGAGATGATCTACGAGACCTCTCCCTCCCTCCGGGAAGAGAAAACAGAGAAAATGGAGCCTGATTCGCAAACCGAGGCAAAGCACAAAAGAGTCCGGAAGTTCGGAGGCAAGGCTCGCAATCGGGACTCCGCAACCTCAGAACGAGTACAATATGCAACATCACCAAGCGCTCAATCGGTGACGTCTGAGTCTTAAGGTCGGTCAAAAAATGGGGTGTCTACAGTTGCCCCTCTTTGACAGAACTCGAAAGTCATAAGAATGACGGGAGTGAATGTCAAAGCCCAGAGACGACCCATTTTTGACAAGGCCGAAGACTTAGACAAAGCAGGCAAGATAGACAAAGATGTGCCCGCAGGTAGGGGCAAAATGCAAATGATAATGCAAGAAGCCGAACATAACTTATGATCATGCAAAGAAACATAGGGACGTATCCGGTACTTCGGAAAGGTATAAGCATTGGAACGTATTCCAGATGCTCTTAACCAAAGATGGAGAAACATGGGGACGTATCCCGGTGTTTAGGGACGTATCCCAAGGTTTAGGGACGTATCCCAAGGTTTAGGGACATATCCCGGTGTTTAGGGACGTATCCCAAGATTTAGGGACGTATCCGAAGATTTAGGGACATATCCTAAGATTTAGGGACGTATCCAAAGATTAGGGACGTATCCCAAAGGTTAGGGACGTATCCCAGAGGTTAGGGACGTATCCCACAGATTAGGGACGTATCCCAAAGGTTAGGGACGTATCCCAGAGGTTAGGGACGTATCCCAAAGATTAGGGGCGTATCCCAGAGGTTAGGGATGTATCCCAGAGGTTAGGGACGTATCCCAAAGATTAGGGACGTATCCCAGTGGTTAGAAAAGAAAGAGAAACATAGGGACGTATCCCGGTGTTTCAGGAGGAAGGAGAAACATAAGGATGTATCCCGGTGTTCTGCAAGGAATGTGAAACATAGGGACGTATCCCGGTGTTCCGCAAGGAATGAGAAACATAGGGACGTATCCCGGTGTTCCGCAAGGAATGTGAAACATAGGGACGTATCCCGGTGTTCCGCAAAGGAATGTGAAACATAGGGACGTATCCTGGTGTTTTGGAAAGGCAAGAGAAACATAGGGACGTATCCCGGTGTTTCGAAAAGAGGGAGAAACTTAGGGACGTATCCCGGTGTTTCAGAAAGAAGAGAGAAACGTAGGGACGTATCCCGGTGTTTCGGAAAAGGGATAAGCATTGGAACGTATTCCAAATGCTCTAAACCAGAGGAAGTCTGACCCGTCGTACGTGCGAGGAGAAAGAAAGACAATTGCAAGTGAAAAGGTGCATAACAATGCAAGATAGATGTGCATAATCAATGCAATGAATGAGAATAACAATGCTAGTGAAGTGGGTGCATAACAATGCAATTGGAATGGGCATCACAACGCAAGCATGAGAAGTGCATAACAATGCGGGTGGAAGGATGCATAACAATGCAAGTGGAATGTGCGTGACAACGCATATTTGAAACAAAATGCCGAATAAGGGAATACAAGCCTTAACGAGACCAGATTAAAACGCGACCTCCGATTTACCTTTCGGAGGGGTTTGCAACACATTCAGCTCAAAAACGGGCACACCCTGTTCATATTAGAGAGAGATAACATCTGTTGCTGCTTTAATCGCCATTCTGACTTGAAGCAGGCTTACACTTGGGATAGAGGCACGCTCATTCTTCGGAACACTGACAAGGTCTGAAGAGGTACATCCGGAATACAATCTCAGAATTCGCTAAAGGTGAAACACACTCAGATGCTTCGATTTTCCCTCTTTTCTTTTGCTTTGCAGTTTGGAACCCACATAGCTTCAGATAGGTCCTTGTTTCACTGTTCTCACATGACTTGGGTTAAACCCTGCAGTTTTCGAAAGAACAAATTCCTTTTTTGCACAAATGTGGAGAATGACACAGCACTCTGAGCACACAACAAATCATTTTTGAAATTGAGAAAATGAGTTCTCGACTGGGTATTGAGCCTACAACTGAACACAGCAAAGACGACCCAACAACGAAAAATAAAGGTAAACAACCTAAACACACCGAGACACACTCGGAACGACTCAAAGCAAGAATCGAGAAAAACAAAACAAAAGACACGACACACAGACATGTTACAAAGACAAGAGACCTCTCAGTGCACGAGGAGCCAGTTTCTCTGGGTATTATTTCCCACCCTTTCTTATTTGTGATTCTCACATCACTCGGCCCTCAAGCTCTGTTTTTCTGAAAAAAAGCCCTTTTCCTCACTTTTTCTCTCAGCGCACATCTCTCTATTCTTCAATCTCTCATTTTAAATCCCTCCCCTAGGTGGTTGATGGATAAACAGCAAGTTGCGGGCTCATGCCCCTAGCATTCCGCTAGATTCTTCTTCTTCTGCACGCAGCTAGTGAGTTTCTCCCACAGAGGGGCTGTGCTACAACTGGGTGTGTAACAAATCTGCAGCTGACCTCGGTTGACGATGCTCTGCCGGGGAGTTTGGACGTGATCAGATATGTCCAGATGAGGAAGTGGAATATCTTGCCCCATTCCAGTTCGTGCTTTGCACGTGGCTTGATACCTCATTGCTTGGAGGGTGAGAGAGCTTTCAGCCCTTTGTTGTTAGCTTCAGTTGTGCCCTTTTCTGGCAAGTAGAGTGCCCTTTCTGGCAAGTGCGTTGATAAAGGGAAAAAGACAGAGAACCTAACTCAACTGTGCCCCTAGTTCATCATGTTGACCATGTTTTGTTTTTACTTTCTACTAAAACAATTTTGACCAAAATGAGAGTTAGATTAACATGCTTGTTCGATTTTTGATTTGAGATCATGCAAGTTGGGTTATGAGCACTGAAAATTTTCCTTTTTGGGTCTAAGAAAGTGGTCCAGTTTTAGAAAAATGGAATAATTTTCGAGAGAATTAGTCAACCTCAGTAAAAATTCTCAAAAACTATTTTTGCAAACGGCCACTGCTCAGCGAGCAGGGAACCTACTCTTGAGATGCACAACCTCAGATCCAAAGGAAAACTGCCCCGTGCTTGAAGAGAGCTGCATGGCAACGGAAAGTTGCCCTTTGTTTGAACGGCACCGCGGCGCATTGAATGGCAACGGAAAGTTGCCCTTTGTTTGAACGGCACCGCGGCGCGTTGAATAGCAACGGAAAGTTGCCCCTTGTTTGAATGGCACCGCAGCGTATTGTAGTCAGTCCTCAGAGCGACGAACACACCAAATCCTCAGATACAGAGAAGACAAAGATGGCCAGAACCATCGCATGGACACAATTGAATTTGAATTGTTTACGGCTGGACTTCAGAATGAAGTTGCCTACGTATCCCAAACATGGGAATCAAGCCTTACGTAGTTCGAGGTTAAGGTACACTCGGGTATTAACCTCTCCTTTTTAGGCTCTAATTTTTGCCAAGGCGCTCATCGCGGGTTTTCGACCTTGCGAGCTTTGTTCTTCTTTCTTTCTCTTTTCAATTCTTTTCTTCTTTTTTTTTTTTTTTTTTTTTTGCATTTTTTTTTTGCTTTTTGTATATATTTTTCTTGCTCTAACTTTTGCCTGGGTCGCCCTTCCGGGTTTTCGGCCCAACGAGCCTCTCAAAGGGTAAAAGTGTAGCTTGGTCCATGCCAAATGGTTGTAAGGTTTTGAGGCCATTCGTATCCAGGAGAGTGGCTGTTGATTTGTAAGAGGACTCATCTTCGGCTTTTCGAGCACATCTGACATCTTTGCCCCTAGTTCGAAGGGTACTTCTGTTCTAGCTTTGCAAGCTTCTTCTGATCTTCTGATCTTCTTGATCCGACTTTCCTGGCCTCTTGTTCAAGGGCTGCTTCAAATCTGGCCACATAGGCCTCACATTGTAGTTGACCGTTGAACATTCTGAATCCCAGTTCAAGGTTTGAAAGTGAGGGGTCAAGTCTCGAGGCTGAGAGCGATCCTAAGCTGTAAAATCTCAAGAGCGATTCTACACAGGTCTTCGCAGGACCCGCAAAACATTTTTTGAAAGTTTTTAAGAAAGCGACAAATCGCTCGCGCTGAAGACAGTGTAGAACCAATCTGGATCAAGCTAGGATCCTTCCCAGTACTCACACTAACAAGCATGATTTCATTCATTAAGGGCTTAGCACGCCTCTCTTTCTCTCAATTGATCAAAATTTTGCAAAACCCGAGGAATTCCTTTCTCTTCGTTTTCACCGCAATGTTCAAAAAGCTTTTGGAAAACTTAGGTCGATGCAATGAATTCAAGGCACAGAAAAGACACAGCTTCTAGTTACATACTGCCATCTCATTTGGAATTTCTGGTACAACTGGCACACGGCAAAAGCAAACACAAAAGCATGAAAAACCACTGCTGTTCATTCAAATCTGTTGGCGTTACTGGCTCCAAGGCAGAAATAGACTCAAAACAAAACGAAAAGACAAACAAAAACAAAATGGTGACGCCCGAGGTAACACCCCCCCCGGAATCACCCAACTCCTATACAACAGGACTGACTCGATACAGCAAGACAGACCCAAAACAAAAGAGACTGACTCAAAACAAAAAGACAGGCTCAAAGACAAAACGATAAGACTGACCCAATACCTAAGTCAGAATGTACAAAAACCAGCATTCACAAATGCTCAAAACAGTGCGTGCCATACACCATATCTAAAATAAACTGAACGCCGCCCGCAGGTGGTTCATCCCTCGATCACATCACATTATCCCCCACAAGTTCACTGATCAAGTGCCGATAGACTTTGCAGGACCTGGTGCGGGGATGACCCCGTTGTCAATCAAATTTTGTATCTCGTGGCGGAGACGGACGCAACTGTCGGTGTCATGACCGGTTTGTTGATGGAAAGCACAGTACTTAGTCGGGTCATGCTTTGGAGGGAGAGGATCGGGTAGAGGCCGTTGCTCTAACGGTTTCAGATGTCCTTTCCTGAGTAGGACCCCCAGGGCTTTAGACAAAGACATATAGAGTGGGGTGAAAACCCTCTTGCCTCGGGGTAGATAGTCTGAAGTTCGGTGGTTTGAAGTAGATACACCAACAAAGGGGGTGGCTGCTCTTGGTGTGGTGGTGGCGACCATGCCCACTTCGGAAGATCTTGCAGCTGCGTCACCGCTGGTGGTCGCATTCGAACTGCGGGTAAACGCCCTCCTGGGCTGCTCCTTTTCCTGGTCAATGAGGCCTTGCTTCATAGCATCCTCGATCTGTACTCCCATCTCATGCAAATCTGAAAAGGTAGGGAAGGGGAGCACGATCATTTTCTGCATTAGTTTGGGCTGGAGGTTGCGCACAACCATCCGTATTTAATCCTTATCCGTTGGCCTAATGGTCATCATTGAGGCTTTGGCCCTCCAGCGGGCCACGAATTCTGAGAAGCTCTCCTTAGGCTCCTGCCTCGTCGTCTCAAGGTCACGGGTCGTAATCTCGATTTGGGTATTGTATGAATATTGTGCGACGAAGGCCTCGGCCATCTCCTCCCAGCTTCGTTTCACTGAATCCTCCAATATGGCGTACCAGATGGCCGCAATACCCGACAGGGTCCTGCCAAAAAGGGAAAGCTTCTGTAATCTTGTCAAGCCTATCGGGCGCAGAACATCTGAAAACAAACTTAGGTGGACCATGGGATCCCCTGACCCGTCAAAACGGTCGATGTGAGGCATCTTGAACCTGTCTGGCAGTGTCACAGCTGCGTCGGTGTACCCGTCCTCAATGTCTGGGATGGACTTTACCCTCTGGGATTTCTTGAACAACTTTTCGAGCTTGCTTAACTTCAACGCTGTATGGTCTGCCTCGAACTCAAAGGGAGAGTCCGGTGGGTTGATTGGTGCTTTAGACAGCTGGGGTAAAATTGGGGGCGGAGCCGGCCCTACCGGAATGTCCGTACCTTCCTGAACATTGGGTGTTTCCCCGGGTGTCTGAACCCCTGGTGGTGGAGGAGCTTGATGCGAAGCAGATGCTCCGTTCTGCTGTTGCAACCTAGTGATGAGCTCGGCTTGCTGAGCCATGATTGCAGCCTGCTGCTTGGAAAATTCCGCCTGGCGGACAGCGTCTTGTTGCATGAGTTTCATACTTTCTTGCATTTGGCGCATCATTGCCTCCATCCCTGACGTGTTCTGGTGATCCATCTAACTGACTGGTATCTATCCCTGCAGTAGAAACTGAGACCTCAGCCTGATTGTTCACTGGTGGGGTGGATAAGGGCCACTAATCTGGTAACTGCTGAACTGGTGATTTGTGCCTGACTGGCCCTTTTACCCTGTCTCTGGCAAAGGAACATTGATTGCCTTTGAACTGAATCTCTGACTTGACAAAGTCTATCAGCACAAGTTCGATGAACCTCGGGGGATATCGGAGCCTTCTGAAGCTATGGTTCGCAGACTACCTAGCAAAAGAGAAAATATGCAGCATCTCAGCCTGATTTCACCATAACCAATATGAGCAAAGCTGAATGAGTGTGCTCTCTACTGAATTCTGCCCCCAAAATTCAGCCTCAAATCTGATACCCTCAGGTAAACTGAATCCCAAAATACTGAACTGGTGCCCGCAGGCCTGATACCCAAACTTGTAAACTGATACATGCATTCCTGTGGAGACGCACTCTAAAAGCACATAGCAGATAAGTGAGAGCCAAAACACCCCTATGTTGGGGTAGGGTTTCCCTGTCCTATTTTGTCAGGAACTAGGGTTTCACTACGGACGCAGCGGTTTCAAACAACCTATATTGGGTAAGCAACCTGTCCTAGTTTGGAGTGGTCACTACGGATCCGAATATGCACTAGGTCGAATGGTCAAAAGGGTGCCCCGGTAAAACCAGAGTTTGTGTTCCCATACTGGCAGAGCCCACAACTGGTCAGCCTTATAGTCATTCCTTGACATGACAAGCCTCCGACAAACCGTTCAGGAATAGCAGATGGCAAACGCGGTGTCCTAGGCGCACCAATGCAAATGCAATGCAAAGAAACACATAAGTGTAGTCAAAACAAGATATCATGAGTTCGAGTCAAGTTCTCTAAATCCCCAGCAGAGTCGCCAGAAACTGTAACAAGCCCGCAGGGGACCTCGCTACAGCTCGGACTCGATTTGTTGTCACGGTTCTTAATCTTGAACCAAAGAGTCCAAATCTGGCAAATCGTTTTGAGAAAACAGATTTTTGAAAGAAGTGCCAAACATGGACTGCTTTGCCAGATACAGAGTTGCCACCTAAATATTTTATTTTGGGGAAATTTAGGAAACCCTGACTCGGTGCCAAAGGCCACGTGTCCGTCATCACCAAAGTTGCCTCGGCTCGGGAACTTGGGTACGATTGGGGAAGGTCACTTCGTGAGCACCCCCGCTCGCCCGATCAAAGATCGGCCTCTACTAACCATGATATCTATTTTTGAAAATATTGTGTGTTCTTATTCCGGTTATTAGCCTAGGTTACTATGTGATGCGCACAGCATACAAGTATAGACTGAGTCGTCTGAATTGGAACAAAACACTTCATGTTTGTTTGTGAAAATGGTTTGCTACTCGCAAGTAGGCTTAAAATGTGGATTTTGCCACCCTCGGGTGGGCTTAGAAAACATGATTTTGCCACTGTCTAGTGGGCTTAAAACAAACATTTGATGAATTGTTCCAATCCAAATAACCCAACCTCTACCCACAGGCATCCAAGCAGGTATATCACATAAGCAGTTAGCCTCATGGTAAGCATGCTATCATGGCAGTCACTCACACGCATGCAAGGTTGCTAAAGCATAAAACTCACCGAGTACTCCAAGCCAAAACAGAAACCGATTAGAAATCCATGCATGATCCTAAGTATACAGAAATGCCTAATGCAACACATGCAAAAATGCAACTATAGCAGGCTCGGCTATTCTAAACATGGCATATGAGATGCAACAGCTATCAAGTATTCAACTCGGAATTGAAATACAGATGCAGTTAGTATGATGCGCCGAGCCCGGTGCATGCAAGACAGATGAATGGGTGCAAACATGCTATCATACTGTATGCTAATTGAAACATGCCCTAATCTAACCATCATAAGCAGGTAAATAAAAGGGAGAAAGACGTGGGGTTGGAAGACATACATCACACACACGTACACTTATTACAACATTGCCCTCGCACAGAGGGTCCAAATAAATAGTACAGTCCAAATAATACAGTCCAAATATGTACAAATCCCTAATTAATTTACAAATTAACTAAGAAAAATAATAAACTGGCATGCAAGCCAGGGACTGTCTTGACTCTTCTCCAGATGATGAATGATGCATGTCCGGGTTGCCTTGTGCAGAAATCCACTGCAATGCCCCAATTAGCCTCTGTTTGCAATTGTTCTTGGAATGCGTGCCAAGCTCTGGAAGGTTGCTGATTCTTGATTTGCTGCAACAGAGAGCAGGAAAGGGACATGGCAATGTATTTGCACAAATGTATGCATACCTCGATCCTCGTGCCACCAATCACGCATCTCGATGCATGATGGCCGAGGAGTCGAATTGCACAACTCAATATGAAATGAATGCACATATGAACACAATAAGACCTAACTCCATCATGGATAATCCGGAGTGTCGGTGATTGGGAATTGAGACACGTTCCGTCACTCGGAGTACGAAACGTATCTCGTTTCCTGTGCTCGGGCTAACTCCTATCCCAAACACTATGCAAGATGCATGACATGCATGAATGCAACTAAGATACAACCTAACATGCACAATGTTATGAAATGGCATACACGATGCACGAGGTAACATGGCATACACAATGCGCTAACATACAACCTAGCATACACAATGCTATGAAATGAAATGGCATACACAATGTATAATGGGCTTACACCAACACAAATGGACCTCAGCCACACTCACATAGGAGGCCATTAGATGAAAATGAGACACTCAAAATGCGTGCACACGTGCACGCAAACCGAGGACCGACCCTAAGGCACCAAAATGCCACTCTAACAAGACATGGCAAAGCATGGAATATGGCATACTAGCATGCAAATTTCAGAGGCAATAAGTGATGCAAAACAGCCCCGAAAGATGGCAAAATGACACCCGATGCATGGAATGAATCCCGAAACATGAAATTAAGCGCATGGAATGACCTATGGCTATGCAATGCATGCATTATTTGAACATGAAGTGTGAAGACAGAATCAAGACAGCCCCAAAAAAAGCATATTTACAGTTTTAAGCAAGGCCAAACAGTGAACACAAATGGGGCTAAGCTAGCATGCAAAAATGGCCCTGAAAGCGAGATAATGAAGCAAGTAGCAGCTTCTGACCTCAAAAAGAGAAGGGCCCTTCTACAATGTTGAAGAGGGGCCCAAAATATGGTATTTTACAGTTGATGACCAAACCCAAAACAGTGCACAAGCATGCTCAAAATACTATGCAAAATAAGGCCAAAAAGAGAGCTATAACGCAAAGTACAAAAGGGATGCCTCAAACAGTAAAAGAACCTTAATGAAACATGAATAGGGGGTCAAAATAAGATCATTTACAGTTCGGACCAGAGCCCAAAAACAGAAGCACAAGGGGCTAACAAATCATGCAAAAATAAGGCCAAAAGAGGGATACAAAGGCAAGTGGAAAATGGAAGCCTCAAACAGTGAGGAGCCCTTCAACAATGTTGAAGAAGGGGTCAAAATAAGCCACTTTACAGTTTACAACATGCCTCAAAACAGTTTATAAATAGGCCTAAAATACTATGCAAGGAAATGGCATAAAAGAAAGGTAAAGAAGCAAGTGCCACAAAGAAGCCTCAAACAGTGAGAGGCCCTTAAACAAACATAAAATAGAGCTCAAAAAAATGTTATTTTCAGTTAGGGTCGGAGCTCAAAAAAGTAATCACAAGGAGCTAGAATATGAACCAAGAAAAGGGTCAAAAAGGGGAGAAGATGACTTACCCTTGAAGACTAATCTTTGACAGTCTTTTGGACCAAAATGCAGCACTCCTAGGCTCTGAAGAACAACCTCAAGCTGCTGGAATGGAGGATGGAAGGGTGGGGCTATGGGTTGGTGAAGAACCAAGGGGGTTTTTAAGGCTTAGAGTAGAGAGAGAGAGATTTAATGTGAGAGCTCAAAAAAAAAATTTTCTAACCCCTAAAACCAGAGCTGGGGGGGTGTTTATATAGGCAAAAGAGTGGGGGAAAAGGGGGGGGGGGGGAAATTGAAATTGAAATTTCCCCTCAAAAAGGCCAAAAAGTGAGATAAAGAGGCAAGTGGTAGCTGCTGGCCTCAAACCGAAGAGAGCCCTTCAACAAAATTGAAGAGGGGCTCAAAAAAAGACATTTTGTAGTTTATGACCAAGTCCAAAACAGCTCACAAGTAAGCCTAAAATACCATGCAAAAATAGGCCTAAAAGATAATTAAAGCGGCAAGTGATAGTAGGAGACCTCAAACAGTAAAAGGTCCTTAATCAAACATGAAAAGGAGTTCAAAATATGACTATTTACAGTTTGGGTCGGAGCCCAACAATGCTTGCAAGCAAGGCTCGGGGGCCAAAACGCGCAGCTCGGGGCCCCGAAAACTGACTGTCAGGCACCGGAAGTGGTGTTCGACCACGAAGTCGGTCTCTCGGACCACAGTGTCCCTCAAAAGGGAGGAAATAAGGTATGTGCCAAAAACCGGAGCAAACGGAGGTGGTTAAGCGGTCTCGAACCGAGGCACACGGCCGTCGGCTCCGAAAAAAATCGAAAATCGGGCTCCAAACGGGAAAAATGGCCTACGACCACGAAACGTAGCCTACGGCCACTGAGAGATGATCTACGAGACCTCTCCCTTCCTTCGGGAAGAGAAAACAGAGAAAATGGGGCCTGGTTCGCAAACCGAGGCAAAGCACAAAAGAGTCCGGAAGTCCGGAGGCAAGGCTCGCAGCCAGGACTTCGCAACCTCAGAACGAGCACAACATGCAACATCACCAAGTGCTCAATCGGTGACGTCTGAGTCTTAAGGTCGGTCAAAAATGGGGTGTCTACAGCTTGGTTCGTTAAATTTTTATTCAGAGCTCGAGCTCGTTAAAATCTTAATAAATAAGCCCAAACATACTAAAGCTCGGCTCGGCTTGGCTCGTTTGCAGCCCTAGCAGCAGACACAACAAAACCACTATACCCAAAGCAAAGAGATATACATCAATACCAGCACCCACCAGCAGAGCAACACATCAGCAGTAGACATAACAAAAGCCATTATACCCGAAGCAAAGAGATATACAACAGTAGCTACAATTCAAAGCCCCCTGATGGATTCCAAATTATACAGCAGATCATTGATTGAACAAACCACCCCTTTAGTGTGATACTTCACCAAAAAAGCAATGTGCAACTTGATGGACTCACAAACTTCACAGCAGTTAGCCCCTGTACCAGCAAATCTAATTTCTTTCCTAGACTTTCACACAAACCACATAACCACAGATGGCAAGGCATCCCACATACTCTGGAGCATTTTCTTAAATTTAAAACCACTCTACCAATCCAAAAGCTGAGTTATATTTTCAGGCACAACCCACACCAAACTTCACCACTTTACTAAGTCAAACCAGATACATTAAGCAAAATGACAATGAAGTAGAACATGACTCCCATCTTCATCACAGAAATTACAAAAGCAACATAGAGAGGGACTACTGGGATCCAGAGCTCCAATATTTTGAAGAAACATAGATGCTTTAAGTCTACCTCTCCATGCCAACCAACAGATGAATTGCATTTTAGGAGGAAAGATGCCCTGCCATAGCAAACTAGGCACCAGTAAACTTGATCTTTTAGTGCAGAAAAGCCATTCATAAGCTAATTTCACTGAATAAACCCCTGAGGCACCAAAAGTCCACGCCAATTTATCCTCAACACCAGATCTTAACACTAGGCCAAAATTAAGCAATTGAATAAAATTAGAGAGATCTATAGATTCCCAGGAATAGAGTTTTCTTCTGAAGTTAAACACCCACCCATTACAAAAAATCCTTTTACTCAAAATATCAGAGACAGAGGCTGCTTTATCTTGTGAGAGCATAAACAGTCTAGGGAAAGCCAACTTTAAACAACTAGCACTAATCCATGAGTCATTCCAAAAAGAGCATCTATTACCATCTCCTAAATCAATTCTAATATGAGAGTGCAGATAATCAAAGAAGATAGGCTTAGATACAACTACTAATAGTATGTCAGTCCATACTCTAAAACCACTGATCTGCATATCAGTTGAAGGCAACCAAGATTTTGGATCATATTTATATTTACTGCAGATAATTTCTTTCCAAAGAGCCTTCTCCACACACCCAAACCTCCATCACCACTTAGCTAGAAGGCACAGATTCACATCTCTAATCCTTCTAATACCAAGACCACAAACTCTCAATTCTTTAGTAACTTCAGGCTACTTAACCATATGAACCTTTTTCTTAAGATCAAAACCCCCCCCCCCCCCCCATAAAAAGGAAGCCTGAATTCTATCAAGTTCTTTAGCAACTCCTTCAGGTATCTTGAACAAAGATAAATAATAGACGAGAAGATTGCTCAACACAGATTTGATCAAAGATAATCTTCCACCAAAAGACAGATGCCTTCTCTTCCAGCTGGCAAGCTTAACTTTAAATTTCCTAATGACAGGAGCCCATGTTCATTTGAGTCTAGGACTAGCACCAAGAGGCAGGCCCAAAAAAGAAATAGGAAGCACACATTTGGAACAATTGAGTATATCAGCATACTGGTCCATAATGACCTCTTTTACACCAACTCCAATAACCACACTTTTGCTGTAATTAATCTGGTTGTGGATTGCAAACTTGTTAGCGAGCGCTATAATGAATACAATTAATGATGTGATGGGGAGAGGAGGCAATGAGAGTTGGGTTTCAAGTAATATTAACAAGGCTCACTTTGATTACTACTACGGGTTCTTGCTGGTTTGAGTTTGGTTAACATTTATACTTTTTTGTGTCTAATAGGGCTTATTGTCCTTGTGTGGGAGAAGGGAATAAGGTTTGGGATGAAAGGGGTGATGAGATAAGAGGCGAGAGAAGTACTTGACGATGAAGCTCAAGAATTAGCTGAGGTGTATGCAAGCTAATTAGAACACCCGGTTATCAAAAAAAAAAAAAAAAAAACTTATAGTTTTGATATATATATATGTATATGTTTTCAGTGATACATAGCAAGTAATGTAGTAATGCTTTATACAGGGAGCTTAGAAAAACTTGGAAGATGATTTGTACATATGTAAGCACCTTTATTAAGCTCTATACAAAGCGAAATCTCTATGAGATCTATATATATATTAAGGGTCACTTGTTTTTCTCACATTGTTTACCAATTACTAGTTACATATGACCTTTATGCTTTGAATACCCTATCTTGCATGATTGCATCATTTAAAATTTTTTTTTTTGTCTGAGTGATAAGATTTAATCTTTTAACATCTTATAAGATGTAAGAATTCTGATCAATTGAACTAGTTTTAATTGGTTTGTATTATCTTAATGTTATTTAGCTGCAAGCTTCTTGTTTAGTAGATTGAATTTCTTAAGAGAATTTAATCTTTTTAATTAATCTAATAAAAATTGGGAAGCAAATGACTAAAGGCAAAATTATCCTATTTATTTATGAAAAATGCTAATGATGCGCAAAAAAAGTCATTGATCTAATAAAAAAGTCACTGACGCGCAAAAAAAGTCATTCATTATGTATCTTTAAAACTTGTTGATTTGGTGGTGTTTTTTTTGGCTTGTTTATGTTGTCTAGATGCGCTCGGGTAGAAATTTTGTGTGCTTGAGCGTAGAACTGCTGTAGGAATTTTTTCACTATTGTTTGTGTGGGATCGGGTGTAGTCAGAGGCTCGAGGGTAGCAAGAGTGTACTTAGGCGTTACCTTCAATATTTTTTGTCTGCATCAAAATTAGTATTTTAGTTTGTCTGAGCAACTAGACTCCCATTGTTTATATGGTTGGGTTTGGATTCTTGAGAAAACTTAGAATTGATTTTGATCTCTTAAAATTTTGTTTTGAGTGTTTTCTTACTAGTTTTGGATTGAATTGCAAGGAAACATATTTTAACTTGGATTAACTTTGCGAGGAACTCAGTGACTATAAATATGTAGAGATTTTTACTCATTGCCTAAGCTTTTCAAGTTCTTTTGGTGCTTCACGGGGGAAGGGGCTCTTTGTGTGGCTTTTTAGTCCACTTGTTGATCCTCAATTTTAAAAAAGGGGATCAATCAGATGTCTTTGGTATCATTTTTATTTTTTTATTTTTTATTCTTGAAAATAGATAATACGAAACATTATATAAAGAAAGACTTATATAGCAAACTGTTTTGGGGAATTTTTTTTTTAAGAAAAACCATTTTTTAAGAAATAATTTTAAGTTGTTTCTTGAATTTTTTAAAATCACTTTTGCACAAAATAAAAACCATGAATGTTTCCGAACTTTTTATTAATTTTATTAATGAAAAAAACAAAAATTTTGAACACAATACCTAAAATGGCCTTAAGCCCAAAATCACTGAAGTTATACACAGCCAATTATTGTTCATCCACCACTAGTTAAGTGAACAAATTATGAAAATACAACATTCAACACAAACACACACAAAAAAAAAAAAAAAAAAACAGTAGTAAAGCATGAGTGAGTCCCATGGTATGCCTCTTATTAATTCAAACATAGTAGCAGCAAGACAATCTACTTAGAATCAAACTCTCCGATTGATCATCTAAGCACTCGAAATTATGTAATTGGCTGACAAGTTCTTGATGAATTCCACAACAACTGTGACAGAGTTGTTAGCAGCAAGAGAAATGAATGTAGAAGCCTCATTGGACTGGGCAGAACCGCCATCGGAGACAGCCCTGATGGTGATCACCACAAGAAATAACACATTTGCCGACCAAAAAATTGGTCGCTAAAAGCCCATTTTTAGTCGGCAAAAGTTATCCGTGACCAATTTTTTTGATCGCTACTTTGGTCGCCAATTGAGGGTCGGCAAAAGTAATTCCCGATCAAAATTTTTGTTGGTCGGGAAAAGTTGGATTTGCTAACTAAATTTTTGGTCGCTAAATATATCATTATTGCGACTGATCCATTTTGTCGGTAAAATACTTTGGTCGCGAAAGGTATTCTTTGTTGAAGACAAATGAGTGCCACAGCTGCACTCTCCATGTCAACTGGGCTCACATTGAATTTTCCATATATGAAGTTTCCATAAACTGCATTGTCTAGGTATATGCTTGCACTAGTTCCTCTTAGGACTCTTGTCACCTTTGGTGTCTCAGACAAACATGTTGTTGAGTTTAGGCAGCCCTCTGGTTCCAAACTCTAAATGATCAACCAAGGTAGATGGTTTTATGAAGTCAGCTGTTTGGGGTTTTATGTGCACAGAATGTGATTATAGAATCAGACTTGTGTAAGAAGGTTATTGCGTTTGATTTTGTGATTGAATTTTGTGTACTTCAAAAAATTGTTAATGGAAATTCATTATGCAATCCACACAATTAGAACCAGTTTAGTTATCTTTTCATTTTCTCCATTTTTTATTTTTGGGATTAGTTTCTCTAGTCTACGAATTGGACTAGAGGGAGTTCATGTGCTATGCGCTCACTTTGGGTTCATTTTGATAATTTCAACCATTTATCATCCTTATCTTATATGACGTCAGTAGTCATGGAATTAGATCACATTTGTTTTTGTTCTTGTTTTATTTATTTATTTAAATTTGGCATTGTGTATAATTTATAGAATAGGTTATCTATTTTTAAAAATAAATTTGATCTAATTATATGACTGCCAATATACAATTAATTTGATAATCTACAAAAATAATTCATAGATAACTGATTAGTTGGGCCAGAGTCTATTCACAACCTAGACCCTCCAATCCTAGAGAAAAGTGTTTTTTAGAAATTAAGGACAACAAATTCTTTTAAAACACATAGTATTTTTATTTTTGTACCAATATTTTAAAGAAAAAATTGGTGAAAAGTCTAATTTAAAAAGGGTGTAAAGTATTAGATCAAAGATAAAATCTTATTTGGTAATAAGTAGGGATGGCAATGGGGGTCAATGGGGTGGATATTAATTCCCCATCCCCATTCCCCTATGATAAATTTTCCCCATTCCCCATTCCCCATGGGTACCACCCTCCTCATATCCTAATGGGTTTGGATTTTCCCCAACCCACTTTAATCCCCATTTTTATTTTTTATATTTAATGTTAACAATCAAATTTTTTTTTTTTTTTTTTTTTTTTTTTTTTTTTAAGGTTAACAACAAAAGCTAAATATACCTTCAATCTTTTTTCTTTCTTTTTTAATATATTTAATGTTAACAACCTTTTTTTTTTTTTTTAATTTTTTTTTTAAGGTTCACAACAAAAGCTAAATATACCTTCAAATTTTTTTTTTTTTTAATATATTTAATGTTAACAACTCCTTTTTTTTTTTTTTTTTTTTAAAGGTTCACAACAAAAGCTAAATATATCTTTAATCTTTTTGCTTTCTTTTTTAATATATTTAATGTTAACAAATATTTTTTTTTTTTTTTTAAAGGTTCACAACAAAAGCTAAATATACCTTCAATCTTTTTTCTTTCTTTTTTAATATATTTAATGTTAACAACTTTTTTTTTTTTATTAAGGTTTTAGCTAAATATACCTTCAATCTTTTTTCTTTCTTTTTTAATATATTTAATGTTAACAACTTATTTTTTTATTTTTTTTAAGGTTCACAACAAAAGCTAAATATACATTCAATCTTATTTTATTTTATTTGGTTCAACAACAAAATCAAATACACATTAATTAATTAATTAAAAAGTTTGTTTTACAATAATCAAATATATAATTTTGAGACAATCAAATAAGTTTTAGTAATTAAAAAAAATGTGGAAGAACGTGGAAGATTAAAAAAAAAATTACAACCATCTCTCTCTCTCACTCTTACTCTCTCCCCTACATGTTATAAGAACCTGTTTACAATGTTATAAGAGCCTGTTTGAAGAAATAAAATGTGAAAGAACCTGTTTGAAGAAAGTGTTATAAGACCCATATTAAATTGCATCAGGGCAAAAACAAGGAATTGTTTGTTGATCTCTTAGCCACGGACACTTTAGACATTAAACCATTTTTCTTTTAGCAAATTTGAGCCATTCATTTTAATTTATCCAAAATCTAATTATACCTTTTAACAAATCTGAACCATTCATTTTAAGATATTTATGCCTTACCACACCCAATCCATCCTCCATCTTCTTCCTTTAGTCCCCCACGAATTTTGTTGTTTGTTACTTTTCAAAAACAAAAAATGTTTTTTCAATTAAATTTTTATTAATTTCACAACACCATCACCACTATTCTCACCTTCACTATCACACTACCATCACCATAGCCACTACCATTATCACTACCGCCATCACCCCACCACTATGTCACAATCTCTACTTTCACCTTCGTTCCATCACCACCACCACCAAATATAAAAAAATATATTTTTTCAATTAAAAAATATTTTCTATCTAAATAAATGAAGCATAACATTGGGAAACAAGCTGATTTCAGTTAAATATGTTCATAACTAAGAAAAATTCTTTTATTTTAAAAAAAATTATTTAGTAAGACTTTGTATCCCCTTTTTGTTTTTCCAGCAAATAAATCTTTGTACCCATCATTTCTAACCAATCACGACTCATGCTTGTTTCGATTCTCTACAATTTCCTTATTTTCAAATACATTCATATATATATATATATAGTATAAATTGTGTGATAACATGAAACAAATAGATTCATACTCGTTAGTTGAAATTTCAGAACAAGCAAACCATTCTGAAAATTACAATACATAACAAAATAAAATAACATAGAAAAGCAAACCGAAACCTGCACTAGACAGTGTCCTTAATTTTTTTAAATAAATTTAAAAAATTCTAAGAATAATGTGACAATGTTAATTAATGTGTATTTGATTTTATTGTTGAGCCAAATAAAATAAAATAAGATTGAATGTATATTTAGCATTGGTTTTGAATCTTAAAAAAAAAAAAAATGGTTGTGAACCTTAAAAAATAAAAAAAAATAAAAAAAAATTAAATAAAAGAAAAAAGATTGAATGTATATTTAGTTTTGGTTGTGAATCTTAAAAATAAAAAAAAAAAAAAGGTTGTGAACCTTAAAAATAAAAAAAATAATAAAAAAAAGATTGGAGGTATATTTAGCTTTGGTTGTGGATCTTTAAAAAAGAAAAAAAAAAAGAAAAAAAAAAAGAGTTTTTTGTGAACCTGAAAAAAAAAAAAAATAAATAAAAGAAAAAAAATTGAATGTATATTTAGTTTTGGTTGTGAATCTTAAAACAAAAAAAAAAAAAGTTTTTTGTGAACCTGAAAAAATAAATAAATTAATTAAAGAAAAAATATTGAATGTATATTTAGTTTTGGTTGTGAATCTTAAAAAAAAAAAAATTATGAACCTGAAAAAAAAAATAAATAAATAAAAGAAAAAAGATTGAATGTATATGTTTTGGTTGTGAATCTTAAAAAAAAAAAAAAAAAGAAAAAAAAAAAGAAGTTTTTGTGAACCTGAAAAATAAATAAATAAATAAAAAAAATAAATTGAATGTATATTTTGTTTTGGTTGTGAATCTTAAAAAAAAAAAAAAAAAAAAACATATGGGGAAATTAGTGGGTACCCATCCCCAACCCATCCCCAGTGGATATTTAAAGAATATCAACTACCCTACCCAATGGATAAGAAAAAAGGGGAAAACCCATGTATTTTGGTTGGGTCTCCATGGATACCCACAAGGTAGGTTATCCATTGCCATTCCTAGTAATAAGGACAAGTCGGAAAACTCGCCAAAAAATTTCACTGGCACCGAAAAAGTAGCCAAAAAATTGGCCAAAAAAGTTGTAAGCAGCAACAAGTGGTGGTGATGAAGTAGTGAAATGTGTGATATTTAATAGATAGATAGTTTGATGAATTTAAGAAAATAAGCTTGGTAAATTTCAACAAATAGACAAATTAAGTGATTTTAAGAGATAGACAGATAGGTTAATTTCAACAAATAATTATCATTTTGAACAAATTGTATATTTTGCATAAAAAAATTAGAGTTTTGGCCTTGGCAAAAAAAATTAAGAAATTGACTTATGACCAGGATGTCTTATTTTTAAGGGAGATTATCCAATAAGTCCCATATTTTGGACTTGTAATTTATATAGTCTCATATTTTTTCTTATCCATATTTTTTCTTGTGATCCATTTAGTCATTTTGAATGTGTAATGACTCATTTGCTTGCCACATTAAAATGTCATATTTAGATAAAATACATTAAAATTTTTTTTAGTATTGCATTATACCCATCACGTTAAAGTGTCACATTTGTAAAAAGTATATAAAAGAGTTTTTAATTTTTTTAGAGTGTCACATCATACCCGCTACATTGGAGTGTCACATGTCACGTTTGGAAAATATACACTAAATTTTTTTTTTAATTTTTTTAGAGTGTCACATCATACCCGTCACATTGTCACGTTTGAGAAAAGTATACTAAAAAATTTTTAATTTTTTTTAGTGTTACGTCATACTCACCACGTTGTCACGTTTTAAAAAAGTACACTAAAGAGTATTTATTTTTTTTGAAGTGTTGCATCATACCTGCCAAATTGTCACATTTGAAAAAAAGTACACTAATAAGTTTTTAATTTTTTTTAGAGTGTCACATCATACCCATCACATTGTCACATTTGGAAAAAATACAATACGAATTTATTTTTTTTTGGAGTAAAAGTTTTGGAGTGTCACATCATACCCGTCACGTTATCACATTTAAGAAAATTACACTAAAGAGTTTTTAATTTTTTTAAAGTGTCACATCGTTGGAGTGTTACAATAATACCTGCCACATTGGAGTATCACATTATACTTGTCACATTAATAAAATGGTATAGTTGTCCACCAAACACTATCAAAATAAAAAATAAGATCACACAGAAAGAAACTCTCCACTAATAGAACTTAACAGAAGAATAAAAAAAAAATTGGACTACTTGTAATACTTGTTTATAAGATGAGATTTATTGATGAATATCCCTATTTTAAAACCAAATTAAAAAAACAAATTTTTTATTTTAAATTCTAAGAAGTGGATGTACCATAGCCTTTATCCTTGTTTTATTTCGTGAAGGAGCATACTATTCCTAGTCCGTCTAGGTGTACTGCTAGATAGTCCAAGTAGGTTCGTGGGCCATGGCTGTTTTTGATCCATTCATTAATTTTTGTAGGTCTTTTGCCTAAATTATACATAAAAAAATAAAAATAAATAAATATATCAAATTAATCAATTAATCATAATTATATTATTTCATTATATTTATTTTCAAACAAAATCGACAGTTTATTATCAAATTCATACTTATCATCTATTTATTTTATTTTATTTTTATTTTTGAAAAAAACTATAATAACATAATGTATGAATTTTATACACAAAAATTACAAAATGAACAGATTCAATTATTAAAATAGGACTCGGTCTCAAGGGTCCAACTGGACGGATAGTTATTCAATAATTTCAAAATATCATGTGATATTGTCCACATGATACTCTTAACTAAAACTATAACAACTCACCTTTGTTAAGTAGCTAGCACACAAAGACATCTTATTTAGTATGTTTCTAATTTTTTATTTGTTAAAAATATCATGTAAATAATATCACATGGTACTCTGAATTGTGCAACTGAACAATTAAAAAAAAATGAGAAAATAATTTTGATTTTTGGATAATTCAAAGTAATGGGAATCAACTGGGACCCAAAAGGCATGTTGCCTTTCCTCAGGAGTTCCATCAATAGGGAAAACTTCCTCTGATTGGTACCAAATATTGTTGAGGAAGTTGTCATGCAAGTTGCATGCTGTTACATTTGTTGCATAATTTGCAAACTTTATGTATCCAATTTTTCTTGTGTAGTCTCCATTCTCTTCCAGTGATAGTTCATCTTCAGGCCCATCTCCATACCTCTGCATCATTTCAAGGTTAGAGTTTTGTAAAGACAACTATTATTTACACAGAAAATCAGTGCACAGAATGCAAAAGCTCTCACATAAACAATGGTAGCAAATGAAATCACTCATTTTATTATTATCTTCTTGTAAGTTGCAAAATAGAAACAATTAATTCTAAATACAAATATATATATATATTACAGAATTATATAATAAGAGTGTTGTTAACAGTGCCTCGTGAGCCGATCCATTAGCTTGCCTATGATCTTGGTCCGTGGGAGGCAGCCCATCGGGCCGGCCCTTGATCCCATCAGAAATTATGAAAATATTATGTGAAAAATGGAAAATTAATGAAAAAATAAGCCTTAAATCTTGCTTTGTTGGGCTAAGGCAGTGAACTTGGCCTATGAACTAGTAAGAGGCCATCCATTGACCTGCACTGTTCAGCCTGCGCTAGTGAAAAAAAATTATGTTGGGCTTGGCCAACAGGCTTGATCTCCATTTTTTTCAACCTAGACCGGCTTGGCACTACTTCATGCACACATAAAAAAATACACAAAAAAATTAATGCATTTCATTTTGAATGTTATGACCATCGAATGTGGTCATACACACACATATATATATATATTTCTTTGGGGTTACAAAGAGGCCAAAGCCAAGATCAAGCAGGCACTCACCTAGGGGTTCCCAATCTTAGGTGTGAGGGGTTCCCCAATCTTAGGAGTGATTATTTGTTAAAAACTCAACATAAAATATTGAGTCTTACTATTTTAACTAATAATTATCAATTTAGGACATCGGCTTAACTGCCAAAGGAGGATAATAAGAATGGTATCCCATACAAGATTAGTTAGACACATTCAAGATCAAAACTGCTGGAGAGGATCTATATTCATATAATATAGCCCCACTCTCCAAACGTGACTAATGCTACATAAATTAACAGTAATGATAGAGATCCTCACAAAACACAACTCCCACAATCCTTAAAATGATCTGAACCATTCATGTTACTGTCAGATATAAAAAAAAAATTCAAACACATCAATAGTCAATACATTAGTGAAAGTTGTGAAAATCCTCCTTTGTGGATCCCAAACATTTTTCATAAATTAATTATCTTCCCAATAGAGAGTTTGATCTCCAAACTCACATTTTATTATTATTTGATTTCCTTTGCAGGGTAACTTTTCAACTTAAAGCTAGCTAGGTGTTGCGTTGGTGTAGGAGGAGGGGTTTACCTGCCAATTCCAAAGAGCAGTATGGGACCAATACTGAGGAATGGTGACATCCCCTATATTCAGACTTGGGTTTGCATTCCCTGCTATTTCCATAATGCACTATTCCCTCCACTTCAAATAAACTCACCAATAGCTGTGTTGTTATCCCTGCATTTATCTTTAATATATATATACACACAAATGCCAAATTATTTATAAAAAAAAGAAAAAAAAAAAGAACATAAATGTTAAGTGTACAGAACTGGAACACAGAAAAATGCATGGAAAGTGAATTTTATGACCTTGATTCACTTTAGGCGTGGCTCACGCAATAGGATGAATTTGAATCTTAAAGTGGACTTTGAACTTACTTTTTGTGCTCTAATTTGTGTATAAAGAACTCTCAAAAGAGAAGTAAAAAACTTCGTACCATGCTAAGTCCAGTCATGAACAATATGACATCTTTTTCATCAATTTTTCCGAATCGAAATCTCCTTTATTTAAAAAAAAAAAAAAAATGAAACATGAAATGCAAAGTAAGTGACAAAAGGTAATTGAAGCTAAAGAAAAATGGAGTGATCTAGGAAATTTTTTTATTTTCAAGGGAACACTTACCTTGAAAATCTATGGTAAGGTTGGAAGATGTGAAGCTTGGAGATTGAAGAAGAGGGTTCATCTCAAATGGGTTTGGAGTAACCAACCCTAGATAAGGGCCATTCTTGTTAGCCTCACTTATCATTTTTTGAGTCTCTCCGTTTAGAACTCCATTTGTTTCTTGCAGGGTGCTGAGTGTGATGATGAGGGCATAAACAAATACAAAAATAAATTTAGCAGCTGAGGTTTCCATCACTGTGAGAGAGAGAGAGAGAGAGAGAAAGAGAGGGAGAGAGTTTAGAGTTGAGAATTGAGGAGCTTAGGAAGCAACATTTATTAGTAGAAGAAGATATCATACAAGTAAATAGCTACATAGCAATGCTAGGTATCATGAAAAACCTTTCATGAAAATAATCATGAAAGTTTTGTGACCCTTAGATTACACTTAGAATAAAGCACCGCACACTAATCAAGGTAATCCAAGGATCATAAATCTTTCATAATCATTTTCATGAAAAAAATTTCATGATCCCTAACTTTTTTCATAGCTATATGTTCATGTGAAATGCGTGCCTTATTCAGTAGTTAAGGACTCGTTTGGGAACTGTCTGTTTTAGTTTAGAAGTTAAAAAATTATTATAAAAATTAAAAAGTTTATAATCTATACAAAAAAGTTAAAAATTCATTTTTTTCTTTACTTTTTGCACATCTTTTTGTAAAAAATCAAAAAGTCATTTCAAATATACTAGTTTTTTTTATCTCATATTTTAACCACCTAAAAAATTACTAAAGGGTAAATTACATTGACACCCCTTGAGGTTTGGTCCAATTACTACCCACTCCCTGACGTTTTGGAAATTACATTCTCAACCCTGTGGTTAATAATCTCATTTCACAAACCCCCTGCTTATATGAAAGGTAACAACTCCTAGTAGAAAAATAGAGGAAATTACATTAAAAAAAAAAAAAGTAAAAGAAGAGGGAAAAAAAAGAGAAAGTAAAGTAAAGCAAAAAAAGAGAGAGTACATGAGTTCAATGCCTTCATTCCGTCTAAATAATTACAATGACAGGTGATTAGTGTAATTTCCCAAACTTCAGGGGGTGATATGTATTAAACCCAAACCTCAGCGGGTGTGAGTGTAATTTACCCATTACTAAAATAGTCCGTTCCCAAACGAGGCCTATGTTGGTGTTTGATAATTCATTCAGTATTAAGTAGTTAATAAGTTGGTGTTTGACAATTCATTCAGGCTAGGTTTTGGCATAGGCTACTTTGGCTATTTTAGTCACAAAAAAATAAAATAGGTTAAAAAGTTAATAAGATAAAATATTACATCCAAACCATAATTATTTTATTTTTTCTCTCACAAAAGTCAAAAAAATCAAAAATTCCATCACAAACAAGACTTTTTAGCCTTAAGCTAAAATAACCAAAAAGTCAAAAAGCCAACTTACATCCTAAACAAAAGCTCAGTATCTAAAACAAAATTTATGAAATGAAGATTAATTAAGTCATTAATCACAATGTATGGCTTACAATTTTAAGTAACATTTAAAATATAGATTAAAAGTTAAAAAAAATTTAAGCTACAGGATTCTTATTTAATTCTAACTGTTTATGTATAAGTATTGACTAGTACTGTTATAACCACATCACCATTGTTGTCACCCTGTTACCCTACCATTGTAGCTGTTGTCACTGCCACTACCTCTCCAGTAATATTACTATCACCACTTCCACCACCATTGTCAATGCACGCTTGCTAAAACCGTCCGCTAACTGCTGGTTGGTTTGATTTGCGGTTTGAAACTTATAATCTGCCTTAGAAACTGTCCCGTTTCTCCATAGTTAATACATATATTTTTTTTAATACTTCTAATCAAATATTAAAGTAAAAATTAGTGTGAGAGCGATTTGAGATGTGAAATTTAGTACAAATTAATGTTATATATATATATATAATATTATGTGAAATTAGTTAATTAGTGTTATATATATATAAAATATTATGTAAGTTAGTGTTATATATGTAAATGGTTGATAATGATTTAAGATTATTCTTCTTTCAACTAATAGGTGTTTTTTTTTTTTTTGGTACTAGTCATTCAACTAATAGGTTGAAACTGTGTAAACCACGGTTTGGTTACAAATAGTAAATTTGTTAATCTGTCATCCATGGTTTAGTTTTAGTTTTATCCTCAAACCACACCAAACTACACTGTGCACTCCTTTACGCACTATTGGTGGAAGTGGAGTGTAAATCACTTGTGGTGGTTTCCAAGATAGAATTAAACACAAATCAAACACTATGATATTTATTCAAACAAGTTTTTGAAATACAAAAGGAGAAACAATATTTCTCTCAAACTCACACTCTCTTATTTTTCTTTTAATCTCCCACACTTTTAATTATTCAGATAGTACACAACCTATTTATAGAAACTATAAACACAATCTCTTCAAGAATAATACATCAACTTCTTATCTTGTACTCATTCTTTTATTTTCTTCAAACTTGGTTAAACCTTGCTTGTTGATGGAGGAAGAATTGTTCTTGCTTGTTGATGGAGATGATCCTTGCTTCCTTATTTCAGATTGCTTAAGATAAGGTTACTTTTCAACATCCCCCCTTAAGCTTATCTATCCATGATGCTTCATTCCAAGCATCATCTTCATTTTGGTAAACGATCACCCTTCAGTGGTTTCGTGAAAATATCTGCAAGTTGATCTTGAGACTTGCAAGGAAATAATTTCACTTCTTTCAACTTCACATGTTCTTTGATAAAATGATAACGAGTGTCAATATGCTTACTTCTTTCATCATAGACTAGATTCTTTGCTAATGCGATTGATGATCGATTATCAACATAAATATCAATCGGATTTTCTTGTGGAAATCCTAAATGCTTCAACACATTTCTTAACCATATCGCATGACAAACCGCTAAGTTGGCTACAACATACTCAGCTTCCCAAGTTAACAATGTCACAATAGCTTGTTTCTTAGATAACCATGTGCATGATGTATCTCCCATAAAGAAAATAAATCCGGTAGTACTCTTTTGTTCATCCAGATCATGTCCCTAGTCGCTATTTGAATAGCCAACAAGACTGAAATTATCATTCGATTTCTAAAACAAACCATCATCGATTGTACCCTTGATGTAGTGAAGAATTCTCTTTGCTGCATAAAGGTGTGACTGATTTGGTGTTTCCATATATCTGCTGATCAGTCCTACTCCATAGAGTATATCTAGCCTGGTGCAAGTAAGATACTGAAGACTTCCAACTAAACTCTTGAAATAAGTTGGTTCAACATCATTAGCCTTCGTACCTTTTTTGAGTTCCACTCCACTCTCTACAGGAGTGTTCACTAGATTACAATTCTCCATTCCATATCTTTTGAGGATAGCCACTTTGGGAAATAAAGATCTCGTCTTTCCTTTGTACTACTTCAATACCAAGAAAGTAAGCCATCAATCCAATATCTGTCGTCTCAAATTCTTTGACAATGCTTCTCTTGAAATCTTTGAACATGGTTGGTTTGTTGCCAGTGAAGATCATATCATCAATATAAAGGTAGGCAAGCAACATGTTTCCATCAGCTTCCTTCTTCAATTATAGCACGTGCTCATATAGGCATTTTTCAAACCCATTATTATGGAAGCACTGGTCAATTCTAGTATTTCATGCACGAGAAGCTTGCTTCAATCTATAAAGTTCTTTCTTCAACTTGTACACTTTGTCTTCATGCCCTTCTTGAACATATTCCGAAGGTTGTTTTAGATACCCCATTTTGACTGGCTCTAAGATTTGGGCACTTTTTTTTGATTATCTGATGATGAAAATAAGAACATGTGTTCTCACAACATCCTCAGAAGAAAGATGGAATTTGTGCTTCATTCCTAACCCTAAGCCTGTTTTGGCCAGGTTTTTAAGTCCCAATCAAAACTCTCTTTTGAAACTTTCTTTTCGCATCTTGTTCCGAGTATTTCTGTAATGTTCCGAGAATCATTTTTAAACTTCAAAATGAAACATTTTCTTAGAAAAATGAGCAATGAACAATGTAGAAATAGAAGGAAAAGATGATAATTCTATCGAAAAATCCTGCTTCATGCAAAATAGTCAGGCCAAAGCCAACTTTTTGGCAGCTGGCCGGCCGGCTAGTTTGCCCTGAAACAAGGTATTTTCGGCAGAATTCTTATTTAATGCGTGTGGACATGCCATTTTAGATATTGGTGATACATTCATATATGAGATGCATATCTACCCTTCCACCATTGTCAAAAGATGTTTGTTTTCTTCCATAAAAGAAGTATCCAATGCAAGAAGTATTTGATCCTTGTCATCATATCATCCCTTGTCTTCCACCTTGTCTCATCACACCTGCTCCATTGAGTCATGCATATTGTGTATCTATTTATCCTCCATTGTCAAGAGAGCCGGCCTCTCTAAGAAAGTCCTTTATCTTTGTCACCTTATGGCCCTTGTTTTCAATCTTGTCTCCCACCATCTTTTGGCACTAAGCACACTTGCATTGCCTATATAGAGATGATCAGATTATTAGAGGAGAAGATGACTGAAAAAAAATTGATTAGAGAGAAGAGAAATAGAGAGAAGTTTTGAGAGTTAGCAAAAACACCCATTTTCTATACACACTGCTATATCTCATCTTTCATTACTAAAACCATCCAAAAATTCTGTTATGCCCAAATTATTGTAGCTTTGATCAAAAGAGAGTGAATGTTGTTGTTGTTGAAAAAAACAGAGAGTCGAGCAACTCCCCCCCCCTCCACACACTATTAAACAAACCAAAAACACCATTCTAATAAGAATTTCATTTTTTCAAACTAAGGGTTGATAACACACTTTCTAAACTTGAGGGTGATCAAAAGGAAGTTTAGAAATCAAATTCTTTCCTCGGAAGTTGAATTTTGCACACTTTATTTTCTTGCATTTTCTTTCTTATATATATATTTTTGCTTCAATTTCATGTTATAAACTTGTTGTAAGCTAACTGGAAGTGGTTAGTTGAGCCACCTACATATTTTTCGTTTGTTTTTCTAGTGTTTGCAATAAAACAGAGTTTTTGGCCTGGCCTAATTGGCCGGTTGGCTCACTTTTTGGCTGGCCAGCCAACTTTTTCTAGACAAAACCCAGCAGCCTCCCGACATCGAGTAGAACAGTCTTCGATGGTCTTCGAGGCCCCTTAAAGCTTCTGTTTTTCTATTTTTCTTTTAATTTAAGAGAAATTTGCGAGGATATGTCTTGTTGTAATATTTTCTTTCTTTTCTCTCTTATTCGAATATGTATTTATTAAAATATTGTAATAATTCCCCGCCCCTCTTCTTTCTATCCTGTTCGTTTACTCACTTTCCTTATTTGCACATATGTATTATATTTCGTTTGTCATCATTTCCATACTTTGCATCCATATTTCATGTATCTTGATTCGGCTAAATTTCCATTTGTGGATTTAATTGATTATTACGTGATTTTGTACGCAACTTCATGTTCTTGATATGAGTCACATAACATATTTTAGAAGCCGAATCACTAGTTGCATATCGTCAATGAATTGCAATAGAATTTTGTATATAAGATCATGCATGTTTTGCTAACTTTATTTTGTAATTGTTTGCGGGATGCCGGTAAATATGTAAGTTTTTGTGCTTTAATATCTCGCATGTGTGTGTTTTCCTTACTATGTTTAGCATTCTACCATGAGGATATTTACTTATTTGATATAACTTTATGCATGCCGGTGGATGAAGATTGTGTTGTTCGATTTTTTGAAATTAAATTGATTTTCATGTTTGCAAAACTCAATTTTCTGTGTCTTGTACGCTATTCAAAACATTTTCAAAATATATGAAATCAAACTATTCCAAAATCAATGACATAATCTATACTTGTTTACTTCTTATAGTAATTTTAGCATTTATTCAATAATCAGAATATGAACATATAAAGAAAATCATATCATGATTTAGTAGATGCCGATCTTTTATCGAGTGAACGGGGGTGCTCAATTAATGACCTTCCCCCCTCATACCTAAGGCTCCAAGCCAAGCATCTTTGGTTACGACGAACAATGGCCTTGGTACGAGTCACGAGTTTCCTAATTTTCCCAAAATATTACGTGGCAACTCTAAGATCTGATGACGTAGTCTATTTATGGCAAAAAATTTGTAATAAAATGGGTTTTCCATAAAAGTTGCTAAATTTGAATTCTTATCTATATTTCACATTGCAATCGTGAGACTATATCAAAGAGACCAAGGGTCCGAACTGTTTACCGCGCTCGGTTACCCCCCAGACATGTTACAATTGTTCAATAATGATTTCTTCTTCAAGATGAAAAATCTGCCACTTGTGTTGGGCAGCCAAAGAAATCATTAGCCTGATAGTTTCCAACCGAGTAATTGGAGCAAATACTTCACCACAATCAACTCCAACTCTCTGCTTGTAGCCTTTTGCCACTAATCTTGCCTTGTAGCATTGCACTTCACCCTGTGTATTCTTCTTTGTCTTGTATACCTATTTCACTCCAATGGGTTTGTGGCCTTCTAGTTAGGGGTGGTCGATTTTGGACAATTTGCGGATCGGTTTGGACCAGCTTGCATGTATGCAGTTTAGGAAAAATTCAATCCACAACCGCCGGCAGTGCGAGTTGCGGTTTGTGAGGATAGGGTTCGCGAATATGTAGGCGGTTGCGGGCGGTTTGCGAATTTGACTTTTTTCTTTAAAAATTTATTTTGGAGCCTTTTTTTTTTTTTTTCCCATTTTGTAAATATTTATTTTAGGCCCTTTTCTCCTTATTTTCTAAAATGCTCCAACATTAATAATTAATGAATTCAAACTTATAAAATTAAAAACATAATAAAATCAATTCCTAACGCAAACAAATCATTCAAAATCCTAAAATTTTAAATCAAATCATAAACTAACACAAGTACATCTTTCAAAATCCTAAACTAGTTCGTCAATATCATTCTCTGTCTACTACACAACAATATAATTAAAGTAAAATCATTTAAAATCCTAAGCTTACCTGAAAGCAATTCTTCATTAACTTTTACATTCATTCAAAATGCAATAATAAAGGTCCAGGTTTAATAAAAAAAAGTCTAAGTGCAGGCGGGTTCTTGCGGGTGTGGGTTAAATCAGCAATCCGCAATCATGTCATATTTCAAACCACATCCACCCGCATTGTGTCTGCGAAACCACCCATTTGTATGCGGATTGGTTTAGGTTGGGCAAGTTGGGCGGTTCGGATAACCCTATACCCAACCCTACTTCTAGTAGACTGGTGAGCTTCCATGTATCATTCTTCTCAATGCCATGAATTTCTTCATCCATTGTTGTCCTCTATTTATTATCTTCGATGGCTTTTGAGAAAGTAAGTGGAACACTGTCTGCGAGTAGGCAGAATGTAGCAACCCTAATTTTCTTAAGTCATTACTTATTATTATTGTTATTATTATTTTATTTTATTTTTGGCTTTATTAATTGCGTGGATACATGAGATTTTAATGTGATATTTAATTATATATAATTAATCTGAATAATTATATATGTTGGAAATGGTTGGGAAAATTCTGGGTAAAACCAGAATTTTTTTCCTAACTTTGATCTATTATTTAGGTGGGACCCGAGCGTCAAAGTTGGCGGGTCAAAGTGGTAACGCGTTCTATGCCGCGTTGTGATTCATGTGGTATATTTGGTTGCTCAAAACCATTACCGAGTGAATGGGAAATTGAAGCCAAAGTACGCTCCATGGAAATGGAGTTTTGGTGAAAAATCCTTAAAGGTTTGAATAAGGCTTGTCCCACAATGATTTGGTGGGAGGTTTTGACTGGGTTTATAAGGCACGGGATTGGAACTTGGGGTGTGCCCCAAGGGGTACCTAGTGTTTTAGAGAGGGAGTTTATGGGCAAAATGGGCTAGATCCATTGGACCCAAAAATCACCACGCGCCGCCGCCGCCGTCCGTCCGGCCGGTCAGGCGGGCTGGGCTTGGGCACGGGTGTGAGGTTGGGTTGGGCTTGTTCGGCCCAATACCTATCTTTTTGAGTAAAAAACATTTGAGTTTAATTTTATTTTTTGGAAAAATAAAATCCAGAATTCAAATTAATTTCGGAATAAACTGGTCCGGTTTTTTCTGTACACCCAAACAGGTCCCTTCCGTTTTTATCTGTTCAAATTTTGAACCCAACAGACTTGTATCTGTTTATTCAAACTGAACAGGTATCATACCTGTTCAAATAGGTTTTGCACCTGTTTAATTCAAAACTAACAGCCACAATTCTGCCTATAAATAGATCAGCCTTTCATTTGATTTTGACATTTAGAATTTTCGTCCTTAATAGCTTTGCAAGTTTATTCTTCATTTTGCTGCATTATTTTTTTGTGAGAGAGAGTATAAAACACTTAGTGTGTTCGTTGTACAAATATATTGTAGTGCTGCATATATTTGTTGTTGATCATTTCATCCTAGGAGATAGACGTCCATATTCTGAAAGCACCGTGGAGAGGATGAATCTGTCTTAAGGACACAGTGTCAAACACTGGACTTGATCAGATTATTATTCGAAGAAATTAATCAAGTAAATTGTTTAATTTATTTTATGTTTTTATTGTTTATTTAAATCAGATTTTAATTTTGTTTTTGTAATAAAATAAAATCTGTTTTTATTTATTTAATTCTTTTTCTAGTTTGATTTTTGTAATCAAACATTCATTCTCCTTTCCTATATTTCTTTTATATTCTGTTTGTCATTTAGTACCTAAACAGAATTATTTATTTAAATACAGTGAAGATTGTCCAACAATCTTAAGACATATTTATTTTTTGGTATCTTCATTATATTTAATTTTTTGTGATTTCATAAAGAGATATTCTGGTTGGAAAAACAAATAGTGATTTATGCTATTTGACAGATAGTAGTAATATACTGTCTCTTTTCTTTGACAACTAGTAATAATATACTGGTATCATTAACAATTGCAGAATATTAATTTGTGTTACAGAAAATTATTGTGGTATTTTATTTTTCTAGTTTTAGTAACAAGGAAAATAAAATTATTTTGTGTTATAATTTATTTTCTGGTTTTAGTAATTAGAAAATTAATTTGTGTTTTAATTTTTTCTGATTTTTGTAATCAGAGATTATGGCTACTGCAACTGAAACTGCAACTGGTAGTCGTACTCCGATTGTTACACCAACACCGGTCCCTATCCAGAACCATGTTCATGTACCAATCAATCATGGAGAAAAATCGAAAAAATTTAACGGTACTGAGTTTAAGAGATGGCAGCAGAAGATGCTGTTCTATCTTACAACTTTTAATTTGGCTCGGTTTCTCCATGAAGAGGCTCCAGCACTTAAAGAGGGTGAAAGTGATCGGCAAGTTGTTGCCGCTTTAGATGCTTGGAAACATTCAGATTTCCTGTGCAGAAACTACATCCTCAATGACCTTGACAATATGCTGTATAATGTTTACAGTCCTTTGAAGTCAGCAAAAGAATTGTGGGATTCTTTGGAGAAGAAATACAAGACAGAAGATGCCAGCACGAAGAAATTTGTCGTCGGCAAATTTCTAGACTTTGTTATGGTAGACTCACAAACGGTAATTTCTTAAGTTTAAAGTTTTCAATTAATTTTACATGATATTCATTCTGAGGGTATGTCTCTAAGCGAGTCTTTCCAAGTCGCTGCTTTAGTGGAAAAGTTACCACTGGCTTGGAAAGATTTCAAAAATTATTTAAAACATAAACGTAAAGAGATGACCATGGATGAATTGATTGTAAGATTAAGAATTGAGGAAGATAACCGAAAGGCTGAAAAGAGGAATGGGAAAAATCCCATTGAGTCCAAGGCTAATGTGGTTGAACAAGTTCATAAACCACATAACAAAAATATGAAGTTTACTGGAGATGGTCCTAAACAAGGCGATAGCAACAAGAAGTTCAAAGGAAAATGCTATAACTGTGGCAAGACTGGACATCAAGCTTCTAAATGCCATCGTCCTAAGAAGGATCATGGAAGTACAAGCAAGAAGACTACCAATCAGGCCAATGTAACTGAACTAGATTATATCTCTGACGGAGTAAATGACATCAACTTCTCTGCTGTGGTGTCTGAGGCTAACTTGGTTGGAAATCCAAAAGAGTGGTGGCTTGACACTAGAGTAACTCGTCACATATGTGCGGACAAGAAGATGTTCACTACCTACAATGAGGCTGCAAATGGTGAATAACTTTTTATGAGAAATTCTTCTACTTCTACTGTGGCTGGACAAGGAAAAATGTTCTTGAAGATGACATCAGGGAAAGAACTGACCCTCAACAACGTACTGCATGTACCTAACATCTGGAAGAATTTAGTTTCTGGTTCTTTGTTAAGTAAAAATGGTTTTAGGCTTGTTTTTGAGTCTGATAAATTTGTATTAACAAAGAGTGGTATGTATGTTGGTAAGGGATACATGAGTGATGGTCTCTTTAAATTGAATGTAATGACAGTTGTACCGAAAGTTGCTATGAATAAGAATAATACATCTTTTGCTTATATTCTTGAGTCGAATTTATGGCATGGTAGATTAGGACATGTGAATTTTGATGCTTTACATAGATTAATTGGTTTAGATTATATACCAAAGTTTGAAATTAATCCTAATCATAAATGTGAAATTTGTGTAGAAGTGAAACTAACTAAGGCTCCATTTAAATCGATAGAAAGGAAAACCGAACCTCTAGAATTAATTCATACAGATGTATGTGATCTTAAGTTTATTCAAACTAGAGGAGGCAAAAAGTATTTCATAACATTTATCGATGATTGCACAAGATATTGTTATGTTTATTTACTTAGAAGTAAAGATGAAGCCTTAGAAATGTTTAAACTCTACAAAAACAGAAGTTGAAAATCAACTTGGTAAAACCATTAAAATGGTTAGAAGTGATAGGGGTGGTGAATATGATGCACCATTAAATGAATTTTGTGCACAACATGACATTATTCACCAAACTACAGCATCTTATTCTCCACAGCAAAATGGAATTGCTGAAAGAAAGAATAGAACCTTAAAAGAAATGATGAATGCTATGTTACTAAGTTCAGGCTTACCACAGAACTTGTAGGGGGAAGTAATATTGTCTGCTAATTATGTTCTTAACAGAATACCCCACAAGAAAACTAACAGCACTCTTTATGAATTGTGGAAAGGTTGACCACCTTCCTACAAATACTTAAAAGTGTGGGGGTGTTTGGCAAAAGTTGAAGTTCCTGTTCCTAAAAAGACTAAGATTGGACCAAAAACAGTAGATTGTGTGTTTATTGGTTATGCTCAGAATAGTAGTGCATATCGATTTCTAACTTATAAATCAGAAATACCTGATATAAATGTGAACACTATTATAGAGTCAAGGAATGTTGTGTTTTTTGAACATGTCTTTCCTTACAAGAAAGGACATGAATTAAGTTCACAGAAAAGAACTTATGATTGTACACAAAGTGAAGAGACTAATGACAATCAAACACAAGAGACTAGTAATAGTCTCGACCAACAGGATTTAACTGATGATGAACCAAGACGAAGTAAGAGAACGAGAACATCAAAATCCTTTGGTCCAGATTTTCTGACATACCTATTAGAAAATGAACCTCAAAGTTTTAAGGAAGCAATGACAAGTCTTGAAGCACCTTTGTGGAAAGAGGTTGTTAATAATGAAATTGAATCCATTATGCAAAATCATACTTGGGAATTGGTGGATCTTCCATCAGGTTCTAAACCTCTTGGATATAAATGGATATTCAAGAGAAAAAATGAAAGCAGATGGTTCAATTGGCAAGTATAAAGTAAGACTTGTAGTTAAAGGTTACAGACAAAAGGAAGGTCTGGACTATTTTGACACATATTCCCCTGTGACAAGAATAACATCTATTCGCATGCTTATTTCTATAGCAGCGTTGTTTAATTTAGAAATACATCAAATGGATGTTAAGACAGCTTTCTTAAATGGTGATCTAAATGAAAAGATCTATATGGAGCAACCCAAAGGGTTTGTAGTGTTGGGGCAAGAAAAGAAGGTTTGTCGGCTTGTAAAATCTCTTTATGAATTAAAACAAGCACCTAAGCAATAGCATGAAAAATTTGATCATGTAATGCTTACTAATGGGTTTAAGATAAACGAATGTGACAAATGCGTCTATGTTAAAAACACTGACCAAGGATATGTCATAGTTTGTCTTTATGTGGATGACATGCTTATCATTGGAAGCAGTCAAAACATGATCAAATCAACTAAGCAAATGCTTAATAAAAGATTTGATATGAAAGATATGGGGGTCGCAGATGTTATATTAGGAATGAAAATTACTAAAACATCTGACGGATATGCATTATCTCAATCACATTATATTGAGAAAATTCTTGATGAATTTATCAAAGATGATATGAATTTAGCTAGAACACCTGTAGACGTCAATCTTTATTTATCAAAAAATAAAGGTGATGCGGTGTCTCAGTTAAAATACTCCCAAATCATTGGAAGTCTAATGTACCTAATGAATTGTACTCGTCCTGATATAGCTTATGCTATCAGTAAATTGAGTAGGTACACTAGTAACCCCAGAGAAGACCATTGGAAGGCGATTATTCGGGTTCTTAGATATCTAAGATTCACCCGTGATTATGGTTTGAACTTTACTCGATATCCAGCATTACTTGAAGGTTATTGTGATGCCAATTGGATATCAGACACTAAAGATTCAAAATCTACTAGTGGATATGTATTTACTTTGGGAGGCCCTGCTGTTTCTTAGAAATCCACGAAACAAACATGCATTGCACGATCCACAATGGAATCCGATGGCTTCGTCACTTCTTAGAAGACATTCCAATGTGGCCAAAACCTGTGCCAGCTATTTGCATTCATTGTGATAGTTAATCTGCAATAGGTAGCGCACAGAATCACATGTATAATGGTAAGTCACGACATATTCGTCGTCGACATAATACCGTAAGGCAATTGTTGTCAAATGGAATAATCTCAATAGATTATATAAAATCTAAAGAGAATATTGCGGATCCATTAACAAAAGGTTTGACAAAAGAGCTAGTGTATAGTTCATCGAAGGGGATGGGATTAAAGCCTATTATATAAGAGTCGTCATAATGGTAACCCTACTTATATGACTGGAGATCCCAAGAACTAAGTTCAAAGGGACAACTAAGTTATGTGTGGCTCGCCAGAAATCACCAAGGGATTAAAATTCCTTATCCATTCTTATGGTGAGAGTGATATCTACAACATATGTTGTATGCAGGGGTATAAGGATAAGCTTTGCTTTTAATGATTACTTATATCTTGATTGAGGCATAAAAATCAAGACGAGTATAAGGAGATACTCACAATAAGAATCACTTATATGAGTGTCGAACTGGGGCCCGGTTTTATGAGAATGAAAAATGCTAAATTCTTTAGAAACACTCATGAAAACCAAGAGCGTTCAAGGCCAAAATGAACACAGCAGTGAGAACTACGATGTGTTAGAAGATATTTTGTGTGAAATCTATTGTCTTGGCTTACACAAACGGCTGAACAATTCAAGACATAGCGTCCATTGGTTAGCTAGTAAGTCCGATAGGTTATCACTAGGAAAGGTTCAAGGCCGAAAGCTACCTATCCTAATGCAAGATATTTTCGACTTATACTCTTTCGATAAAGTCTGCATATTGTTGCATTTCCGTTGTCATCAAATTCCATTCATGTGGGGGATTGTTGGAAATGGTTGGGAAAATTCTGGGTAAAACCAGAATTTTTTCCTAATTTTGCTCTATTATTTAGGTGAGACCCGAGCATCAAAGTTGGTGGGTCAAAGTTGGTAACGCGTTCTATGCCGCATTGTGATTCACGTGGTATATTTGGTTGCTCAAAACCATTACCGAGTGAATGGAAAATTAAAGCCAAAGTATGATCCATAGAAATGGAGTTTTGAAAAATCCTTAAAGGTTTGAATAAGGCTTGTCCCATATTGATTTGGTGGGAAGTTTTGAATGAGTTTATAAGACATGGGATTGGAACTTGGGGTGTGCCCCAAGGGGTACCCAAGTGTTTTAGAGAGGGAGGTTATGGGCAAAATGGGTTAGACCCATTGGACCCAAAAATCACCACAAGCGTGCGCACCGCCGCCGCCGTCCATCCAGTCGGTCGGGCGGGCTGGGCTGGGCTTGGGCGCGGGTGCGTGGTGTGAGGTTGGGTTAGGCTTGTCCGGCCCAATATCTATCTTTTTGGGTAAAAAAACATTTGAGTTTAATTTTATTTTTTGGAAAAATAAAATCCAGAATTCAAATTAATTTTGGAAATAAACTGGTCTGGTTTTTTCTGTACACCCAAACAGGTCTCTTCCCGTTTTTATCTGTTCAAATTTTGAACCCAACAGACTTGTATCTGTTTATTCAAACTGAACATGTATCATACCTGTTCAAACAGGTTTTGCACCTGTTTAATTCAAAACTAACAGCCACAACTCTGCCTATAAATAGATCAGCCCTTCATTTGATTTTGACATTCAGAATTTTCGTCCTTAATAGCTCTGCAAATTTATTCTTCATTTTGCTGCATTATTTTCTTGTGAGAGAGAGTATAAAACACTTAGTGTGTTCGTTGTACAAATATATTGTAGTGCTGCATATATTTGTTGTTGATCATTTCATCCTAGGAGATAGACATCCATATTCTGAAAGTACCGTGGAGAGGACGAATCTGTCTTAAGGACACAGTGTCAAACACTGGACTTGATCAGATTATTATTTGAAGAAATTAATCAAGTAAGTTGTTTAATTTATTTTCTGTTTTTATTGTTTATTTAAATCATATTTTAATTTTGTTTTTGTAACAAAATAAAATCTGTTTTTATTTATTTAATTCTTTTTCTAATTTGATTTTTGTAATCAAACATTCATTCTCCTTTCCTATATTTCTTTTATATTCTGTTTGTCGTTTAGTACCTAAATAGAATTATTTATTTAAATATAGTGAAGATTGTCCAATAATATATTCATCTTATATATATCAAAGGTGTTAGGGTGATAATAGGAAATTAGGTTATATAATAGTGATTAGGTTATAATCTTAAGAGGTGAAGAAAAGACCCAAAAAAAAAAAAACAGAGAGTGCACTTTGAGAAAGCCGAGAGAGAGAGAGAGAGAGAGAGAGACGGCGGAAGAAAAAGGAGAGAGAGAGAGCCGACGGAAGAAAAAGGAAAGGAGAGAAAAAATAGGTTACGGTTTTGTTTTGGTGGCTTCATTAATTCTCAAAGTATTTCTTGGATCTTCAAAAAATAATTGTGAATGCAAAACCCATTTTCCTTGATTTATATTTATTTTGTTGATTTTAATTATTTTGATTAGTTGTGTATGCAAAGTTTAGGATTTTTATATATGTTTATTTTATGGACGTAATCACACTCAAGGATATATGAAATTAAAATAAACTAGGAACCCATAGATAAATTATGTATATTCCACCATGACTCCATGGATTGTTGTTTTACTTGAGTGCTGGTGAGAAAAAGTGTATAAAAAAAAAAGAGTGAGGATTCTGAGATTTATTTGAATGCTTTAAACTTGGCATTGTTATGTTTGTTCTCATAAGTAGATGAGGGGTTGTGTATATATATATTGTTGCCTCATTCTCAGGAGTAGACAAGTGTTTTGATTTACGCGCGTACATATATGCTAATTGTCTGGGGAGTGTGGGTCAAACTCAGGATGATATCCTCTTGCAAGTTTGGCTTCAGAGCAGTGTTAAGTATACGGAAGGCACACGAGATATATGTGGAGGTCAGAAGTGAAGGGCCAAAGTGGTGGAGTTAAGATATAAATAATTAAATATAAAATTATTGGTATAGCTTGAATTGTTTTGATTTGTACATAACGAAAAATAGTAAACCACCTCGATAAATTACGAAATTTGGGCAAAGACATGTATACGTAATTCTAGACAACTTTTGTATTTTAACTTTTTACTGAAAAGATTGATTAGAACTCGTAATCGGATGATCTTGGTTACAATAGTTTTTATTCATTTTAGTAATGCAAACTTTAGATACTCTTTTAACCCATGAAACGACTCATTTTCATTGATTTCATGTTAACAATAGTAAAACATTATTCTGAACACTTTTCATGTTTTGAACTTTTCTAAAAAAAATCATCTTAGGGCAGTTTCGTTTCGTTTTTAGCTTTAGGTTTTTCGGTCGAATTCTGTTTAGGTTCTTCTATCAGGTTTTTCTCTCAACCTGTTTAGTTTCTACTAAATACTTTCACACTACCTTGTAGGAAATTTGATTATGTACAACTTTTGTTCTTTGAGTTTTGGTCAATTCGAATGATTTAAGTATGAAGCGGTGCATTTTTGTACTTCTTCAATAATTTACTTATGATTAAATTATACTAACTTTATTTTTTGCAGAATGGTGGGTCGTACTAACTTTTTATGCAGGGTTGACCCACCATATTTGTGACACCCCAAATTTTGATAATATAATACAACGATACACCGAGATTTAACTAGCCGATACACATCATTTTTAAGCACAAAATACAAATAATTATACTAGAAGAAAATATTAATAATAGTTATAGATAAAATTCTTCAAGTCTTTAAATACAAATCAGTTCCTTGATACAAAAAGATTAACGCAAATACAGGAAATATACAATCTAATCTCTGAGGCAGCCATGGTTCCGCAAAGCTTTTAGGAATTCTGTTCTCAGTGTACAACTCGCCTTCACATGGCATAAAACGCCATGAGTTTGGAATGCCCAGTAAACACACACACCTCAACCCTTTTCCCATTCCAAATACACAAGTAACATAGCGACAAAATCATAACATACAATGAAGGCAATAATTAAGCAGAGCTTAAATTAAAAAGCAATAATTAAGCAAAAACAAATAACAAAACATCTTTGTCAAGTTCACAAAACTTGACTTCTTCAAAAAAGAAACCTCCCTGGAAGGCATATTGGTTGGCTAACTCAACACTCTATAAGCATCTGTTCCATTCTATTCATTCAGGCCTCAGAAGATTCACTTGTATCATTTCCCCTTGCATTCTCCATGTTGCTATAGAGAGACAAGGTAGTAATAAACATAGGAATAATTTTGTCCATTTCTTTACATTTCATTTGTTTAGGTTCAAATTTAGTTTTCACATTTATAGAGATTAGCATACACTCACAAATGTAGATGAAATGTCCCTAATTCTTTTCTAGGATATCCTATACCTCGTATGGACTCGTGTGTGCGATATTACACATGCTGTGATACCACTCTATCATGACCCAAATTTGCCCCTTTAGGTTTAGTGTTATAACCGGCCAGTAATCCTTGGATTACCAAAGGCCTCTTAACAGAAAGACACATGATAAGGGGCTGCAGAAACAATTATAGAAATATACATTGTCCATAAAGCTGTGATAACGTATATGAGGCGGAAATTTCCAAAACAAACTTATATAAATATATGTGACGTCGTAGATACATTAGTAGTATGTCACCCATATGCGCAGATGTAATCAAAAGGAAACTTATCCCTAATTACAGATAAGCAAAAACAAACAACAAAAGATCTTTGTCAGGTTCACAAAACTTGACTTCTTCAAAAAGAGAACCTCCTCGGGAGGCACAGTGGTTGGCTGACTCAACACTCCAGGCAGTAGCTTAGGCCTGGTCACGCGCTTGCTCACCTACATACATAAAATAAATAGTGAGCGGGAGCCCAATGAATAATAACAGAGTAAAGAGTTTTGATGAATGATGTCCATGACAAATTCAGAAATCAGAGTTCATATCAGATATAGATTTGTAATCATGTTCTTGTTCAAACTACATACAGAAATCAGAGTTTATGCTTAATCATACATGGTACATCCATTAGCATTAGCATACTTGGTAGTTTCTTTAAGGAACCTCCGGTACCAAGAACTTGTAACTTGCTTAAACCACAGTATTATCACCCCCAGACAAAGGCCTTGAAAACCACGCTATTATTACCCCCGGGCAAAGGCGATGAGACCACGGTATTATTACCCCCGGGCAAGGGCCTTGTGCTAAGGATGCCACGAATACATTTCAGAAATTTGGACAATCATTCATTATTACAAAACATCGTATTTCAGAAAACTGATCATTTCATAGCATCAGAAAATAATTAAAGTTAAACATAACTTTATAGGGTTATTACTCACAGATGGCTCCAGTTGCAGAACAGACAAATCAGATAACTTGTGGCGTTTAACCTACATATATAGCTGAAAGGCATAATGAAACACACACTCGACTGGCACTTAACTCTTTTCGTTTCGTTCTTAGTGTGTTTCTAAGTCTTAACCTCTTATTGAGTCTTAATCATGGCCTAGGAATGCCTAGGATGCAATGTGGATGCCAAAATGCACTTTGAAACCCTTAACAAAACTTGCTGGAAATAAGGGTCATGCTCGAGCGCAGCTTCCTTCGCTCGAGCGGACATGCAAACATGTGAGGGGATGCTCGAGCCCAGATTCCCTCAATCGAGCGGTCTGCAAAAACATGAAACTTCTCAGAGCTTGCATTTCATGCTCGAGTGTACTTCTGGTTGCTCGAGCAGAAGTGTAAGATCATAGAGTGGTCGCTCGAGCCTATGTTTTGACGCTCGAGCGGAGAGCAAAATTCTAGGATTTCCAGATTGCTCTTCTCAGCTCAAAACTCAAATTCAAAGTTGTAAAACAAGGTCTTTTGTGCCAAAAACTTGAGGAAACAATAGGAAACAATTGTAAAATGGTGAAACCATGGTGAATTCAAAATCATTTCACAAGATCAAGGCCTAGAAGCTTGCCAATTGTTCAAGACAAAACCCAAATCTTTGAAAACATAACATTATATATCATGCATGTAAAGGTGGAAGTTCTAAGCTTTCAAAACATGATCCAATGAGGTGTCTAACTCAAAAATATGTTGAATTCTTAGACCAAGGCCAAAATGAGGACATACAAGAGGGAATTCTTTGAAAACAACTTCAAATTATGATGAAATGAGAATGCATGCATGATATGGTTCATTTCTCTTCAATTCTAACTCAATTCTTGTATCAACCTACTTAATTCTTTAGAGCTCATATCCTACGCATCATAATTGTGCAATTCAAGGGTTGAATCCTTACCTAGGCTTCCCAAGATGTGTGCCAGAGGCTTAATTCTTGAGTTTCTAAGTCCAATGCCTTCAATTCTTAGCAACTCTCTCCTCTCCTAGCTTTGATTCCAAATTCCTTCCTTCTCTCACCCTTTCTCATGTTTTTCTCTCTAAAGTGGGGGTGAATGGAGAGTGTATATTGAACTGAAGAGTTCACATGAGCCTTATATAGGCTTAATTAGTGGCTTAATTAAGTTATTGATTAAGCTAATTAATCGGACACTAATTATTATAATTTAATCGTTCCAAATTGAATTTTAATTAAACATAACATAAAATTCTAAAAATCCCAAATAACATATAAATCAAGTCAATTTCGTAATCAAATGCCGATAAGGCCTTCAATTCGCAAAACGAAACAAAAACGGAAACATATATTTCTACGATAAATAGATATAAGTACAATCATGCAACACACACATGCAATTGACTCAAAATTTCACCTTAATTACTGATTAGACTTATTTAACCATGAATTAACGTTAATCATAGGTCGGGGTTGTTACAACGGTGGTGACGAGAAAAAACTACGGTTGTAGGACATGTGTCTCAAACTTCTTTTGTTTTCTAGAGTTTAGGGTTGATATTAGTTTATTTATTTATTTACTTATTTTTTTATGGCTTTAGTATTTTGATAGTTTGGCATTGTGGGTTATTTTCTAACTTTATATTATTTAAGTTGTTTTGACTATTTGTTGCTACTTTAATATTGGAGGTATTGAATAGTCATGAATTTATGATGGATGGTTTGATTGGCATTTGTCAATTTTTTTTATCCCTTGTATTTTTTTTTTAGCATTAAAATTTACTTAAACCGTATGGAGATGAGAACATTTAAATTTTGTTTCACCCTTAGGATTTAGATGATGGAATATTGATTGGGATTTAGTTCTAATTTAATATTTAATTGTCCAAATTTTGGGGTGTGACACAGAATAGATTTAGAACTTCTTCTTTTGTTGCTTATGTGACTTCACATATGTCCCTTAAGCTTCTTATTCCCTTGCGTCTTCTGAAAAAACTATCATCTGATGATGATGATGGAGTACCACTTACGTGTGATGTGAGGGTTCCACGTATAGGAGTTTGTGGCTCATTTTGGACTTCTCTTGGAGTTTCGACTAGAGCTTATGATATTTCATCTTCAAGGATGAGTTTTGCATCTCTACCAACTTCATCTTGATTCCAGTTCCAAGCTTCTTCTTCTTTAAAGATCACATCTCTATTCATGATCACCTTTTTAGTAATGGATTATACAGCTTGTATCCCATTGTTCTGTCACTGTATCCAACAAGGATACACTTCTCTCTTTTGTCATCAAGCTTAGTTCTTCTTGCTTCTGGAATCTTGGTGTATGCAATACACCCAAATATTTTGAGATGATTGACACTTGGCTTGTGTGAACTCCAAGCCTCTTCCGAGGTCATAGAGCAAAGGCTCTTGGTTGGGTATCTATTTAGTAGATACACAACACATGATACGGCTTTAGCAACACCATTAAGTTGTGGTGTATAAGATGGTGTTGTTTGATGCTTAATTCCATGCTTTTTACAATAATTTTCAAAAACATCTGATGTATACTCTCCATCTTAATCTGACTACAATGTCTTAATGTAGCAACCACTTTGCTTTTCAACAAAAGCTTTGAATTCTTTGAAGTTGTTGAACACCTCTGACTTGTTCTTGAGAAAGTACACCCATGTCTTTCTGCTGTAGTCATCAATGAATGTGAGGAAGTATCTATTCTGTCCATTTGACTTTGGTTTCAATGGACCACACACCTCGGTGTGTACTAGCTAGAACGGTATTAACACTCTCTAATTCACCTCTTTGGCAAAAGCTTGTTCTGTGATGCTTACCAAGAACGCAACTTTCACAAACTTCATTAGTATGAGCAATGTGAGGGAGTCCTTTCACTATATGTTTGCTTGACAATAGCTTCAAGCTTCCAAAGTTGAGATGTCCATACCTTAAATACCATAGCCATTCTTTGTCTTTAATGATGGCACTCAAACACTTTGTAGCATCATGTTGGATGTTCAAAGAAAACATCCGATTCTTGGACATTTTCATCCGAGCAATCAAATTACCATGATTGTCTTTGATGGTAAGATGAAGTTCTTTCATGCTGATGTCGTATCCTTTCTCTAGGAGTTGTACAATACTTAAAATGTTGTTCTTCATAGCAGGAATATAATAGACATTGGAAATGTAATCATGATTTCCATTCTTGAGCTTGATCAGAATGTTACCTCTTCCTTTCACTGGAGTCTTTGAAGAATCACCAAATAAGACTTGTTCTTGTACAATCTCGTCAAGCTTGACGAATAACTCTCTTCTACCACATGTGGTTGCTGGCTTTGGAAGCTAAATACCAAACGTAGCTTTGGTTTTTAGCATCTCCATGATGGACAAACAGGACTGTAGGTTCGGCTTTGTTTGTCTCCTGCTTGGCAAAATTTACTTGCTTCTCACCATCTGTTGTTGCTCTTTTTCAGCATTCATTGTTGTAATGACTGTACTTGTGGCAATGATATCACTGCACATTGTTTTTGTCATTTCCTGGTCGATTGTTAAAACCGCCACCTCTTCCTCTTGATCTTCCTCTTGGAGCGAAATATGATTGATTTCTTCCTCCTCTGGTTGGGCCTCTTCCGCTTCTTCTTTTGAAACCAAAACCTCGGTTACTGTAACCGTGACCTCTTCCTCAGCCTCTTTGTGACATCCCCCCTGCTCGTTTTTGTCCTCTCTGAAAGACAACTTTGATTAAAAAGCTTGCTCCAGAGAACTTGAGGGAGTCTTCTTGTTGATCCTTTGTTCATGGATCTCCAGTGTGCCCATCAACTCATCAATGGTCATGGCACTAAGATCCTGATTCTTCAATTGCTACAACCATATGCTCAAATTTTGGACTGAGTGATCATAAAATCTTCTCTATCACTTGAAGAGATTCTATCTTATCTCCACATCTTCTGATTTGATTAACAATGGTCAATGTTTTGTTGAAGCATTCAGAAATTGACTCGTTGTCATTCATATGTAACATCTTGAATTCGCCCTATAACATTTGGAGTCGAACTCTGATTGCCTTCTCAATTCCACAGTGTGAATTTCGAAGAATACTCCATGCCTCTTTTGAAGTTATTGCTGTGGAAATCTTTTCAAAACTTGACTCATCAATGCCTTGATGGAGTAAATACGAGGCTTTTTTTAATCTATTTTCCTTGAATCCTTTAATGTTCTCTTCTGGGTTTCGTTCAACTTTCCTTCATCTTCAAGAGTAGCTAGCTCGTTGTACGGGAAAGGGATTCACCTTCACGTATAATCCTGTTGATCAAGCCTATGTTCCTCTGCACGTCGTCGTTTTAACACCTGAAAACACAAAATGAGCTGGCCGGCGGGTGTGTGCCGGAAACCTCTCCGATGCCTAAGTCAGTAAGCAAGAAATAGGCAAAAGCTCAGTGTAGTCAGGGAGCAAAAGTTGCATTACCTTTTCATAGGTGATATTGGTGAGCTTATATAGGTTTCGAATGGCACAATCCTAGTAGGACTCTAACTCCTCCATGTAGAGTCCTCCTAGGATTCAAATTCCTGGAAGATAATGCTTATCTCCCAACACCCCCCTCACTGCTTAAACCAAGTGAGATGGTCCTTCTATGGCCGAACTACCACACGACCGGAGTAACACTGCCATACTGAATAGGCAAGTCTGGACGAACTAATTACTAGTTCGGCTCTCCCATTCCTTATTTCTACTCCGGTTTCACATGCCAAGACTGGACTATCCATAGAAGCGTCCGACTGAACTACCATAAACGGTCTAGAAGATGTTACTCTTGTACTCCGGTTTAGAAGACGTAACCGGATTAACCAGAAACCGAGCTACACCGCGCTTATCTGTCAACCGGACTACCGAAGTACTCCTTTGACCGGAGTACACACTACAGTTCACGTTTGGGCTTACCTCAGCCCAACTCCAGCTCGGCCCAATTTATTAATATAAATTACCCTCACAATTGCCCCTTAATTCCATTTGCAAAGCATAATTGGGATTATCGATCTACCAGCCGAGCTACAGTTTCAACCTCTCCAGCCGAGCTAAAAACACCCGTTAGCCTTTCCAGCCGAGCTAAAACCTTTTTCAGCCGAGCCATATTTCGAGCCGAGCGGTGCACGTCCGGTCAAAACGTCTTTTCAATTACAGCAACTGAACCGTTCAGTATTCCAGTGACACGTGGCACACTGGTATTGGCTATTCACAGCTGTTGCGCCGCCCTCGTACTCCGAAAAAATTAAACAGTTCCCGCCTTACACTTTGAACAAAACGACAAAAACCCTTCCATTTCTGATTCACTCATCATTCACTTCCTTTGCTTTCTCTCTCTTGTTCTTGAGTTTTTGTTGTACTCGAGCTTGCTGTGTTCGTGCTCCCATTGCTGCCTGTGCTTCCATCCTCCAGTTCTTTCCTCTCTACCAGGTAAGCACCATAAATCCGTTTTTGTTTTCCTCTGTTTCCTGTATTCTGTTTCGCACGTTTTTACAAAATACTTTCTATGCTTAGCTTCATGTTGTTTTCTGGAAAAACTTCGTAAGAACCTTTGAACTTCATGAATCTTCAAGCAATAACCAGTAGAACACCTATTTGATCCAAAAGATATATCCAACCGAACTAGGAATTTGTTTGTGCTATACAATGATGTAGGAAAACTGGAACCGGACTGGCACTTGCTCTTACCTCTGTAGCTTCAATAAATCACCACGTGATTCACAATTAGCCGAAGCAAAGGTGCGCCGAACTAGAAAATCTCGGCCCCTGATCGAGGTATGCCTAGGGGTTAAGCCAGCTTTTAGTTTTCAAACCGAACTAGAAGCTGCCCCTTGACTGAGGCAAGCCTAGGGGCTAAGCCAGCTTTTAGTTTCCACACCGAACCAGAAGCTGCCCCTTAACCCCAACCGGAGTAACAAACGCCTAGTTAGAACCGAGATCACCAAAAAACCAGCCGAACCGAGATAACACACATGTTTTAGGAACCGAAGTAAATCCTGTAGCACCCTTTGCAGCCGCAATAAGTCTTCTTTTCTTGCTTTGCTTTTGTAGCACGGTCGATGATCTGTGCTTAATACCGTGTTTTTCACTTTGCAGACTTAGGTCGCCAGGCACTCCACTGCGCTCAACCGAGCTACTGAGCACTCTCTATCAACCGAGATAACTTATTCATAATTTATACAATAAATGGGGAAATATAGGTTTTTGGTAGAAACCCCAGGTGGTCTGGCCGAATTCCGAAAGGACCACCGTATACCAGACGACGTACACCTTTCCCTGGCCGACCGAGATGTCGCCCCATGGAATAACGAGGGCTTTGTCCCCTTTACCATTCAGTCCATAGTAGAGACCGGACTACGATTCCCAGTCCAGCCTTTAATCTGTGAATTCTTTAGGCAAACCAGACTTTGCCCAACCCAACTCTCCACCAACACATACCGAATAATAATGGGCATAGACGCCCTAAACCGTCAAACCGGACTAAACCTAGGCTTAGCCGAAATATTCCACCAGTACTCATTAGGATCAAAGAATGAAGGCTAGTGCTATTACTTGAGAATACGCCGAGGCCGAGAAAAAATAATAAAACACACACCGGACAAAGATGTAAATGACGACGACTTCTTTTGGGTCTCTGGGAACTTTGAAGACCATCAAGCCCAGATTCCAGGCTGGAGAATAAACTGGAAGATGGGAGAGCTCGGTATACATACTTCGGTTGCACTTCATATTTTTCCTCTTTTCTGTACTTCGGCTTTCTGCTCTGAACCGAACTAACACTTGTTTTCTATTTGCAGATAAAGCCCATATCCACTCAAACTACAGCTACCCCAACCTCGACCTTTTGCGCGCCGCACTACGAGTTCGGGAAAGAAGTTGGGCTAAACTTCTCAAATTCGAACCAACTTACCGATACTCCGGTCGCCGAAAAGCAAAGGTGACCGACTTCCTGCTCGAAGACGCACCGGAACCGGACCCAAACTTGCCGCAAATCATCTTGGTGCCATTAACTGCCGAACAAGAAATGGCAAAGAAGAACAGGCTGAAAGCCCTTTTAACCGAGACAACACCAGCCGAGGTACCACAAACCGGTCGAACAACTGAGACCGTGGTAGCTCTTCCATCGCAACAACCATCCTCATCTCGCCAACGCAAGCGTGCCCGGACTAGCCAAACCGAGCAACAACTCGTTGATGAGGACGAGATCGTTCAACCACCAATCCAGCCTCCCAGCCCCCAGCCAAGAATCCAACCGGAGCACTCCAACCGAGCTGCATCCTCCAAATGGGCTCCCAACCTTACTTTTGCCGACCGAGATATCCAAGAAACTGACTCAATCGTCTCTGAGAAAGACCACTTGTTGGCATTCAACCTTGCCAAGAGTGTCTGTCTTCCCAAAGACATGGAGCACCACCAAAAGCAGCTAAACACCGAGCTGAAGGCAATCCGGTCTTCAACAAAGTCCATGATTCTGGTAAGTAGCAGTCCTTTTCTGCGTAATTTGTTCCAACTTTCAGTCCGGCTGACGTTACTTCCTCTTTGCAGGCCATCTAGAAAAACCACATCACACACAGGAAAGTGCTGGAGCTGAGGAGGAACACCAGGGAGGCCATGGCGGAGGCCGAAGAAAAAAGGACCGAGCTGGAGGAGGCCAAAAAGCAGCTGGCCGAACTCCAGGCAGAAAATGATCGGCTGACCGAAGTTGCAAATTCGGTTGAAGCCGAAAAGAAGAAGGTTGCTGCCGAAGCGAAGGACAAGTACCTGCGCCTTTTGGCCAGGATTGAAAAGCAGAAAGGGGCCGAAATTAGCCAGCTGAAGGAGGACGTCAAGGAAGCCAAAAAACAAGGCTTTAAAGATGCCGAGGACGCATACACCCTCCAGTGCAACGCCGCCAAGGACTTATTCTTTAAGTGCGGTTGGAGGAGTGCTGTGGAGAAGCTCGGCTGCGGGGCTGAGACTGAGGTTTATAATGCTCCGGCTTGTGTTATTTCGGCCTCGCTCTCGCAGTACGCTGCCGATCTGCAGAGGCAATTTCTCGAAGGCCAAGGCTCTGATGAGGATGATGATGAGGAGTCTGATGAAGATGAGCAAACTCCTACCCCGGCTGTCAACGAACAATCAAACAATCTGGCAGTTCGGTTGGAGCCAGTCATTGAGGACTTAATTGACGAGCTGCTGGTTGACAACACACAGCCAACAGAAACCGAAGTTCAAGCCGTGACCGAGCTCCCAGACCAAACCGTTCTCCCAGTTAACACTGGGCTCCCAACAAGTGATGATGTGGAATTCGATGCCGAGCTTGATGATCTTCTCCGCTGATTTTTCATTTCTCTTCTTTTGTTCTGAACTTTTGTAACCAGGCTGTGGCTCCCAAATTTGTACTTGGTTTGCGTTTGCACTTTTAATGAAAATTTCTTGAACTTTTATTCCGGTTTTGTGTGTGTATGCTCATACTTGCAATGAATTTTTCATTAACTGTGATCTCGGTCTAACTATCTAACTTGCTAGCCAACCACTCTTTAGCCGATATAACTCACTTCGGCTCAAGAGTACACGGTTTGTTTAATCCTACCAGCGACTCTTCAGCCTATTCCCATACTTCGGCTGAAGAGTACAGAGTGTTGGTTTAATCCAGCCAACCACTCTTCAGCCTATTCCCATACTTCGGCTGAAGAGTACAGAGTGTTGGTTTAATCCAGCCAACCACTCCTCAGCCTATTCCCATACTTCGGCTGAAGAGTACAGAGTGTTGGTTTAATCCAGCCAACCACTCCTCAGCCTATTCCCATACTTCGGCTGAAGAGTACAGAGTGTTGGTTTAATCCAGCCAACCACTCTTCAGCCTATTCCCATACTTCGGCTGAAGAGTACAGAGTGTTGGTTTAATCCAGCCAACCACTCTTCAGCCTATTCCCATACTTCGGCTGAAGAGTATAGAGTGTTGGTTTAATCCAGCCAACCTCTAAGTTGGTTTTTTCTGCCAACTGAGAATAATGTGTTTGGTTATTCCGACCAAACGTCCTGCAGCCTGGATCCTTATCCTGGGCTTAGGAGGGGTCAAAGTTGGTTATTCCGGCCAACTATGTTTACAGTGATACTGACTTACTAAAATTACTCTCTACCGAAAACAAATATACTGAAAAAGAATCGACTTGTTTTATTGAGAAAGTAAAAAATTACACTTTCTTAAAAGAAAAAAGGCTAAAAATAAAACAATTTAAGATTGGCAGTGTTCCATGGCCTTGGGATTGCTTTGCCGTCTTTGTCCGCCAAGTGGTATGCCCCTTTGCTTGCTAAACCGACCACTTTGTAAGGTCCTTCCCAATTTGGTCCCAACTTGCCATCTCCTGGAACCAGTGTGTTTCCCATCACTCTGCGAAGTACCCAATCGCCGATCTTGAACTATCTGGGATGCACCGTTTTGTTGTACTTTCTAGACAACTCTTGTTGGTAGGAGGCGATGTGAACCAAAGCTCTGTCTCTTCTTTCTTCCGCGAGATCAAGTTCTAATGCTATTGCTTCGGCGTTTAAGTCCGGATCAAAGTTTTCACTCCGAATTGTGGGGAGACCAACTTCTAATGGGATGACTGCTTCCATGCCGTAAGCTAAGGAGAATGGTGTTTCTCCTGTTGATCGCCGAGGCGTGGTGCGGTAAGCCCATAGAACATGAGGGAGTTCTTCTGCCCATTTGCCTTTAGCTTTCTCTAGTCTTTTCTTCAGTCCATCCAAGACCACCTTGTTTGAAGCTTCTGCTTGTCCATTCGCTTGGGGATACGCCGGTGTAGAATTATAGAATTCTATCTTGTACTCCTCACAAAAGCCTCTGAAAATTTTACCGTCAAACTGCGTGCCGTTGTCTGAGATCAGTGCTTTTGGTATGCCGAAGCGAGTGATGATGTTCTGCCAGACAAACTTCTTCACATCTTTTTCCTTGATTGACGCCAAGGCTTCTGCTTCCACCCATTTTGTGAAGTAGTCTGTTGCCGCAAGAAAGAACTTCCTGTTGCCTGGTGCTGTTGGGAGCGGTCCCACTATGCCTAAGCCCCACATTGCGAAAGGCCATGGACTAGTGAGAGGTAGAAGTTCTCTGGCCGGTTGGTGTATTTGATGCGCAAACTTCTGACATTTTTCGCATTTTTTGACATACTTCTCTGAATCCGCTTGCATGTACGGCCACCAGTATCCTTGTGAAATAGCTCGGTATGCCAATGATCGTCCTCCTTGATGGCTGCCGCATACACCCTCATGTATTTCGAACAGGAATGCTTCCACTTTGCTTGCTGGGGTGCACACACTTTAAGTAAGGTCCTGTGAACGACTTCTTGTATAATGCCAAGGATGGAGAGAGCCAAAATCGCTGCGACTTTGCTCTGATTCTGTTGGCTTCTTTCTTGTCTTCTGGTAAGATGCCGTCTTTTAGGAACAAGATGATGGGGTCCATCCAAGAAGGACCTAGATCCCCGCAGCATACTTCTTCTGCTTCTGGGTCTTCGATACTTGGTCTAGGCAGGTAGTCGATCAATAGAGGATGTGGGATGGAGGTATCTGCCATTGAAGCGAAACCCGCTAGCTCGTCTGCTCTGCTGTTCTCCTCCCTGCCGATCTGTTCTATCCTCACCACCTCAAACTTTTTGATTTCGGTTCTGATCAGCTCTTGGTACTTAGCCATTCTGTCATCTTTTGCCTCATAGTCACCAGATATTTGGTTTACCACCAGCTGTGAGTCGCTGTAAACCATTAGCTCGGTGGCCTTCATGTAGAATGCCGATTTGAGACTTGCAAGAAGCGCTTCATACTCCGCTTCGTTGTTTGATGCTGGGAAGCCAAGGTTGATTGCCTGCTCCACTACCAGGCCGTCTGGAGAGATGAGGACTATGCCAAGTCCTGCTCCGTGTCGGTTGGATGCTCCATCCACGAAGAGCTTCCATATCTCCCCAACAAACAACTTCCAACAAATGGAGGGATCGGATGATGCCTTGGGATCTTCCATATTGCTGATTTCTTCTTCTAAGTCCGGGCCTGCTGCTTGCCCCTTGTCATCTTGTTGCACCAAGTTTTTCTTTGTTGGTGAGTCCGGACTTGGTATAGCATGGTTTACTTCTTCCTTGTTTGTATTACTCCGGTCTGCCTTAGGACTTGGCTGAGTAACCAATACCAGGGGTTGCGTTATTCCGACGTCAACTTCCGTCCCTAGTTCGGTTGAGTCAGTCAGGTCGACTGGGCAGATATGATGACTCCCAGGAGTGAACTCTGCGACAAAATCCGCCAATGCTTGAGCTTTTATTGCGGTTCTAGGTTGGAACTTGATGTCGTATTGTCCCAACTCTACTGCCCACTTCAGAATTCGCCCAGAGAAGTTTGCCCTTTCAAACAAAGCCTTTAGTGGGAAGGCTGTGAGGACGACAATGGTGTGAGCGTGAAAGTAGTGTGATAGTTTCCTTGAGGCCATCATCAAGGCCAATGCCAGTTTCTCCAGTGGCAAATACTTTGTTTCGGCGCCCAGCAGTGTCTTCCTAACATAGTAGATGGGCAGATGTTGGATTCCTTCTGCACGGACCAACACCGCGCTGATTGCGTGCTGTGAGACTGCCAGGTACAGGAAGAGTTCTTCTCCAGGAATTGGCGTTACAAGTAATGGCGGAGAAGACATGTATTCTTTCAAGCTTTCTAGAGCCCGGTCACATTCTTCGTCCCACTCAAACTTGGCCTTGAGGGCATGAAAAAATGGTCGTAGCCTGTCTGACGATCGGCTAATGAACCGATTGAGCGCGGCTGCCATGCCAGTGAGATGCTGTACTTCTTTTACTGAGTTTGGTCTTTCCAGATCCTGAATTGCCTTGATCTGAGCAGGATCTGCTTCTATACCTCGGTTGGTGACCAAGAAGCCTAAGAATTTGCCTGATCCTACTCCGAATGCACACTTCGACGCGTTGAGGAGTAACTTATGCTTCTTCAGAATCGCAAACATCTCACTTAGGTCCTTGAGGTGGTCATTTTCATCTTTGCTCTTGACCACCATGTCGTCGATGTAAGCTTCCATTGTTCTGCTTAACAACGGCTCAAACATCTTGGTGACCATTCTCTGGAATGTCGCCCCAGCGTTCTTTAGGCCAAAGGGCATGACCTTGTAGCAGTAGAGTCCTCTTGGTGTGGTGAAAGATGTGACCTCCTGGTCCGGTTCATGCATTGCGATCTGGTGGTAGCCCCTGTATGCATCCAGGAAGCTTAGACGGTTGTGCCCCGCCGTCAGGTCTACTAGTTGGTCAATCCGTGGTAGAGGAAAGCTATCTTTAGGGCATGCTTTGTTGACAGTTTTATAGTCGACGCAGACGCGCCACTTGCCATTCTTCTTCGGCACTACGACCGTGTTGGAGATCCATCTGGGGTAGTGCACCTCTCTGATTGCCCCTGCTTCCAACAAGTTTCCCACTTCTTCCGCCACTATCTCGGCGTGGTGGAATGCCGATCTGCGGGTGCGCTGAATGATTGGCCTGGCAGATGGGTGGACATTGAGTTGGTGGCAGATGAAGTTGGGATCAATGCCTGGCATGTCGTATGGAGTCCAGGCAAACACTTCGATGTTAGAGGTCAAAAATTCCAAGACCTCTAACCTCTCAGCGCTGGACAACGATGAACCGAGCAGAAAGAACTTATCCGGGTTCTTTTCATCTATTCTGACTTCCACCAAGTCTTCCACCGCTTTCTGGCTTGCTGCTTTGCCGACGTCTACGAATAGTTCATTACTCTCCGGTTCTTCCACCGAATGAACATACCCCTTCGCAGCGCGGCTTCCGTTCACTGTGACGAAACATTGCTTGGACATGATTTGGTCTCCATAGACTTCCTCTATTACTCCGGTGTCGTTTGGGAACCGCATCACTTGGTGGTAGGATGACGCCACCGAGCGCATGGCATGCAGCCATGTTCTGCCCAAGATGATGTTATAGGTGGATGGGACCTTTAACACCCAGAACTCTACTTGCTTCGTCACACTCCCTGCTCTGACTGGAAGGATGATCTTGCCAACTGGCCATTCTGGCATCGAGTTAAATCCAATCAAGGGTGACACTGCAGGTGCTAAGTCTTTATCTTGCAGCTTCAATTGTTTGAACGTCTCATAGTACATGATTTCACACGAATTACCCTGGTCAATCAGAATCCGCTTGACGTCAAAATCCTTGACTCGGAGAGTGACGACCAGGGCATCATTGTGGGGGCAATATATTCTGTCCAAGTCTTTATCCGAAAAAGACATAACATTTGTGGCCTCTGTCCTCCCCTTCTTGACGACAGGTTGGGCACTTAGTACCTCCCTCAAGTGCTCAGCCTTTTTGATTGAACCTCTGAGCTCACATACACGCTCAGGTTCGAAAACTCCATGTATAACATTGATGATGCCTAGAGGTGGAGCATCGATCGGCATCCCATTGGGGTTATTACGGTCCTGGGGGGCCGGCTGTGCCTCTCCTTCAATGTATTTGTCTAAGTGGCCTGCCGCCACCAACTCTTCCAAGTGCTGCCTCAATGGGGTGCAGTTCTCAGTGCGGTGCCCTTTTTCTTTGTGGAAGGTGCACCGTGATCTGTCGTCGTAGTCCTTCTGTGCTTCGCCTAACTTGGCTGGCCACTTGACGAAGGGCTCGTCTCGAATCTCGCTAAGTATTCGGTAGATCGGCTTCTTGAAGACCGTGGTGATGGCAGTGCGGACTCTCAACCATCTTTCGTCCCGGTCTTCTTCGTTGTCTCGTCTACCACGCCCGTTTTTGTTCGGCCGATTTACCTCATTGACCTTTGCTGAGGCTTTCTTTTCTGGTGCTGCGGTCGTGCCAGACTTTGCTTTGGCGCGGGCGCCATCCTCTTTCACCCTGATGTGCTGATGCACTCTTTCCATCAGGGCTTCCATGGTAAGAGGTGGCGTCATGGTTATAGAATCTCTCAGTCTGTTCCCAACTGGGAGTCCTCTTTTATACTGCGCAATGGCGAGATTGGTTGGGCAGTCCCCAATCTGGTTGAATGTCTCCCAGTAGCGACTGTTGTATGATCGTAAGGTTTCCTTCTCACCCATGTCAATGGAGAGTAACTGGTCGATCTCCACTGGGGTTTTAGTGTTTGTTCTGAACCTTGTGACAAATGCTTCTGCCAATTGCGCCCAGGAGGCTATGCTGCCCTCTGGGAGTTTCTCAAACCAAGTCAAGCCAAGGTCACCCAGGCTCGAGGGGAATAGGATGCACATTAAGGCCTCATTCCGCCGGTATACAGCCATGACCTGGCGAAAGTGGCTCAAGTGCGAGTAGGGGTCCGTCTTCCCCTCGTATGTATTGAATTTGGGCTGAAGGAAGCCTGAGGGTAGAGGCGCGTTCTCTATTGCTGGGACGAATGGTGAGGTCTGCAGCCTCGCCAATGCCTTATCCGCTGGTTCGTAGGCCGGGCGCGGTAGTGGCATTCCCACCTCGACGCTTCCATGCGTCCGAGGAGCCAACCGCTGTAGGGCAGAAACTCTATGTGGATCACGTGCCCTGGCGTCCTCCCTGCATCGTGCCTTTTCCTCTAGCACGGTTCGTAGGTTGGACGATCTGGGCATCTCGGTCTGTCTGGACCTGGTTTGATGCGTATGCGAAGGCCAGTAAGTGCTCCCTTCTGTGTAAGACCTTTCAGACCTCGTCCTCTCAGACCTGGAGTGACGAGTCCTGGAAGACCTAACTTGCGTGTCGCCTGTCCTGAGGCTTCTGTCTTCTGCTTGGGAGGGTGTAGGATTCCTACTACGACCCTCTGAGTGGCGAGGGGGCGTCTTGTGTGTGCGCCCCTCTCCTGTCGCCACTTCTTTTCCTTTCAGCTGGTGTTTGAGAGACTCCATGTCTGCCGCCATACGTCGTATCAATTCGTCTTGTGCTTTGACGCGATCCTCCAAAGCCTGAGGATCAACCCTGCACCTTTGCCTTTCTGGGCTTTGCGAACGAGAGGGATAGGGGCTGTTATTCCTCCTTCTACCCCTGGCATCCCTCCTGGAATCTTGTCTTCGTGGTTCCAGGTTCGCCATGGGAGGGACCAAAGGTAGGCCTTCGCGCCTTACGGCTCCGTCTGGAGTTTGTCCGTCAATGGCGGACTGAGGCAGTTCTTCGTTGTTCGCCATCGAATTTTGAGAGAAAAACACTTGATCAAGAGGTTGTTCTTGTCTGTTCTTCCCACAGACGGCGCCAATTGTACGGGAAAGGGATTCACCTTCACGTATAATCCTGTTGATCAAGCCTATGTTCCTCTGCACGTCGTCGTTTTAACACCTGAAAACACAAAATGAGCTGGCCGGCGGGTGTGTGCCGGAAACCTCTCCGATGCCTAAGTCAGTAAGCAAGAAATAGGCAAAAGCTCAGTGTAGTCAGGGAGCAAAAGTTGCATTACCTCTTCATAGGTGATATTGGTGAGCTTATATAGGTTTCGAATGGCACAATCCTAGTAGGACTCTAACTCCTCCATGTAGAGTCCTCCTAGGATTCAAATTCCTGGAAGATAATGCTTATCTCCCAACACCCCCCTCACTGCTTAAACCAAGTGAGATGGTCCTTCTATGGCCGAACTACCACACGACCGGAGTAACACTGCCATACTGAATAGGCAAGTCTGGACGAACTAATTACTAGTTCGGCTCTCCCATTCCTTACTTCTACTCCGGTTTCACATGCCAAGACCGGACTATCCATAGAAGCGTCCGACCGAACTACCATAAACGGTCTAGAAGATGTTACTCTTGTACTCCGGTTTAGAAGACGTAACCGGATTAACCAGAAACCGAGCTACACCGCGCTTATCTGTCAACCGGACTACCGAAGTACTCCTTTGACCGGAGTACACACTACAGTTCACGTTTGGGCTTACCTCAGCCCAACTCCAGCTCGGCCCAATTTATTAATATAAATTACCCTCACACTCGTCATATCTTTAGTCTACTAACTCCCACAAATCTTATGAAGCTAGAACTTGTATTTGAATACTCTAATGTTCATAGTTCTCCTTGCTGAGTTTTAGAAACTGAGGTTAGAAGAAATTGTTTGTGTTGGCCATTGGTTGATCTTCTAATCTTCAAATAAAATCTACAAATCTTGGTATAAAATTTGCAAATCATCAAGATTGGACTTCAGATGGCTTAGATCAAATCAAAATAATTTGGACCGTTCAGATTTGTTGAATCTGTAACCTGCGAAGCAGCGGATAATTTCTCCTCATCGGTGAGTGATGACGTCAGCAACAACAACGATGACGTCAGCAGCTGTTTCTTCTCAGACAGATTTGACTTTTCTGGGAAAACTTTGACCGGCCCGTATAGTTTCATTTTAACTCCCATTCGACGTAAATTTTTGCGTTGGACTCGTCTCAATGAGTACTTCACACTAATATATTCGAAGTTGGACTTCGATGACTTCAAAAATTCAATATCTAGAAATTTGAGCAGTTTCGAAATTGTTTTGTGAAATTCGATCACTTCTCACATTTTCTGGCTCTGATACCACTGTTGGTGGAAGTAGGGTGTGTAAATCACTTGTGGTGGTTTACAAGAGAGGATTAAACACAAATCAAACACTATGATATTTATTCAAACAAGTTTAATCTGTCAAACTCACACTCTTATTTTTCTTTTAATCTCCCACACTCTTCATTATTCATATAGTACACAACCTATTTATAGAAACTATAAACACAATCTCTTCATGAGGAGGACATTAACTTCTTGTCTTCTACTCATTTTGTTCTTCTCTTCAAACTTGGTTAAACCTTGCTTGTTGTCGGGGGAAGAATTGTTCTTGCTTGTTGATGGAGATGATCCTTGCTTCCTTCTTTTAGATTTGAAAATCCTATGTGATTCGTGATTAGATAAAGATAAACAATATTCCAAATCCCAAAAAATTCAAAACACTCAAACTAAAATCAACAAGCACTTACGAGAGTGATTTTAGTTTGTTTGTTTTTAGGAATAAATAATAAATCAACACAATGATTTTTTACGTGGAAAAACCACAATTGAAGAACCTTCAATTGTAATCAAAAACCACGGGCGAACCGCCACTAATCAATCCACTACAGAAGGACTACAAGGTTACAAAGAAACCATACAAATTACCCACACAGTCAATTTGTCTCTGAATCTTCTGTAACTCTTTCACCACGCCTTCGCCACGGAACTGATTCTGAAGTTGGTTCCACTCCTCAACTTCACTTGTCGAATTAACGACTACGTAAAGAACAAACACCTTTTGAAACTTTACGTAAAGATCTTCGGATCACACCGAAGAGAACACTCTTGAATATCAAGTAACAACCTCTTTGATGTATGAATATCAACTCATGAGTTTTAGAACTCTCTCAAGAACATCAAAGAAAACTCATCAAACTCTCAGAAGAAAACTTCAAACAGAACTCTAGAATTGTTGAATCTGATCTAGCAAAAGTTAGATTGGTTTTAGGAGAGAACCATCTACTTATAGAAAACCAAAAAGAGTCCCAATCCTGAAAGAACCCAAATACTTGAAATTTCCCGGATTCTGAGGCTCGCTCGAGCGAGGCTCCTCTCGCTCGAGCGAGGAGTGTAAATCGCGTGATTTCTACTAGTGACCTCGCTCGAGCCACGAGCCCTTCGCTCGAGCGAGGAAAACATCCTTGCAGGTTCAGTAGAGACGCAATGCTTAGCTCGAGCCACCATGCTCTTCGCTCGAGCGCACAATCATAGCCTTCAGGTCTTGCCCATACGCAGTCCTTCGCTCGAGCGAATACTGCCTGGCTCGAGCGAGGAAGGCAAAAAAACACAGAAAAATTACAACTCAGAAACTAAGTTTTGTGCGCGGGATTTTGACAAGATAGGTCCTAACAATCTCCCCCTTTGTCAATACCCGGACAAAACTTTCTAAACAAGATTCCTAACCAAAAAAAAAACTAACTAAAACAATTACAACTCATCCGATGACCTAATAAATTACAACTCGATGAAAAGAAAACAATGAATCCAAACTTGAGAACCATCCAATCATTGAGCTGTAAAAAAACCAACAACCATTGAGCTGAAAATAAACCAACAACCATTGAGCTGTAAATAAACCAACATGAGCATGCATTCCTTAACCACAATCAATCCTGCAGAATAAAACCATCAGATACAGCCAGACATATATATCAAAAGTAAACCAATATATCCAGCATATATATCCAATATATCCATCATATATATCCAAATCAAACAAATATATCCAACATATACATCCATTATCTATAGCCAAAACAAACATAATATATCCAAATCAAACAACCAAACCATAGAAACCATCTCCCCCTTTTTGGCCGGGAAAAACAAAAGTAAAGAGAAACAAACCAAAAACCAACCACTAGGAAGATGGCGGAGGATGCTGCAACTGAAGAAGAGATAAAATCTGGGACAACATAGCACTGTGCTCATCAAGGCGAGCATCGATATGGTCAAGACGACGTGCAAGAGCTGGATCCAAATCATGAGTATCCGCCGCCGGGCCTGCATGGGCAGCCTCAACCTCCTCCTCCTCAGCAAGAGGATCATCATCATCACCTGCAACACCGGGACCACCTACATGAGAACCCCCAACCCCGGACCCACTCCCCCTAACATGAGCCTGACTCTGTGAGACGGTGAGTTTAGTAATTGGTTTGACAGGAGAAGCAAACTCATCGTCGTCAAAAACAGGGACATTAAGAGAAGAGAGAAAACGGTGAAGAAAACACCCATAGGGAAGCCCCAAAGATTTTCTGCCCTCGAAAACCCCAATCATTTTGGATATAATCATCTCTGGAAGATCAATGGGAAGGCGATGATGAATACAGTATAAAACATACCCCTGGTCCTGAGTAATATGAGAAGAATGGGTGGTGACAAAAATGTTGGCACACACAATGATGTTAAGAAGACGGAACCTAGGAAGCAACTCATTCTGCTGAATGAGAGCCCCGGCTATCCAAGTCCTAGAAACACCACACAATTCGGAAGCAACCATATCAAAATTAACACCAGCCCGGGTAAGAAAAGGGAAATGACAATCAGTAATCTCAGGAAGACCAAGAAACTCACGAAACACATCATCAGTGATAACAAGAGGATGTTTCCTAACCCAAGTTTGAAAAGTACAAGCCTCGCGATTAATAGAATGCATATTACAATAAAACTCGCGGATGAGACTAAGGTTTTGGGGACCGGAAAAGTGTAACACTTGGTCACCACCTAAGGGATCAAACAAGGACCGAATAGGTATGACCTCAAATGCATTAGGTAAAACATTTCGTTCCAAATGAACTTTCCGTGAGACATAAGACTCCCTAAACAATTTGGCCTTTTCTTTTGACTCAAACTTGGAGGTATTGAAGGAAGGTCGGGAAACAGCCTTCTTGCGACGCTTGGAAGGTTCTGCCATTACTAAACATACCACAGAGGCACAACAGAGACAGATGGAAGACAGAACAAGGCACAATTCAGAAACAGACCACCCATATCCCCAATGCCAAACCAAGAAACACAGACAGAAAACCATTAGTCCAGTAGGCCAAAAACATGTTAGAACAACAAGTAAATGATAAGCAGATAATCATATATCAATAGCCAAATAAAACAAATAATGAGAATCCAGGCTAAGTAAATGATAATCAGAAAAACAGAACAAGGCAAGATGAACAAAGATCATACGGCATGAGCAGATTATGGCACATATGGTCAACAAGATGGAACAATCAAGCAATTCCAAGATGAGACATGAAAAGCCCTAAAATTCCCAATGTGAAACAAATAACAGACACATATGAAACCTTCCACAAATGCAGAGTATAAGATGAAAACCATGAACCCTAGAGCAGAGATAAGGGCCAAAACCGTAGATAAGCAAACCCCAGAAGCAATGTAAAGCATATAAATCAAACCAAGTACCCTAGAGCATGAAGAGAAGCGAAATCAGTAGCAAAAAAAAAAAAAACTAAAAACCCACTGGAATGCATTCTAGAAAGAGGCAAAGCACAGACACAAACCCAATCCGAAACAAGGAAGAAATAAAACAAAATAAAAAAAACTTACCAATGAGGAGAAATGGGAAGGAGCGGAAAAGCCTTAAAACCAAGCAAGAACCCTCAAACGAGCCTAGCAATGGTGAACACGAAAGCCCTAGGGGAGAGAGAAGAGGAATGTGAAGAGATGCAAACAAAACTGAAGAGACCCCTGTTTTATAAAAACTGAATTGCGACAGTTCGCTCGAGCCAGGACAAGGTCGCTCGAGCCAAGAAAACACACTCTCAGGTAAAATGCAGTAGCAGACGCAACGCTCGAGCGAGGACCCAGTCGCTCGAGCCAAGAAGAAAAAAAAAACATTTTTTTTTTTTTTTTTTTTTTTTTTTAATATAAAAACACCAAGATGTCTTGTAAGCAGCAAGGTGACCAGGTGACGGACTATTCCACAAGGACAAGAGAATCCATCAAGTATGAGTCCTGAAAATTTTGAGAAAAAGGATGAAACAACAGCTCATGAATAAAACAGATAATATTAAATCAAAGCCACACGCATCATGAGAATGCATAACTCAAAAACACACATGAGAGCTCATATAAAGAATGTGTGTGTGTGCAATCCTCGAGAGCCACAAAGCTAGAGTTAATCCTCGTAGTGATCTGATGGCTGGACCTCCGACAAGAGTAACTGTCCATCACAAAGAAAAGTCAAACCACTAGGAATCACGGGGTATTTGTTGAGTAAATGCGGAAGCTCCCCCTCAGACAATGATTTTTTTTTTTTTTTTTTTTTTTTTTTTTTTTTAAAAAACTTTTCTTTCTTGTGGGCACTCACTGGTGGCATACACGCTCAAGAGTATGGAAACCAACCAGAGAAGAATGAAATTATAATGATGGCCTGGTTGGTGCCTCTGAGGTAGCCTTTTCCTAATGCCCGAAAATCATGTACTGAGGGAGAAACCATGGAAGTGAAATAAGATGGTAGATGGTTAAGAGACTTAACATCACCCATGATATACCAGTATAGGTCAATTCCTCTGAAACAGTACAAGAAACGCTGTCAGTGGTCCATAGAGAACTTTGATCACTTGTGCGGAAACCCCTGCAACAGTTTATCTCAAGGATGTGTACAGAATGAGATCATGAAGTAGATGAGTATGGGCATTCAGAATGAGCTATGAACAAAGATGAAAAAGATCTTGTATGCAACATGAGCAGTGTTCATATAAATTTTGATGCAAGGATATCAGAACTCAATCATAGATTATCACATCCAAGAACAGTAAGTCAACCACTCACACTCACCTCACAAGCAACAGCCTAGTTACTGAGACATTACACCCAAGGTCTTTCTAAGAAACTCAAATCGAAGAAGATCAAGGGGTTTTGTAAAAATGTCAGCTTTTTGATGCTCAGTAGAAACATGTTCCAAAACAACAAGGCCTTCATCCACTAACTCTCGAATAAAATGATGACGGATGTCAATGTGTTTGGTGCGAGAGTGTTGGACAGGATTTTTTTTGAAATGTTTATGGCACTTGTGTTATCACAAAAAAGAGTGAGAGTGTTCTGTTCAATTCCATAATCATGAAGCATTTGCTTCATCCACAACATTTGGGCACAACAACTCCCTGCAGCAATGTATTCAGCCTCAGCAGTAGACAGAGAAATAGCATTTTGCTTTTTACTATGCCAAGAAACCAGATTATTCCCAAGGTAAAAACACCCCCCGGATGTACTTTTCCTATCATCAGCACACCCTGCCCAGTCGGCATCAGAAAAACCAGTAATTTCAGCTGTAGTATCAGTGGAAAACCAAACCCCATACCCCAAGGTCCCATTAACATACTTGATGATGCGTTTTACCGCAAGAAGGTGAGACTCTTTAGGATTGGCTTGGTAACGGGCACACACACCGACACTGAAAGAAATATCAGGACGACTGGCTGTAAGATACAAAAGACTCCCTATCATACTCCTATAACGGGTAGGATCAACATCAATACCTGAGGAATCTTTAGACAGGTGAAGACTGGTGCTCATGGGAGTGCGTGCATGTTTGGCAGACTCAAGACCAAATTTAGACACAAGATTTTTAGCATACTTAGACTGAGAAACAAATATGCCCGAAGGAGACTGTTTAATTTGGAGACCCAAAAAATAAGACAACTCTCCCATCATGCTCGATCTCAAACTCATGTGTCATGCAGTCCGAAAAATATTTCACAAGATGATCAGCAGTGGAACCAAACACAATATCATCAACATAAATCTGAGCAACAAGAATTTGAGACTTAGTATGTTTCACAAATAATGTCTTATCCACACTACCCCTTTGAAAATCATTATCAAGAAGAAAGGTAGTAAGCCTATCATACCAAGCCCGAGGGGCTTGTTTCAACCCATACAAAGCCTTGTCTAACTTGTAGACATGATTAGGACATTTAGGGTTCTCAAACCCTTTTGGTTGCTCAACATATGCCTCTTCTTTTAAGTACCCATTCAGAAAAGCACTTTTCACATCCATTTGAAACAATTTAAAGCCAAGAAAACATGCAACACCAAGTAAAATACGAATGGATTCGAGACGTGCAACTGGGGCAAACGTCTCATCATAGTCAATACCCTCTACTTGTGTGTAGCCTTGAGCAACCAACCTAGCTTTATTTCTCACAACAGTACCATTCTCATCAGATTTATTTTAAAGATCCACTTGGTACCTATCACATTCATGTCTCTAGGTCTGGGAACAAGAGTCCAAACTTTGTTACGTTCAAATTGACCTAATTCTTCATGCATAGCATTAACCCAACTATCATCTAGCAAGGCCTCTTTAACATTCTTAGGTTCAATCAAAGAAACATAACACATATGTGATACCTCATCCCGAATCTGTCTTCGGGTTTTCATTCGATCTGAAACACTCCCAATTACCTGTTGAACTGGATGATTCAGTTTCACCCTTGCTGATGGTTTAAGTTCAGGACTTTGGGTGACAGGAGGAACAGGAGTGCTGTTCTTTTGAGCACTCTTTGGACTTGAACTTACCTGTGAGGATGGTGCTGTAACAATTTCTTGTGATTGAGCCGCAACATCTCCTTGATTTTGTGGTTCAGTATCCAAGATTGGTAGCTCACCATTGTCATCCGCATTTGTTGCTGAAGTAGGTGAACCTGTGTCATCTATAACCACATTGATAGATTCCATTAATGATGAAGTTCGCAGGTTATAGACTCGAAAAGCCCTACTGTTGGTTGAATACCCTAGAAAAATACCTTCATCACTTCGGGAGTCAAATTTGCCCAAGGGCTCTCTATCTTTGAAGATGTAACACTTACTCCCAAAAGTTTTGAAGTATTTTACATTAGGTTTCATACCCTTCCACAATTCATAAGGAGTTTGTAAAGTGCCGGGCCTTAAATACACACGATTTATGACATAAACAGCAGTATTTAAGGCTTCGGCCCAAAACTTTGGAGGAAGACTCTTACTAAGGAGCATGACCCTAGCCATTTCTTGAACAACTCTGTTCTTCCTCTCAACCACTCCATTTTGTTGTGGAGTAATAGGTGCAGAAAACTCATGCTTAATTCCATGCATATCACAAAAATCCGAAAACGAATTATTTTCAAATTCACGACCATGATCAGTTCGGATTCTTATGATACGCCCAATGGGAACACCCTGTTCATTTTGGATTTTAAGGACTAAAGCCTGAAAAGCATCAAACGTATCAGATTTTTCCCTTAAAAAATTTACCCATGAGAATCGAGTAAAATCATCAACAGTTAAAAAAATGTATCTTTTACCTCCAATGCTTTCAGTGCGTGTAGGACCCATTAAATCCATGTGAACTAATTCAAGAGGACGTTTGGTTGTAAAGCTGTTCACCTTTTTATGAGGAGCACGGGTTTGCTTGCCAAGCTGACATGGTCCACACACATGGCTCAAATTCTTACCTAGTTTAGGTACTCCTCTCACAAGTTCCTTGTTGGCTATCTTAGTTAGGTCTTTGAAATTCATGTGACCTAATCTTTGATGCCACAGATCAATGTTACTTAAGATGGCAGAATGACAAGTGAGATCATTAGTTGTAAGAATCCCATAGCAGTTATCAGATGTGCGAACCCCATGTAAGACAGTATTTCCTTTTTTATCCAAAATTTCACATTTATCTTTTGAAAACAATACTTCATGATGGGAATCACACATTTGACTAATGCTCAAAAGATTTGCTTTAAGGCCATCAACAAGTAATGCATTATCTAGCTTGGGAAGACCAGCAACACTTATAGAGCCCTTACCAATGACTCTAGAAGTGCCGCCATCTCCAAAGGTAACAATTCCTCCTTCATATTTTTCAAGGGAGGTGAAGTAGGATTTGTTACCGGACATATGACGAGAGCACCCACTATCAAGATACCACATGTGTGAGTCACGTGCTTTTAGAGCAGTGTGAGCAACAAAACAAGTCAAATCATCTTTTCTAACCCAAATCTTTTTAGTCTTGGTGTTCCGCTTAGACATGTAAGGTTGTCTCCTAACCCAAAAAGTATTAGAATTTCTACCCTTTTGAGACACCTTACCAAACAGTTCAAAACAATAAGGACGAATGTGGCCATACCTACCACAGTGATGACAAATAAAAACAGGTTTTACCTCCCTTTTGTTGGTCTTGCCTGCTTTTGCTTGATGAAGAAAAGAGTCATCTTGATCTACCTTCAATTTTCCCTTTGCCTGAGTCTTCAAGTTATGTGAGGTAGAGGCCTGTCCTTTGTGAGCTGTCGCACCATAGCCTAGCCCGCTTTTGTCCGAACCCATTTGTTGAGATCCGAGTATGTCTTCTAGAGATCTGGAACCTTTGTTCCACATGGCAATTGTTGCTCTAGCAATACGGAGCTCTTCATCTTTCTGACTGACTTTTTCTTCCAATGCGGTTTGTGATAACTCAAGACTTTCAAGCTTTTCTTCATATGTGGAATACACCCTCAGAAGTTCATTCCTTTCAGTTTCACAGGACAGAAGTTTTCCACATAAGTCTTGCCTTTCACTTGAGATCTTGATGACATTCTGCTTTGCTGTCAAGAGTTCTCCTTTGAGCCGGACATTCTCACTCTCGCATGTTTTGAGCTTGAGAGAGAGTTTGTCGTTGGTTTTAGACAAATTCAGAGATTCCTCATACAGCTTCTCGTAAGCTTGTTGTAGTTCTTCACCATTGATCTCATCAATGTCTTCAGATAGTTCATCATCCTCTCTTTGCTTCTCATTCTCCTTAACCTCATCCAATCTGGCAACCAAGGAAGACAAGTTGTTGGATGGAGGTGGAGGTGAATCTCCTCTTTCATGGAATTGGCTCAGAATTTCCCATGCATCTTTAGCCTTTGTGCAGTGAGCGACCCGTTGCTGTTCTTCATTAGAAATTGCTTCACGAATGATGATTAGGGCTCTCTGATTGCCCGGATTCTCTGCACTTTCCGTATCTCCTTCAATGGTTTGCCAACCTTCTGGTTCAAAGGCTCTCAGAAAAGCCCTCATTCTGATTTTCCAATACAGGTAGTTGGTCCCATCAAAGGTGGGAGCACGATGCAAGTTCTGACCACGGGCTGATTCCGAAGGCTTTGGAAGAGGTTGAGAAACCGTGGCCCAAAATGCCATGAAAGCACTATCCCCATCTTCACCAGATTCAGGTTCTTCGGGTTCTTGCTCCGACCCGCTTTCGTCATCCCAAGTTACGGTGTAGACTTTCTTCCGATTCTTTTTCGTAGGGCATTCAAGAGATATATGGCCAAACCCCTGACATTCAAAGCACTTGACCCCTAGCCCCCTAACAGCCTTCTTTTCAGTAGTTTGAGCTAATTTTGGTGGAAAAGTTTTGGGTTTGTCATTACTCTTCTCTTTTGAAATAGGGGCTCTGAAATTAGGCTTCTTTTTTAAAAATTTTTTAAACTGTTTTGTAAGCATAGCCGTCATCTCAGACTCTAAATCAAATTCAGTCTCCGGAGGTTTTGCAGTCTCATGAGTACTAGTGAAAGCCATACTTTCTTTTTGCTTTTTCTTAGAAATTTGGTGTGCCTCATAAGTCTGCAAATTTCCAACCAATTGATCGAGCTTGAGGGTATCAACATTCTGAGCCTCCTCAATGGCTGTCACCTTTGATTGGAACCTCTCGGGAAGGGACCTCAAAATTTTTCCCACAACTTTAGCTTCCGGGATTTTTTCACCGAGAGTGAAACAGGAATTCACGATATCACTGAGTTTTGCATAGAAATCATCAAACGTCTCATCGTCGCGCATAAAAAGGGTTTCAAAAGCAGATGTGAGACGTTGAAGTTTTGACCTTTTGACAGAGGTAGTTCCTTCGTGAATTGTTTCAAGAATGTCCCACGCCTCTTTTGCTATTTCACACGTGCAAATTCGACGGAATTCTTCAGGTGTGACAGAGCAAAAGAGGGAGTTGAGAGCCTTGCTGTTCCAACTCGAGTTCTGGTAATCAGTTGTGTCCCATTTATCAAGGGGTTTAGGAATATCAATGCCATCTATAGTGACAGTAGGTTCACTCCACCCAAAGACTACGCAGTGCCAAACTTTCTCATCGATGGATTTTAAAAATGCTCTCATACGAGCTTTCCAATAAGAATAGTTTGTACCGTCTAGTAAAGGGGGTCTATGAGTCGAGTTACCTTCACGAATAGAATCCATAATGCTAGTCACACAAAATCATACTCCTATAGTTTTGAAAAAACAAAGAGTGACCTGCTCTGATACCAATTGAAAATCCTATGTGATTCGTGATTAGATAAAGATAAACAATATTCCAAATCCCAAAAAATTCAAAACACTCAAACTAAAATCAACAAGCACTTACGAGAGTGATTTTAGTTTGTTTGTTTTTAGGAATAAATAATAAATCAACACAATGATTTTTTACGTGGAAAAACCACAATTGAAGAACCTTCAATTGTAATCAAAAACCACGGGCGAACCGCCACTAATCAATCCACTACAGAAGGACTACAAGGTTACAAAGAAACCATACAAATTACCCACACAGTCAATTTGTCTCTGAATCTTCTGTAACTCTTTCACCACGCCTTCGCCACGGAACTGATTCTGAAGTTGGTTCCACTCCTCAACTTCACTTGTCGAATTAACGACTACGTAAAGAACAAACACCTTTTGAAACTTTACGTAAAGATCTTCGGATCACACCGAAGAGAACACTCTTGAATATCAAGTAACAACCTCTTTGATGTATGAATATCAACTCATGAGTTTTAGAACTCTCTCAAGAACATCAAAGAAAACTCATCAAACTCTCAGAAGAAAACTTCAAACAGAACTCTAGAATTGTTGAATCTGATCTAGCAAAAGTTAGATTGGTTTTAGGAGAGAACCATCTACTTATAGAAAACCAAAAAGAGTCCCAATCCTGAAAGAACCCAAATACTTGAAATTTCCCGGATTCTGAGGCTCGCTCGAGCGAGGAGTGTAAATCGCGTGATTTCTACTAGTGACCTCGCTCGAGCCACGAGCCCTTCGCTCGAGCGAGGAAAACATCCTTGCAGGTTCAGTAGAGACGCGATGCTTAGCTCGAGCCACCATGCTCTTCGCTCGAGCGCACAATCATAGCCTTCAGGTCTTGCCCATACGCAGTCCTTCGCTCGAGCGAATACTGCCTGGCTCGAGCGAGGAAGGCAAAAAAACACAGAAAAATTACAACTCAGAAACTAAGTTTTGTGCGCGGGATTTTGACAAGATAGGTCCTAACAAGATTGCTTAAGCTTACTTTTCAACACACACCACCATCATTTCACTATCGCCATCACACCACCACCATATGTCGTCGCCCCCACTACCACAACTCTCTACCTTCACCATTATCGCTACCATTGCCATAGTCACCACCATTATCCCAACACCACAATCACTACACCATCGCCGACGTCACTGCCACCATCACCTTACTAACATAATATCAAATTTGAAAGAAAAAATTAAAAATTAAAAATAATAATTTTCAAAATTTTATCTTATGTATATATATATAACTTGTAATAGTTTAACATTGAAATTTTTATCAAATAATTTGTCAACTTAAAAAGTTTAATATTCAATTTTTATAGTACTTAATTCATACTTTTTAATTTCTAATTTTATCAAAAACTACCCATGCTTACAGCTTACAAGACAAAAATAATTAAATAAACTAATTACTGAGAGGCAGATAGAGAAATAGATTTAACTTCTATTTTTTATTATCAACTTTTAATTTATAAAAAATTATACTAAACTGCCAATATATTTCAAATCAAAGGTGGCACTCCTATTTAAGTGGGCAACGTGAGTTTTGAGCCCAATAATGTGTGATCTCACTGATTATCAAAAAGAAAATTTTGAAAATTTTAAAAAATTATCAATGGTAACCAAAAACTACACTAAAACAGACTCATGAAGACAAGTATGTTTCACAGGTTAGGTTTGTTCTTTGGTGAAAAATTAGAGAATATTAAATGTCAGTGTATATTTAAAAAAAATATTCATAAATTAATGATAAATTTTACAAATATTAAAGTATACAATAATAAATTTTTCATTAGTTTATAATTAATTTTTAAAAATTTCACTAAATTGTGATTTTCTCAATAAATAAAAAAACCTTTGTGATTGATGGCCAACAACTAACATGTCAATGGTTATTTTTCCAAAAATTGAGAAAATGTTTGAGACCTTCAAAAATCTCATAATTTAACCCACAATGATATGATTTGATTTGATAAAGTGTTAGTTTTTGATTGGTTATACACTCAATTATACGAGACTCACTACTTTTGTCACATCCTTGTGGATGCATTTGTGGGTGCAAAATATGAGTCTATAGCGTTGTTGCAAAAAAAATTAGCTTTGTGATTGATGGCCAGCAATTAACGTGGGAAAAGAAATGACAAAACCATCATCATCATCAAAAACAGCATAACAAAAAATGATTGAGTGAATGGATCCTATGTCTGTAGTTGTGGTGTTTGGACCATGTTTTACTTCATTTAATTTGGTGTTATAGAGACAACACATTCATTCTTTAAAATGGTATGTATGTGTGTGTGTGAGAGAGAGAGAAACACAAATGAAGGGTTAATTTCTCGCCTAGCATTTTTTTGGAAATCTTCAAAGTAATGGGTATTAAACATGGTGCTCAAACTAGATTGAATTGATTTGCAAGTTTTATTTTAATAATTCATATGTGTTGCCTTTCCTTAGTATTCTCATCTCCAAGAAAAAAAATCTTCTTTGCTTGTTACCAAGCACTGCTCAAGGTGAAAGTCCAAGGTCACAAAGAGAACCCCTTAAGTCTCTTTTGCATCAACTACTCTGTAACTTTTTGTGTCTCTAACAAAGTCATACTTATACATTGTTCCGGCTTGAGGACTATTTTTGTACTTGTGCTACATGAAATTAAATGGTACAAGAATCACTGGTTACGAGAGAAGGAGAAAAAGGATGATAGTTGTGGTGAATTAATTATTGTACATGTCAAAATAAGTGTTTGTCACAAAGTTATAATCACACATTGTTCCACCTTGAGAACTATTTGTGACCCTATGCTACATGAAATTAAATGGTACAAGGACCATTGCTTGCTGGAGGAGGAGGAGGAGAGTTGTGGTGAATTTATCAATTTGCACATCAAAATAGGCCCACTGCTGTTTGGCAAGTGATTTTTTTAGTTGACTTCTGATTTTTTGTTTCCGCTATTTTTGCTCCAGCTAAAAAGTTTGTTTGAGTTGATTTTTTTTTGTTTTTTTGACTTTTGTGAGAGAAAAAAATGAAATGATTATAACTTTTTAGCCTATTTTTTCTTTTTGTGACTAATTTAACCCAAAAAGCCAATGCCATATATGGTCAAAAATTCAATTAATGTTATTAAAATTTGACTAAATTAAGACAAAATTCAAAATTCAAGACTAAATCAAACTAATTAAAATTATAGAAATTAAATTGGCACAATTGACAAAGTACAAAAACAACTAGTGTAATTTGTCCAAATATAAATTATTTTAATGAAAGACAAAAAAAAAATAATAATAAAGAAAATAATAATATAAACTATTTATTGGTAATTGTTTTTGTTAATTTATACTTTTTGATTGTCTTGGAATAAAAATAAATGATCGACTAGGTAGTTGTGTGAAATTTAAATAAATAAAAGGAAAATTTTAACTATGTAAAATTCATACGAAAAATTTAACAAGAATGATGTGGCATTATCATTATTATAAATAAATTCATATTCAATGGTATTTTATTTTGAAATGAAAGGTTCATAATGAATCATATAATTAAGTATGAATTTTTTGTTTGTATAGCATTACAGGCCTAACCACAGAGAGGTGACCTTTGAGGTTCACCCAACAAAGCCACTCAACTATGTAGCAATAAGTTGCAAACTTGTACACAAGCAGAAATTCGAACCCACACTCTAGACACTGGATACTATTTGTTCAGGCTTAAAAAATTCGTCTTACAAACCATATGTACTCTCACTCAAGTGGCTAACTCCAAGAAAAGGAAAACCTGGGATCTCAAAGTTTCTATCTCAAGACCTTACTAAATTGTCACACCCCCTTGGATTATTGTATAGTATTAAATAAAAAGAAGTAAAAACGCGAGTTAAGAGTTTAGGATGTGTTTTGGGAAGAGAGTTAAGCAGAAATAGTCTACTAAAAGATAAAATAGATTAAAATAGTCAATAAGACAAAACTTATATCTAACCATAATCATTTTATTTTTTCTCTCACAATCATCAAATCAACTATAAAGAAGAAGACGAAAAAAAAAAAAAAAAACCCAACCCAACTATCTTCCTACACACAATTATTTTAGCCAAACTAAAATAGCTAAAAACTCAAATAACCTACTTCCAAACAAGGCCTTAGTGGCCTCCCGAAAACAACACCCTCAACAATCCTGCATGACTCACTACAAAATTTTTAGGTTTTTGCGACAACAAAATGCCGTCGCTAATACTCCTAATACCGTCTCAAAAAACTTTTAGTGATGGCAAATGACTTTTAGCAACGGCAAAGGGGGTCACAACAGAAGGCGTTGCAAAAAAGTTTTAGCTGTCGCCTTTTTTTTGCAACGGCAATTGTTGTCTTTTGCGACGGCATTTTACTGTCCCGTATAATATGTAAAAAATTGAGACCTTTTGCGACGGCACTGTTTTACTGTCACTAAAAGTTTTGTTTGAGACGGCTAGAAATGCTATCACGAATTGTGTTTTTTTTTTGCAACGGAATGACCACTATTGCCAACGGTTTTAATGTTTTTTGTGACGGTGTGGTACCGTGGCAAAAAAAAAAAAAAAAAAAAAAAAAACCTACAATAAAATTAATAAAAATATTAAAATTACATTTTTTTACAACGGTGTGGTGCTGTCACAAAATATATATATATATTAAAATTACCTGTTTTTTGCGACGGTGTAATGCCGTCGCAAAAAAAAAAAAAAAAAAAAAAAAAAAAAAAAAAAAAAAAAACTGCAATAAATTAATAAAAATATTAAAATTACCTGTATTAAATGAAAAACAATTGAAAAATAAACCAATAATTGCCTAATAATATAAAAATTTCTGTATAGAAATAACAAAACCTCCATAATAAAAATATTCTTGCATTATAACTACACATCAACAAAATTACCCCACTACATAATGTTCCATAATACATATATAATGTTTAAATACATAATGTCGTTTATAATTCAAAATAACATAAACCAAAATTAAAAAAATTTCTCATCATTCTCCGTGGGTAACAAAAACAAAAGTTAGTTGCATTTTTCACAGGCATGCATTCCACAAGAAGTAAACTCTTACTCAGGAAATATCTAAAAACAAAAAATAAAAATAATTAATGACAATATAATTATGTGTTAATATGTTAATTACAAAAAAATATAAAAATTCAACTACTATATAATTACAAAGATAATTAAGTAAATAATTTTGCCTAGATTGAAATCCGGCTCCAACTCCTAAGCCGGGAACGCGATTCGAGTCTCGTCTTCTCCCACAAGTCTCCCGTGCCTAGGCGGTCGTGTGTGCCAACTTTCGTGCTAATCTGATGTCGTTTGGTGATTTTGGGGTGTCAACACTTCGAATTCTAAGTTTCTTAAGGAACTAGTTTGCCTAGACCGAAATCCGACTATAACTCCCAAACCGAGAACCTGATTCAAGTCTTGTTTTCTTCCACAAGTCTCTCGTGCCAAGGCGGTTGTGTGTGCCAAGTTTCATACTAATCCGACGCTGTTTGGCAATTTTGGGGCGTCAACACCTCGAATTCTAAGTTTCTTAAGGAACTAGTTTGCTTAGACTGAAATCCGACTATAACTCCTAAACCAGGAACCTGATTCGAGTCCTATCTTCTCCCACAAGTCTCTCGTGTCTAAGCGGTCGTGTGTGCCAAGTTTTGTGCTAATTCGACGTCGTTTGGTGATTTTGGGGCATCAACATCTCGAATTCTAAGTTTTTTAAGGAACTAGCTTGCCTAGAGTGAAATTCGGCTCTAACTCCCAAACTGAGAATCCGATTTGAGCCCCGTCTTCTCCCACAAGTCTCTCATGCCTAGGTGATCGTGTGTGCCAAGTTTCGTGCTAATATGACCCCGTTTGGTATTTTGGGGAGTTAACACCTTGAATTTTAAGTTTCTTAAGAAATTAGTTTGTCTAGAGTGAAATTCGGCTCTAACTCCCAAACCGAGAACCCGATTCGAGTCCCGTCTTCTCTCACAAGTCTCTCGTGCCTAGGCAATCATGTGTGCCAAGTTTTGTGCTACTCCGACGTCGTTTGGTGATTTTAGGGCGTTAACACCTCGAATTCTAAGTTTCTTAAGAAACTAGTTTGTCTAGAGTGAAATCCGACTCTAACTCCCAAACCGGGAACCCGATTCGAGTCCCGTCTTCTCCCACAAGTCTTTCGTGCCTAGGCGGTCGTGTGTGCCAAGTTTTGTGCTAATCCGATGCTGGTTGGTGATTTTGGGACGTCAACACTTCGAATTCTAAGTTTCTTAAGAACTAGTTTGCCTAGACCGAAATCCGGCTCTAACTCTCAAACCGGGAACCCGATTCGAGTCCCATCTTCTCCCACAAGTCTCTCATGCCTAGGCAGTCGTGTGTGCCAAGTTTCATTTACAATTTTTATTACTCAGAAAATTTTTACTACTTTTTTCACTTGACTACTTGATTATTAACTTAGATCCATTTGGTTTAAGGTTATATAATGGTCATGGTTAACATGAAATGGTACGAAGAATATTGAAGAAACTGCTTCAGAGAATGGAAAGAACAATTAGGGTCATAAGAGTAACAGTTCAAAATAAATTCAAAACCCAAATGTATATCTATGTTTATAAAACTATATGCATCATGTAGAATGTATCAAACATAGAAAAGATTTCTGACATTGGTAATTAAGGAACACACATACAAAGAAATAGACTTTTTCCAAATATTCTTCAATATTCTGACATGCAAATAGGCTCCATCCATGTATTCTAGATTTACCAAAACAAATCTGATAACGTTATGTTTTCTGAAAAATGCAAAAGTACTTGTAGAATGAGAGTCATACAAAGTTGGCAACAATAACAGCTCAGAGAGAAAAAAAAAGATTGCCAGTAAGTGGTTGAGTCGTTCCCTGATATAGCAAAAGCCTTTGGATCTTCAACTTCCTAAAGAAAGTAACAAAACATGTAAAGTACAAATTTATTTATCCTATAAGGAAGCTATCCAAAAGTTGCTTGATAAAAAAATTTGAGGAAAAAAAGTTCAAATGCATCTTTGAAAGCATAAAGAAACTCCATATAGTGAGATGTTGAAATTACTCCATCTAAGTTTAAGGAATCTATCACGTCTAAAGAATATTGGCTTGGCCCCCTTGGTTGGTGGGATATTGGTTATGCTCCAACATTCTACAAAATAGTAGAGGAAATATATGAAAGACAGGTCCTAGTTAAATATACTGTAACAATCTAGCTAAGGGAGAGAGAGACCCTTGGCCTTGACAATAAAAATCGCAAGGGTACATAAGAAAACATGCAAGAAAGTGTGATATCCCTGTTCCGTAATATGTTAATTGGTCCTTAATATGAGCATGATTATGTGTTTAATATGATTTTGTCAGCCATTATGTGAAAATATGTGGTTTTGAATTTCTATCTGTTCACCATAGGAATATCTGTTTGATTGTCTGCTTTGGAAATTAAATTGAAGGCCTTATCGGCCACAGAACCCGAAATTGATTGCGCCATTGTGATTAGCGTAATTTTTAGAGCCTACGGTGAAATTTGATTGAAAATTGATTTGGATCAGATTAAATTGATTAAATTGATGAATTAGTGCCCAATTATTTATTGTTATTTAATTGATTTCGTGGGACTTGTGTAAAAAGGGCAATACACACTCAATTCCTCTCCTTGTTTCATCTTTTGGCTGATTTAGCTCTCTAAAGGGGGAGAGACCCGAAATTAGAGAGAGAGAGGGAAGAAAATTTTGTTTTGGTCTTAACGCTTGGAAGTCTTGAAGTTAAACTCAAGAATTAACCATAGATTGGCAAGATTGGGCTTCTAGGTAAGCAATTGATTTTTGAATTCATGAGTATAATGTGTAATTTTGTGTATTCAAAGTTGATTAATGATCAAGAGTAAGAATTGAAATGAAATTGAGTTGATCATGTTGAATTGGAGGTTAATAGATGCATGCATGTAGGAAATTGCTATGAATTTCCATGTTTGAGCACAATATGTATCATCCATGTTGAGTTTTGATTAATGACCATGTATTTGATCATCTTTTCACCAATTAAGTTGAGGTTATTGTGTATATTTCACATGCAAGTGCAAATCATGGGAGTTTGAGTCTTGCATGTTTGAATCTAGTGTGTTGGTGATGAGTTTGAGTTAATTTGAGACATGCATGTGATTAAATTGTGAAATTGAGCTTCATTGTGTTGTAATTTGGTGTTTATGCCATGTTCGAATATGTATATGTGAAGTTTGAGCCAAAATCATGCATTTGGAACCTTTAAACATCGAATTGAAGCTCAAGAACATGTTCTGGAAAACCCAGGAAATTTGATGTCCGCTCGAGCGGGGAAACTGCCGCTCGAGCGTGAATTTCGTGCTTCCAGTATTTTTGCAGACTTGGATGTCCGCTCGAACGGGAAAGTTCACGCTCGAGCGGGGAACTTTATAGGCAGACCTTCAGCTCGAGCGCCAGACTTCACGCTCGAGCGTAATTTTGATGCATCCAGCACTTTTTGCAGACATGGTGTCCGTTCGAGCGGGGTAATTTCACGCTCGAGCGGGGAGCCATGTAGTGAGGCCTTCAGCTCGAGCGCCAGAGTTCGCAATCGAGCGTAAATTTGACATATCCAGTACTTTTGCAGGCCTCAAGGGTCCGCTCGAGCGGGGACCCTGTTTTCTGAAATTTTGAAAAGACATTCTGTGTTTCATTTTCTGTTCTCTTTCACTTCCAAGTACTCTTAGGCATGCATTGAGCATTGTAATTGAGTTAAAGAGATAAGAATGAAGCCTAAAGAGGAAAATGTGAATTTAGAACGAATCGAATTGTTTGTGACCTTTTTGTGTTCATGGAATGTGTAGGATCGAGCTCTAGGGCAAACCAACCAACCGATCACTGTGAGTAATATCTTAACAGAGATATCTGAAATATGTTGTTGTCCAATTGCTTACTTCTATATAAGTTTTATAAGTTCATTGATTCGATTGGCGGACAATATTTGTCATACCAAATGAGTGGGCCAGAGGCCAGTCTGATCTGAATAATAGAATGAATGGGCCAGAGCCCGTTTTGACATGAATAAATGGGCTAGAGGCCGTTTTGACATGAATGAATGGGCCGGAGGCCGTTTTGACATGAATGAATGAGCCAGAGGCCGTTTCGACATGAACGAATGAATGGGCCAAAGGCCAGTTTGTCATCTGAATGGGCCAAAGGCCGTTTTGACACAAATGAAAGTTTGAATAGGCCAAAGGCCAGTTTGTCATCTGAATGGGCCAAAGGCCATTTTGACACAAATGAAAGTTTGAATGGGCCAAAGGCCAGTTTGTCATCTGAATGGGCCAAAGGCCGTTTTGACACAAATGAAAGTTTGAATGGGCCAAAGGCCAGTTTGTCATCTGAATGGGCCAAAGGCCAGTTTGTCCGGAACCGCAGTCACTTGACCTAAATTGTGCATATATGTTAAATAGAAATATGAATTGGGCCCAAGGCCATTTGAAGCATGTTGTTCTACATATTGTTTGTATAACTTCTGTATTTGATATTATTCATTGGGCTATCGCTCACGTTCATTCATGTGTTTGTAGGTGAGCCCAGAGAAGTCCAAATCCAGCCCCAGTGAAGTCTATGTGGAACAACAAAGATTTTGGGAGAGTCAGCCCTTGTGTCTCACGCACGAGACCGTCTTCGCCCTTTTGTTATGTATTCACATTTTGTCATGTTGGCGAAGACTTTGCATATGTTGTACATAGTCGCGATGGGTTGACTTAGACTTATATGATCCTGTATGTACATAACCTTATGTAATACATATTTTGTTGTGAGTTATTAATATGCATATGTATGGTTTGTTATGATGTGCCATGTAAGCATAGCTCTATGGACAAAGTTTTAAATTGCTTCCGTTTGGCCCCCATTAACTCTGTTAAAATACGTTTGGTTTGGTTTGAGGCCGTAGGTAATCTCATGATTACTGACTGGTTATGTCCTTAACCCACAGGGGTGGGTTCGGGTCATGACAGAAAGTGACAAGAATTACCACAAAGAAATATGCATTTAACATAAAATATCTCAAAATCAAATCAACAAGCCCCTTTCCCAATTTTTTGGGGTGGGCTAAATGAATCACTTTCTTCTAGTTGACTCTATTAACTGCTTAGCTATTTTGGTTCGTGCAGCTTTCATGGAATGCTCAATCTCTTTTGGTCTCTTGTGTTTTACTGAACCTGAGACAATTAAACACAATTCAAATTGTGAACCAATAATGGGAACCAACAGTGTAAGATCCTGCCTAAAATAGCTTACAGAGAAGCATACCGATGCTTTTGAGACTTTTTTCACGCTTCGGCATATTATTGAAGTTCTTGTCCTATCCAACATAGAAGTAACACTTAAGAAAATTACAAAATGCAGGACTATCATGGAGTAAATCAAGCTTACTACAGGAAAACAAAAAAAAAAGAAAAAATGAATAAATGACTCTACAAAAAATGACATCCAACAAAGTTCAAACCAAAGTTGCTTGAAAAAACACACATTTCATCTTTCCCTGTTTGTGTGTGCACGCGCATGTTTGTGTAGTTGAGCAGTGAACTTCATTAAGGCTACAACAGCAAAGAGAAGGGCTCTTTCTTTTTCTTCCCCTACTAATTAGTGAAAGAAAATTGGCAAAAAAAGTATAACAAAGTGGAAAACTTTGTGAGGGCTACATAAGTGTGGATCACCCAAAAGTAATTGAGACACTAAAAGATCATATATAATTCAGCTCAATGAAAAAAAAAAAAAAAAAAAACCTAATAATACTATCCTTTTTTTATCGAATATTTAAGTTGGATTCTCCAATGATGTAGCCAGAAAAATAAAATCGTAATTGATTATCGAAATAAATTTTCCAGTGAAGTTTTTGATGACCTAACATAATCAAATGTTTCATCAATTTATAATGAGATTCAAAAGATTACATTTAAAGTCAATCCTCGCCAAATAACAGTTAAACATTTTATTTGGGTAGTGGCGTGGAGGCATATAAATTTATTCTTGCCACTTTATCATATCATTCACTTCACAGATCTTATGGTGAGGGAAGCTCATACAGTAAGTAGTAAATGTATTATCAAATGAAGACTTACGATAAACTTGTTCAACAAACTAATATAATCTTGTCATTATATTACTAAACAGAAAGCTACTAATTAGTTTGTATCTACACCAATATTTTCAATAATCATACCTACCAGCAGAGCATTTTAATTGTTACATTTCAAAAAAGTAAAGTTGCAAATCAAAACACAGACCCAAATCAGAAATTCAATTACTTATAATCATTTAAACATCGTACCTCTTTTAGTTCTGGCATTCCATTGAATGGTCGGTATGTTGCAATTCCACTAATACTCAAACCCCTATTTCCTCATCCTCTTCCAAGTATAGAATCATTGAAATTTTGCGAAACCCACTTCTTAATCAAATCCAGTGATAGCTATAACCACAAAAAAAATCAAATCAAACCCAAAACCAATACAATGAAAATTAATCAAAGAAAAACAAAAACATACCTTATTTTCTGATAATCCGAGCTGAATGATACCATTGAGATTCTTCAATGAATCGTAAGAATCTTCGGAAACCCTATCCAATCCAATGTAATAGGGTGAATCATTAGGCTTCATAATCGGACTAGCCCTAGAAGAAATGTTAGTGTCAGGACCCAAACCCGCCCCTATAGGTTTGGCGTCATGACCGGCCAGTAATCATAGATTACCTACGGCCTCCATACAAATAAACAAATAATATAAAGTACGGGGCTTAGTGGAAGTCTAAAATGGTATAGAATTCATCCATTGAGCCATGCGTATATGAGGAGAGCAAATATGTTAAGTAAGGTTTTGTTTCGAGTTATGCCCAACATAAGAACAAATTCATTTTTTTACAAAATATAACCCCAACTATGTACAATTACAAAACCATTAAACCACACAAAAAGGGTTCGACAAGTATGGCTCCACCCAAGCCTGATTACTTCACTTGGAAGCTCCACAAAAGGTTGACCCGGGTAAACTCGAGGCTGTCTAATTCTGATGTTCAGTTTGCCCACCTACAATTACATATATAAATAAATAGTGAGCTAGAGCCCAATGAGTAATAACAGAATAAAGAGGTTAAATGAATGAAGTTCGACAACATTACAAATGTCAATCTTAACATTAATACCCATTTCAAACTAACATGTAGTACATTCGATAGAGTAACGATGTTGTTATAACAATAGGACCTCAAAGGTCGATCAATGTATCATAGCCAATGCGACTGTTAAGGTTTAACAACAAGGATTTCTATATTCCAATTATCCAGTGGGCCACGGTATTGTTTCCCCCAGGCGAGGGTCAATGAGCCATGGTATTAATCTCCCCTAAGCAAGGGTCAATGGGCCATGGTATTAGTCTCCCCCAGGCAAGGGTCAATGGGCCATGGTATTAATCTCCCCCAGGCAAGGGTCAATGGGCCATGGTATTAATCTCTCCTAGACAAGGGTTAATAATCATTGAGTCATGAATACATTTTCAAAGGGAACTTCATTCATTTATAAGAAACCAAAGTTTCAATAAACCATTCGATGAACAATAGCAGTTTTGGTAAATCATCATAACATTTCAATAACCCAATCATATATCAATTTCGATAATAGTAACACTTTCGAAAATAAATATAATTGAACATATCTTTATAAAGTTATTACTCACAGTGGTTTGCGGTGACACTAAGTCTCAGATGCCTACCTAAACGAAGCACATAGCAAAGTACGAATGAAACTCCATTTCATTATAATTTAATCTTCTTTATGCGTTTTTAACTTATTGTATGGTTATAGGAGTCCAAATGGTGCCTAAGAATGCTTGGAGTGGCATGAGGATGCAAATATGCACTTAAAAGAGTTGTAAAATTTTGCTGAAAACATGGTCTCCGCTCGAGCGCAACTTCCTACGCTCGAGCGGGGGTTCGAAAACAAAGGTGGTCGCTCGAGCGTAACTTCTGTCACTCGAGCGGTCTGTAAAAGTACTGGATACATGAAATTCCCGCTCGATGGTTGCTCGAGCGGAAGACTAAGAAAAAGGGTCCTCGCTCGAGCGCCACTTTGGTCGATTGAACGGACTGTAAAATTTCAGAAACTACTGGGAGCCCGAATTCTATGATCGAGCGTGGACTCCCTCGCTCGAGCGGATAGCACGAATTCTGGAATTTCCAGAACTGTGTTTGAAGTTCAAACATGGTACTCAAAGCTTCAAATCTTGTGTTTTTGGTATAAAAACATGGAGAGTCACTATATAACATGAAAACACTTCCAATTTGAACCCATTTATTCAAAATCATGGTAATTTCCCAACCAATGACTCCAACCTCAATTTATAAAATAAGTTTAACTTAATTTAAGTGTATATTTCTCCAAAACATGTTCAAAATATGATCAAGTGACATGAGGAGCATGAAAACATGAAGGATTCTCCAAAATGAGGTATAATTGTGCCATGCATGTATGAATTTCATGGAGCTTAACTCAAAATATGCATGCATGTAAGCAATTCAACTCCATTCTTCCATTTTTATGATATTCATAGCTTCTTTTCTTCAATAACATGACAATGAGTTCAAAAATGAGAGGAATTCAACTACTATATGCCATAACTGCATGAATTAGTGATGAATGCCATACCTAGTGTTGAATTCAAGTGTATTATGGCTCCAATCTTTGAATCTTCCACTAATTCTCTACAATTCCCCTCTTTCTCTCGCTAAATGTTGAACTCCCTTCTCCTCTCTCTCAATTCTCAGCTAAGTGTGTATATAAAATGGGCTCATAAGCGTAATTTGGGTCTTATGTAGGATGTGATTAAGTTAGCCTAATCAAATATGGTTAGGATTAATTAACTAGGCTTAATTCTAACTAATTCAATCAGTTTATTCTAATTATTTTGGTCCAAATCAACCATCAATTAAAGTTGCCATAAAATTCTAAATATTCTAATTAGCCTATTGGGCTAGTCAATTTCGGTTCCTGAAGCCGTTTAGGCTCCCAATTTCAGGCTCTAAGTTGTCGATTTAAACAAATATTCCATATATCAACAGATAATTATAGAATTAAACATGTAATCACACAATCAAGCACATAATCATGCAACTAAACTCAATTAAATTATATAATGTACTAGTTTAGAGGTCAGGGTCGTCACAGTTAGCTTGCCCTATCGATCCACGGCTCAACAAATTAGACCACGACGCAGTCCGAGAGAGGGAATTCTAGCCGAGTGAGAAGTAGAGCTGGACGTAGTTGTTCAAATGCCTCTCTTGACTACATAGGATTTCATATATAATTAACACACTAAGTAACGAGCATATATGTCCAAAATTTCAGAAATATCATACCCTTTTCCAGATGCAACTGTATCTATGATTTTCTTTTGGGCATGTGAGCTTACAATAATATTATGATAATCACATTTATATACTAAAATACAACATATATATCATCTTTGGATATGTAAAGTGTATAGTTAAAGAGATAACACAAAAGTAGTTAATGGGCCTTATATAATAGTGATGACAGGAAGTAACTGCAGAGCTACTTTAGCTATCACACTAGAAACACTAACACAGACACACGCACGTATACAGAACAATTAGAAACTCCTTAAGCTACACTACAGAATCACAGATATGAATCTACTACATTAATAACTGTCATATTAATTTTGTTCTTTACTCATTATGTGGGAAATCAAAGTTGATACCGAAGAAGGTTAATCAACAACAATGAACAATTAATGTGAATCATATGAAGCTTCTTGTTCCATCCAAAAGGAAAGAAGAAGAATGGTGATCATATACATATATATATACACACACATATTAAAATGTGAGTATTTTGAATAATATCTCTGTCCAGTAGAAGTTGAGGATTGCTCCAAAGCTGAAATAAGAAATTAGAAAGACTGCGTGTGAGAGAGAGAGACAGAGATTCCGGTAAATCGATACATATCGCAATTTCAAATAATGCAAAGAGATAAAAACGTGAGATATGCCGTTTTATTATAATAATGTGTATAAGAAGAAGTGCAACACAGGCTAATAAAGAGAGATTTTATAATCTACCAAAAGAATGTAGAATCTACAATAAGTTTTTTTAAAATTTCTAGATCTCTTTAATCTATTGATCTAGGTAGGAAGATTAAGTTCAAAATAGATCAATAAACGTATTATTTTCAAAACATGTAATTTTCCTTTCCATTCCTTATAAATTCTCATCCCATACAAACATGTAAAAGCCAATAGTGTAGTTTTTTATTATCCCTACCATTTAACATTTATTGACAGCCAAAAGAGCATTAGATTGTGATGCCAACATCTTGTAATATTAACAATGAAATTTATTCAACATGGAATCCCACCCTCATTATAGAAGAAACCATAAAATGATTAGTAAAAAACAAATGTCATTGCCTGTAAAATAATAAAGAAACGAGTTTGATTCAATGTATCACAAAATTCACTTTCTATAAATACATAGGATAACATTAAATTACATACAAATATATATATATATATAAAGAAAGTATATACAAAGAGAATTGAGGAGAATGTAATGTAATGAGAACAAAATTTTCAAGGCATTTTTTCCCTAAACAGAGAATGTAAATGAGTAATTTTCTGGGCATATGGAAATTTTCAAGGCATATTGAAAAAAAATAAATTAAATAGGAGAAAGTGAAACCAAGGGCCAACTCGAAATTTTCTGGGCATACTCAAAATTTTACTTAAAAAAAAGAAGAATTCACATAGGGTCGTCGACCTAGAGCATGAGATTCAAGCCTTGAGGATAAAAAATAAAATATAAGTAAATAAAGTGTGTGAGAGAGAGACAAGAGAATAGATACCAATGTTAGGGTTTACGAGGGCAACAACTTGCTCAACAAATTCGAGCTCTCTAGAATCCATGGTTCCTTATATTATAGTGTGCTTCAACATTGATGCTCTGCAGATTCAAGCTCCTGCCGATGGCGGAATTGGAATGAGAGTGAGATAAGTAGCACGAAGATGGAGATGGAGATGGAAATGGAGAGAGAGAGAGAGAGAGAGAGAGAGAGAGAGAGAGAGAGAGATTTGAACGTGAAAATGAGAGAAGAGAGAAAAAGAAATTATAAGTGCCAAAGGGTTTGAGGAAATTTGGAAAATTTGGGGATTTGGACTATTTCTAAGAATATATGTTGATCACACTTATGGGGTTTTATTTATTTTTTGTTAAAATAAAATTATTTTTTTGTAGTTAATGAAATTTTTTTTTAATTTTTGATTTTTTTTTTTTTAGTTACTAAGGTTGAAAATTTATTTGTTTCATTTTTATTGTAATGAAAAAAAATTATTTTTTTTTATTTGGTAGAAGTAGGGGTAATATTTTAATGAAAAATATTTTCTGTTAAAATAAAGTTAATTTTTTGTGGTCAATGAAATTTTTTTTTTCTGCGGCCTATTTTTTTGGTTACTAAAAATCAAGAGCTAATTTTTTGTGGTAGAGGAGAGGGAGCAGTAGTAGTGGTGAAAGTGGTGGATAAGTGGTGATGGTGGTGGTAGTGGTGATGGCGAATGAGATTAGTGGTAAAGTTATGGTAGTGGTAGAGGAGATGGAGTGGCGGTGGTGGAGAAGAGGTAATGGTAGTAGTAGTGGCAGTAGTAGTGGTGGTGATGGTAGTAGTAATGGTAGTCGTAAAGGTAGAGTGGCAACAGTGGTAGTAGTGGAATGGCATTTGCAGTAGTGGTGAATGTGGTAAAGGAGATGGGTGGTGAGAGAGAGAGAGATGAGTGGGAGACAAATAAAGAAGAGAGATAGAGACAGAGAGAGAGAGTGATGAGCAAGAGAGAGAGAGAGAGAGAGAGAGAAAGTGGTCGCTAAAAATGCATTTCTTGTAGTGGATCGATAAATCGATAGGGAACTTGGTAAATAGAGAAGAGGGGAGGGAGAGAGTGAGTAAGGTGAACATAGTGGGGGAGAGAGAGACAGACAGACAGACAAATAGACAAGCACACAAACAGAGAGAGACAGACAAATAGACAGGCAAATAAACAGAGAGAGAGATAGACAAACAGACAGGCAGACAAAGAGAGAAAGAAAGAGAGAAGAGTGATGAGAGAGAGAGAGAAAGAGATATAGAGACAGAGACAGAAAAAGCAAGAGATAGACAGAGGGAGAGAGAAAGAGAGCGAAAAGAGATAAACGGGAGAGAGACATAAAAAAAAGAGAGACAGAGAGATGAGCGAGAGAGATAGAGAGACAGAGAGAGATAGAAAAAAGAGAGATGAGTGAGAGAGGCAGAGAGAGAGATAGAAAGGAAAGAGATGAGCGAGACAGATAGAGAGAGAAGAGAGATGAGCGAGTGACATAGAGAGAAAGAGAGACAGACAGACAAACAGAGAAAGAGAGAGAAAAATGATGAGTGAGAGAGAGAGAGAGACAGACAGAAAGAGAAAGAGATAGAGATAGAGACAGAGACAGAAATAGAGAAGCAGAAAGATGAAAAAATGGGTGAAAAGAGAAATGTTATATCAAAAGAGTAAGACGACGTCATTTTTAAAAAAAAAAATTTGCGACAAAAAAATACCGTTGCATTTATTCAAACCATTTTGTGACTGTATATATATGAATCTGTCTCAAAGCCACAATATTTTTTTATATATACTTTTTTTTTTGCAACGGTGCCTATTATAGTCGCAAAAAACTCACTTTTTTTTTTGTGACTGCAGTTGATGCCGTCGCAAAAACTCTATTTTTTCACGAGAACAATTCTGCCATCGCAAATCCTATTATTTTTTTGTGACAGCAATTTCTGCCATCGCAAATACTTTCCTTTTTCGCGACAGTATTTTCTGCCGTTGCAAATACTCTCCTTTTTTTGCTACAACAATTTCTACTGTCGCAAATACTCTCTTTTTCGCGACAGCATTTTCTACCGTCATAAATACTCTTCTTTTTTTGCGACAGCAATTTCTGCCGTCACAAATACTTTCATTTTTTGCGACAACATTTTCTGCTGTCAAAAATACTCTATTTTTCTGCGACAACAAATTGTGCCGTCGCAAAAACTCACATTTTTCGCGACAGCAGGTTATGCCGTCGCAAGTGTGCCGTCGCAAATGCTTCCGTCTTTTAAGCCCACTTTTCTTGTAGTGACTCATCTTTAACCATTTAGATTGTGTTTGTAATATGGATTTAGATAAGAATTTAGGCCTCGTTTGGCAAGCGATTATTTTAGCCTAAAAGTCAAAAAATTACTAAAAAAGCCAAAAAGTCTACAGATTTAACCTATACACCTAAGCCTGTTTCCATTCACATGGTCTGTGTGTTTAGCAGAGGTTAAATGATCTTTGCACCCCTCATTTTCCATTTTTATATTTTTAATTACTATATGAACCCCAGCTTTATGTCAAAACCTGCATATAACTATAATGCTAGACAGTAGTGTAGCTGAAGAGTAGTTCCATCAAATGAAGATGCATAAAGAGAGGCATGGTTTGCATTCAAGTTCAAGGCAATAACCGCACCGAAGGTTGGAGGAAAAACAGAAGCGATCGACGAAAGTTGCTGGCGAAGGCCAACGGAAACGTACTTCGTCCTCCGAGGAACAACCCAACCGCAAGTATGGTCTCCTTCCCTCAATGTACCCATACGCTTTCTGATCGGCGGTTGGATGGTGCTATTTGATTTATTTTGTAACTCTTGTTGAAATTGCCAAAATCGATTGGTTATAAGGCCATTGTGTCACTGTTGGTGAGGTCAAAAACATAGTTAATCAACTGCGTATTTTGTACCAAATGTGTTGTTTTACGCTGACCCACTGTGTTTGGTTTGTGGGTGTTTATTTGATTTCATATAATTTTTTTTCTTCAATCTGCAATTGCAGTATGAAGACTGTCTTGCAAATGTGTTGTTTTCTAATAAATTGGCCAAATAGATATGTTGTAAATTACTTGTTAATGGCGGATTTAGGGCTCATGTTCGGCTGATTTGGTCATGAAAACACTGTTTTGGTTTTTTTTTTTTTTTCATGCAATAGTATTACACAAAGCTTATCATTTCTGCTTGTTTAGGATCAATTTTGCCTTGGTTGTGTACCTACTGCCTTTGTGTTCATGTAGGTATTGTTCCACATTCAAAGGCCTTTTTTTTTTTTTTTTTCCATACTATTGTGGAATGTTGTTAAACTTTTCTTGCCCACAAGACTTGTAATCCAATATAACCTCTTCTCAACCATTAAAATGGACATGAGATAACAAATATTGTTATTTGTTTTGGGGCTGTCAGTATGGCATCTATCTGTATTCTTTAAATTTTATAACTGCCAAATGTGTTGTTATATAGTCCATAACATCTGCAATTATGTTGGTGCACATTCTTGCCTTTATTTATTTATTTTTTTTTGTTCTTGTTGTTCCTACCTTGTTTCTCTTCTGCACTACATGTATTAGTATTTGTTTTGGTTTGTGATTTGCAATTCTTCTGTGCTACTGTCCATACCAAATGTTCTGTTTTGAAAAATACAGTCCATAGGAATTTTTTTTTCCAACTATTGTAGTACTTGTTTTGTTGTCCAATAATGCGAGTGTTGTTTATTGGCATGTAATGAAGCTGTAATGTTTTTGTAAAGGATCTGCACTTGTTTGTTACCATCTCTTCTCTATTTACAGTCACTGTTTTACAAAATGGTTATAGGCTGGGATTTCAATGTTCTAGGGGGGGGGTTTCGATTTTCATACCCAATTTCGTATAACGCTCGTCCTGTTTCATGTCACATGTTTGGATAATGTTATATCACAAATAAGTTACCACAAGAAAATGATGTCCATAACAAAAGTGTCACACCCATTGACCTGTTCTTGTTCTGCTTGTCATGTCCCGAAAAAAGTCACGAAAAAAATGATGGCCTCGTTTATGTCAACTACTACATCAACACAACCAGGCCATATGTGTGTTTGTGGCTACGGGCATTGTGTTGTAAAGATTTCTCGTTCTGCAAGAAACCCAAGTCGTGCGTACTACCATTGCCCTCGTGGAGTGGTGAGTACAAATACATTCATTTTTACATTTCCTTGTCAAATCATCACTAATATATTTTTTAACCTCAACTATGTGTCGGTTGGATTGGGTGGTGTGACGAATATGGGCGCCAAAGGCTTGCTGAGAATGATAGAGACAATGTCGCTTGTTTTGAGGCTCATTTGATTGACAGTAGTGACATATGTGTTGTGCATCGTCGTCGTTATTTTGGTATTCCGGATGTGATATATGTAACCGTGCTGAGACCTTACCCTAGTGTTGTTAAAGTCATTATGTTTTGTGGCCCAAAAAAAATTCTGAAATTATGTTGTGTTCGTAAACATGTAGTTATTATATCTTTCTGCAAGTGTTTGTTTTGTTTCAAATACTAATGTCATTAAATGAAGCTTTTGCGAACTGAAATTATGTTTTGTTTCAAATACCACATTTCTGACATAAAAGGTGTGTTGATAATATTTGTAATGCTTTTATTGATTGTATATATATTTGTACATTGGTTCTCGTTCCACAACGCTATTATAGTCGCATGGCGTCACATCGACCTGCACCTCATACTCCTTTTGGCAAAGGGAATGGGCAACAACCCTATCATAAAGCAACTTGGGATGGGGGAGTCGACACAGATATTCTTGGAACTGGTCCTTAAGGAAATTGACGCAGGTAATTGGCCGCACATGTTAATCACTCCGAACGGGTACCGTTCATTGTCTAAGACGTTTGAGGCAGCAATTGGGAGGCTGCATGAGCCAAAACAACTTAAAAACAAGTACAATTTATTGAAAAGCGAGTGGCATGCATGGTCTAAGCTAATGGATTGTCGGAATGGCCCAACTAGAATTGGCTTTGACCAAGTTACTGGGTTGTTGAATGCATCGGCCGATTGGTGGGCTAAAATGGAGAAAGTAACGTCATATGTTTTTCCTGTCTGTTATTACAGAACTAATATCTCATTTTCTGTATGTATACCATGCTTTCCTATATGCAGACAATGTCGTATGTTTATAACTTTAAAGTTTTGGAATATTTTAGAGAATCGTGACACCATAAACACTGCTAATTAGGAAACTGATTCAGAGAAGTAAGTTAGTCATAAAATTAAAATGTAGAGGAAATTTCATCAAATTTTACTGGTTGTACCTAATTACTTGACTTTGCTAATAGGTAATTCACTTGGTTTTATTCAAGTTTCAAATTTTATTCACCTGAAAACTTGGGACTTATAGGTGCTCATTAATCAAATGAAGGATGTTTAAGATTTTGTATGATTCCTTAGACATTGAACATGTAAACATATTCTACATTGTAAAATCTAGTATGATTCCTTAAACATTGTAGTTTTTGAACATGTCTGAAGTCTTGTCATTCTTAGCATTGAATTGTACATGCGGCACTTATGTTTACCATTTTAGAGTTATTTTTATTTTTATTTCAGCCCTGGCTCCAAACATATTTATGCCATTTTTGCACCATGTTTCTGAAATTTATTCCATGTCAATACGATAATGCTATATATATTGTGTTCATTTACAGATTGACAAGAATGTTGCAAGTTCAAAACCAAAACCTTGGAGCATCCAGATTTGATGCTGCACGATTTCACTGGTGCTGCGGCAACGGGTAAAAATGCATGGATGATCAGCGAGACTTGTAACCCGATGGAGTTGGAAGAAGAGTCCGACAGTCCAGAATTTTCCGACGATAGCAATAAAGTGGAAGCATCGAAAATAGCTGACATGGTGAACTCTGCCAACATCAATGCCACGGGTAGTGGAAGCAAGCGAAAGCATTCATCAGGCAAAACATTACAAAACAGCGCATTATCGGGGCTGCAGCGTTGGCAACCAACATAGACGACTTGGTAAATTCCGTGAAGACTCAGAACAAGGAACTAACTGTCAACCATGTTATAGGCAGGCACAGCTACAGTATAGGCCAGGCTGTTGTATGGCTGTATGAAATACAGGGACTAGACCCTGCCAATCCACTTCTCCATTTCTGAGTCATACTTATGGAGGTTCCGAACAATCGATAGATGGTTATGAGTATTCCCACGGACCAAGGCATAATCAGTTGGCTACAAGTGAAGAAACAAGACAAAGAAATTAGTGGGGGTATAACTCTTGCGAGTTTGCTGCGCAATGAAGGACTTCGGTTTTAAATCCGCTGGAGAAACAACTCTAACGCCTCTATTTATTTTCAGTTGAATTGTGATTTTCTGTGTGTCAACTTTTTTTTTTTTTCTTCCCTCTTGGTTGAATAGTAGCGTTGGTTCAGAAATTGCAGAACGGGACATGCAACTGGTGCATCAGATCAATGGACATGGTGGTTGCGTTCATGTCAAATATTATATTTTTATTGTTTGGGTTTGTTTATACTCTGAATATGCTGTGTTAGAACTTGTTTATTGTCATTACTGGTTTGACAATAGATTGGGCAGGGGACATGGTTGTGGACTCATTGTCGTCAACTTTAAGGTTGTAAAATCTGTTTGTGGTTAGTATGTTTGTTATGGTAATTGCTGCAGGGTTTAACAAATTGTGGTAATGCATTTTTTATCCCCAATACCCATTTTTCAATGTTTATGACCAGGTTGGGAATTCATTATTTAGAAAATTCCCATGTGGTTTTCTGTATACAATGAGTAGTTTGTAACGTTCTGTTTATGACATTTTTTGTACAGCATCTCTGTTAGGGGTTTGAACATAACATTTCATTATTTAGAAAAATTGCTTTGAACTCACATTTTTCATATGAATAAAATTTCATGCTACCAACATGTGCTTAATATTGTCATCTTTGTTGATAATGTTTTGTGCTAATCGTTGTTCGTATTATTAGTAGGTATGAACAACGACGATGACAACGCTGCATGGATGAATTAAATGTTAGAGGATGTCACAACGCTCGCAATAAAGTGGCAGCATGAATGAATTGTGCATATGTTGAAGCGTACAGAATTGCCACTGACTACTACAAGGCCCACGTGCTTAAAGTCTTGTGCCGCACTTCCATCTTGACTGGGAGGGCATGGATTACGGAATTGTACAATGGTCACAGTGGCCGATTTCGATATGAATTGTGCATGCCCAAACAAGTGTTCATTCGGTTATGTACGGCATTGGTAAATGACTTCCAATTGCCTGTACCCGAGTGTTTGCTCGGCTTGCACGTCAAGGACAGTGTTGCAATATTCATTCATGTACTTAAAAACTTGTCGAACCGGGGAGTTACAAGAATGATTTCACGCCATTTTCATAACGTATTGAAAGCAGTGAAAAAATTCACCATCGCTTACTAAACGCCCCCCGCTAATTTCTAGACGCACATTGATCCCCATCTACAATCTTAAGCACAATATTTTCCGTTCAAGGTATGCAAAAATATTTCGTAATGTTTTGGAAAATGCTCGGTATGAACATGCTTGGTAATCTTATCATTGCATTTTTTTATTGATACATAGGATTGCTTACGTGCATTGGACAGGACACACATGCCAGTATCCATAAAGGAGTCAGAAGCAACCCCATATTTCAGCTAAAAGCGGTGCCATTCCTAGAATATTTTGGCGGTCTGTAATTTCAACATGTGGTTCGTGTTTGTCTCGTACGGATGGGAGGGTAGCATGCATGACAGCCAAGTTTTGAACAATGTAACCGAGGATCCACAATACAATTTTCCAACTGCAGCCAACGGTACATACGCCCGAATCCATATTCTTGTCAATACATAATTCAATTTTGGAGATACAATGGTTGTGAATTAAATGTACGATATTATGGTTAATTTAAAATTTGTACCGTATGCAAAGTGAACATAGGTCACGAGTATTGTCTACCCAATTTTTTGCGAAAATCAACAAACAACAATAAGTTCTGTATTTTCCATTTCAAATGTTCACTTTTGCAAACACAAGTTCAGTTGCAAGCATATAACAACTATGACCAAATCTTCTAAAGTAAAACATATAAACAAACTACAACGTTTACAAATACCGTGTATATTTTTGTCGTACGAACTAAAAAACTTATTGCAATTTCTGTACCGTAATTAACATGTGCACTTTGACAGGTCGTTATTATCTTATGGATAGTGGATACAGTAATAAGAAAGGCTTTCTGGCACCATACAAAGGCAACCGATACCACCAATCGGAATTTCAAAGGCACAATCCACGGAACCGTGATGAGTAGTTCAACCGCGCGCACTCATCTTTGCAGAGTGTGATTGAGCGGACTATAGACACCCCATTTTGACCGGCCGTAAGACTTAGGCACTTTCTTTTGATTACTCGATGATGAAAAATAGAATGTGTTTCTCACAGAATCCTCAGTAAGAGAGATGGAATTTAAATTTTAATCCCAACCTTTACCATTATGGCCAATTTTTTTTAAAATACTAAATATTTCATTAGTTTAGTATTTTTGTAATTTTGCATAATTTTATGTGTTTGTTCATATTTTTAGTGTTTTTATATAAATTGGTATAAATTATATATTTCATATACAGAAAATAAAATAATAAAAAGTTATATTATTATATTATATATTTAATATTATTATATTATATGTTTAGTATTTTGGTATAAATTATATAATTTATATATGTTATATATTATATTATAAAAATCTTTTGATGTCGGTCAACCCTCGGCTTCCGACATCCAAATCAAACAACATAAGGTATCTATATATTATATTATATGCACATAACTATATAGTCTATAATAATTCTATTATTCTATTATTATATTATATGTTATTTTGTTGCTTATATAAAGCAATGGAGGCTTAGCAAAGGAGGGGGGGCTAATTTGAAGAGAATTGAAGAGAGTTAGAAAAAGTTAGAGAGAAAAAAAAGAAAACATTTCAACTTGGGCCAACACATACCATAAACTCCATAATTTCGAATTAAGGATTTGAGAACACACTTCCTACACTTAAGGGTGATCAAGAGGGAATTTGTGAACTAAGGAGTTCATTCTCTCCTTTGAAGGTGAATTTTACAAACCTTTCATTTTCTTGCATTTCTTACTTATTTAGTTATTTTGCTTTGATTTATTGTTATATTGTATATTGTTGTAATCTAATTGAAAGTGATAAATTGATGTCCCATAGATGTTGTTTTTAGTATGAGAAAGAGACCTTCCATGCTAAATGGTTTAATCTCTTCAGAGGTTCATTACCAAGGCATTGCATCTCTCTCATGCCAAGAACAACTCCTTGTTTGACGCTTCTTTCCATTTAGAGAAGTTAAACTCACCATTGGACTTAATGAAATAAAGAACAGATGGTAATTTAAAATTGAGTAACTAAATTAAGGCTAAAATGGGGCAAGATAATAATTTGGTTGTGTTCAATCAGGCGTTAATTGAACACATGGAAACTTGAGGCAGTTTATACTCATTAGTGATGAAATGATTCAAGTTTCCAAGGTCACCACTTCCCTTGATCAATTCATGAAAGGGAAGAGGTTAGAGTCATATTTTGTTGCATTTATTGAACTTGCACACTTTGATTCACAAGCCATCATGTAATGAAATTGCTTGAGTTAGTGGTTTGTGGCTTAAGCTTGCTTCTCCTTTGATTCGTTCATGAAAATGAGGGGTAAGTTGTCTAGACAACCCTAGAGAATACCCTGTGCATGCTCTGTTTGTTCTCTGATGCAACAAAGTGAACTGGGCAGCAGTGGCCAGCAAGCCACTTTCCATGGCCAGTAGTGGCCGGCAGACCACCATTGATGGCCGACATCCCTCACCAGTGGCCGGCTGGCCACTAATGCAAAATTCACTAGTGTGTTCCTTTAGCAGAGTAAAGCCATTCTGGAAGTGGGCAACAGTGTATGTGTTCTATTGTGCAACAAAGGCTCTCTAGAAGCAAAACAGTGGCTTTTCGGGTGGAAATCAAGCATGCGCATGAACATTCCTCGCTTCCCGAGGCAGAGTAATTAGTTGTTTAGCTTACTTCTTTTAATTATACTTGTGTTGTAATTATTTAATTAGCTAAAGTAATTAATTAATTGTGAGTTAATTTATTTCATTTGGTTTGTAATAGTTAATTAATTAGCTTAGCTTAAATAGTTATCTAGTTAGTCTATTCATTCGGACTCTCCTTCGTGAGAGCATAATGTTGTAATAATATGTATGTCTTCTAACCACATGTCTTTCTCCCTTTTATTTAACTGCTTATGATGGCTAGTATAGGGACATCACGTTTAAATTAGCATTCTTCATGTTTGCATCCACTTGTATTGCATGCACCAAGGCTCGGTTCATCATTCCAACTGCATTGTTAGTTTAATACTTATTTGAATGCGTGCTTAAACCACATGCTATCAATTGATTCATATGCCATGTTAAGTAGCCGAGCCTATTTTAGATTGCATATCGCATGTGTTGCATGAGTCATATTGCATAGTTAGGAATCATGTATTTTTTCTAACTCTCTTATGTCCTTTTGGCTTAGAGTACGAAGTGAGCCTTTACTTGCTTTAGCATATTGCACGAGTGTGATTGTTGCCATGTCTAGCATGCTTACCATGACACTAAGCGCTTAATTGATATACCTGCTTGTATGCCTGTGGATGAAGGCTAATTGCTTGAATTTGAATAATTTGAGCCATGCACATTTAAGCCCACTTTTCAAGTGGCAAATTCAAACTCTTTTCAGAAAACAAACATGACTCAAGTGTTCCAATTTTTGCAAGTTAGTCTATAGTTGTATGTGCACTTCACATAGTAATGCTAGATTAATAACCGGAACAAGAACATATAATACAAAGTAAGATTCATATCATGATTAGTAGAAACCAATCTTTGATCGGGCGAGCGGGGGTGCTCAATTCATGACCTTCCCCTCTCGTACCTAAGTTCCCGAGCCGAGACAATCTTGGTGATGACGGATATGGTTTCCTAAATTTTTTCAAAATAAAATATTTAGGTAGCGACTCTGTATCTAGCAAAGCAGTCCATTTTTGACAATTTGATTCAAAATTGATTTTTCGAAAGATTCGCCGAATTTGGACTCTTTGGTGTTTATCTATTTCACATTGCACTTGTGGAATCAAATTTAGAACCGCAGGAGTCCAATACTGTAGGGCTTATTTCGACTTTTGAAAGGAGGCGCGAAAAAGTCGAGCTACAGTTTCTGGCGACTCTACTGGGGAGAATTAGAGAACTTGACTTAAAACTCATGATATGAAATTTTATCTACTTATATATGTTCTTTGCATTGTATTTGCATTGGTATACCTAAGTCACTGTGTTTGTTATCTGCTATTCCTGGACGGTTTGCCGGAGGCTTGCCTGAAAAGCTTGCCAAAAGGCTGACTGGTCGCGGGCTCTGCCACAATGGGAACACAACCCTTAGATCTGGATTACCACCGTACCGCTTGATCCACCTTTCACTTCTCGGTGTTAGGTGTGAGAGGTATATTAGGTAATCTTGCCGAGGTACCCTTTTGACCATTCGACCTAGTTGCATATAATGAAGCTATAGTGACTATTCCAACTTAGGACAGGATGCCACCCATTTGTAGGATGTTGTGAAACTTGTTGTTTGAAATAGTGTAGCTTAGATCATGCCAAAAATCTAGGACAGGGTAACCCTACCCTCTCATAGGGGTGTTTTGGTGCTTTTACGTGATATGTGCTTTTACAGTAAGACTGTACAGAATGGTTCATATCAGCATAAGTTTGAGAACAGAGTTCATTAGGGATTAAGGTTCAGCTATGTGTTATGATTGTTGTGAATTAGGGTCGAAGTGCTGTCCAATTTTGATTTTACTCTTTCTTTTTGCTAGGTAGTTTACCAACATAACTTCAAAAAGACCTGATATCCCTCAAGTACCCTGGACCCATGTCAGAAGGCTTTACAAAATTGGAGATCTTGTTAGGGGACAGCCTGTGTTTGCTTCGCTTCCATTGGTTACTAGACAAAGAAGAGTTAGGCACAGTTCACCAGTCCAGTTTCTACAGCAATCACCCCTCATTTCACCTACATCTAGTCAGGCTCAGTCTTCTACATGTAGTCCAGTACAAGATCATTCACCCATTCCAATGGCACAGTATCCCCCAGTCAGTATGGAAAACTTGATTCATCATTTTCAACAAACAGTTGAAACCCTGCAGTAAGACGCTACTCGACAGGTCGAAATCACAGCCCGTCAGGCTGAGGTTTTAAATAGGCTGCAACAATAATAACCACAACTGGTAGCGGCCTTTGCATCTTATGCACCTCCTACAGGTATCCCAACACCCGGAGCCACAACCCACACCGCTAATGTCCAGGAAAATCATGGCAATCAGGGCAATCTAGCGGAACCAATCCCAACACAGGCCTCCAAAGCACCTGTATATCAAACTAAGGCTCCATTTGAATTTGAGGTTGACCTGACTGTAGTTAAGGTCAACAAACTGGAGAAATTGTTCAAAAAATCACAAGCGGTCAACTCCATTCCAAATATAGAGGAAGGGTACGCCGAGTTTGTAGTTACCTTACCAGGTAGGTTTAAAATGCTGTACATTGATCGCTTTGATGGTTCTGGCGACCCAATGGTGCATTTGTGTTTGTTCTCAGATATTTTGCGACCCATGGGCTTGACCCGATTACAGTAGCTATCCCTTTTCCATCGCACTATGTCAGGTATAGTGACCATCTAGTATGCCAAATTGGAAGATTTAGTGAAACGGAATTTGGAGGAATTGGCCGAAGCCTTCATGGCTTAGTACTCTTACAATAGCCAAATCGAGGTCACAACTCATGATCTCAAAGCAACACGTCAAGAACCAAAAGAGGGTTTCTCTGATTTTGTAACAAGGTGGAGAGCTAAAGCCTCGATGATGACCACGAGGCCTTCTGAGAAGGATCAGATAAGGATGGTCGTCTGAAATCTCCAAGGCAAGCTAGTACAGAAAATGATTGTTCTCCTATTATCCACGTTCTCAGAGCTCCATGAAATAGGGGTTCAGATTGAAGATGCTATGAAGTAGGGGCTCATTATTGATGATAACGAGCTAACCAAAAGGCTGTTTGTTCGTAGTTCTAATGCTGCCAATGGTAGCACAGTTGCGAGGCCATCAGATGTAAGTGTTGTCACCACAACCAATACCGCCAATCGCTTTGCCAATACATCTCCACAACCTTTAGCCAACCCTGTCTAATCCCAGAGGACCTTTACCCCACTCTACATGACCCTATCCCAAGCCGTGAAAGTGCTGATTAAAAAGGGGCACCTCAGACCGTTAGAACCTCGCCCACTGCCTGATCCTCTTCCACCCAAACATAACCCAGTAAAATATTGTGCGTTTCACCAACAACACGATCATGATACTGACCAATTTTTCCGACTGCGTCATGAGATTCAAAACCTCATTGACAACAAGGTGATCGTACCACCTGAGAAACCAAATACAATTACAAACCCTCTCCCGGCCCACAATCAAGTTCCTCCACCTCGGAACCTAAACCTAATCCATACACTGGCCCTTCCCTATGATCCCAGCGTATATATTACCCCTTCCCACCTACCCAGACCGACGGTGTTCATTCCTAAAAACACAGACTTGTGCATGATAAACACATCCACACTTCAATCTAAACCTGTTGTGGTGACAGGTGCAGTAGAAGGGAGGCCAACCTTAAAGGAGAATACGAATTCATTGCCTGAGTACTCTAAGAACTTGTTTGAGGAGGGATATGATCTGTGCCGTTACATTGTGCCAGTTGATCAAGCCAAACCGGAAGTGGTATTGCCAATTATAGCAGAGGTCAATGTGGTTAAAGAGGATGGCTCCAGCCAAGGTTTAGATGATCTGGCAGAGTTTGAGGAGGACTTAGACAACCTGCAGTTCTTCGACGAACAAGATCAAGGAGATGTATAGATTGACTGGTTTGATTTCAATAGGTCGACAGACAACTTTGGGTGGTTGAGTGATAAACCCGACAGGGAGGAAGGAACTAAAACAAAACCAGAGAAAAAGGGAGCAAGAATTGTTGTAGTAGCCGGAATGGTCAATGAAAAGGGGAAATCACTAAAAAGTACCGGTGAGGAAAATTCAACTCAGGGACTAGGCACTGTGCATACTAAGGACACAGAACATGGAGCTGTGTTTGAACGAGAAAGGGTGGAAGACAAGCAAAAAGCTGTAATGACTCAACACCTTGCAAGGGAACTAGACAACTGTTTGTTGGTTACTGAAGGCGTATAGTGGAAGGATGATGATCTATACCTGGCTCACACCGATAAAGGTTAGGGTGAGTACCTTCCAGACAACACGTGGTACACCGAGGAGATTGATCACATGACAAGAAGTGGGCAGTATTTCAAACCACCGCACTTAGACCAATCTAAGGCCTTGGGGAAAGATGGAGAGGTTGAGAAGCAAAAAGAAAAACAACTGAAAGATGAGGCAGTACTGAAACAACTGAAGAAAATCCAAGCTGATATTTCAAGCTGGGGTCTTCTTATGGCCTCCTGAGTACATCGACAGGCTGTATTGTCAGCAATGGACAAAGCTAAATTATCCGTTGACACCACCCTTGAACAGCTTGTGGGATTGGTCTTCCCAGGTGGCGCCAGCCCAACTCTAACCTTTTCTGACGGAGAACTGCCGCCAGAAGGCTCAGCACATAACAAATCCCTGTACATATCTGTTGATTGCAGAGAAAAATGGGTACCGGTGGTGTTAATAGACACTGGTTCGGCTATCAATGTATGTCCGTCTTGCACAGCTTATGCCATTGGCCTGAAACTAGCAGATTTCGTACCTACAGCCCAAGTGATTCGGGCATATGATAACACGAGCAGAAGTGATGGGCACAGTACAAATCCGAGTTCAGGTTGGCCCAACTCAACAGGACGTCGAGTTTCATGTCCTAGACATCCCGACCACCTTCAAGTTACTGCTAGGAAAACCCTGGCTGCACATTGTAAAAGCAGACTCTTTTACCCTCCACCAAATGCTGAAATACCCTCATGGGAATGGGGTAGCAATTGCCTTCGAGAACTCATCCATCCATCCACCACCAGAGGTAACCACACTAGTCCTGGAAATCGACCATAGCAAGGAAGATATATTCCTTTCAGGGTTTAGTCTGGCTGAGGACCAGGTAGTGCAAACCATCTTGGCAGCAGATGAGGGTATGTATGTCAGCACCTAGTCTGTTTATCTCATGAACAAACTACAACATATGCCATGAATGGGACTTGGAAGAAGTGGCTAGAAGGGCGTCACAACATTGGCCGATGTGACGCATAATCCGCATGTCTTTGGTCTTGGCTATATGCCAACCAAAGAGGATTGGGTTAGGAAAAGAGAAGAGATGACAAGCAGACCTAGAGCCAAGCAGGCGAGAAACGCTATGAGCTCGTTCACAGGACGATCCGCAGAACACTAAATGGTCACTTTGTTCAGGAGGGAGATAATTTCCCTTTTGCAATTTTCCCGAGCCCTGGATGAATTCTGCAAAGCAGCGTGTCCCTGGCTTCGAAATCTTCTTCGACATGCAATTGCAAAAGAGTGTTGCCAAGGAAACGGTTGAACCGAGTGCTAAAGCTGAACAGGGCATAGAAAGTGACTCCGACAACAGCGAGCTTGGAGTAGGGGCAGCACTGGCATGTCTCCTTTTAGATCCTCCGGTCGACTCAGAGAGCTTGGGAGATAACCTTACCATCTCCATGATTGGGAAAAAACCGGGTATGAACCCAACTAGTGCCATTTTGGAAGCATCAAGGGCACCATCTCTTACTTGGCAGCTGGAGAAAGGCTACCTTTCCAGTTCTGAATCGAATAATAAGCCAGAATCTGATTCCACAGAGTCTGTGGGGTCGAGATCAGATTCAAGTCAGTCTAAGGGGTCTGAGTCTGGCATTCTTGGGGGTGGTAACCCAGATGCCAAGGTCCTGTCTAGGTCTTTATTTTCTTTTGCTTTTGAGTCTGTTGTAACCGAAGAGGTGGACCTGTCAAATGAGAACTTTGTAGATTCTGAGTACTTCTCCGTATCGCTTATTTATTGCATTGACCAAGATTTTCAAACTTTTAATGAAAACGAAGAGGAAGAAATTCCTCTAGCTTTGAAAAACTTAATTAATCAAGAGGAGGAGAGGTATATTAAACTTTGTATTGATAAAATCATTGCCATTAATGTGGATACTGAGAAGGGTCCACGCATGGTCCAAATCGGGTCCACATTGTCTTTGGAGGAACGCGAACACTTAGTCGCTTTATTAAAAGATTTCAAAGATGTTTTTGCGTGGTCCTACGAAGACATGCCTGGAATCGATCCTGAGATCGTACAGCACCAGATCCCTCTTGACCCTGATGTCCGACCAGTCAAGCAAAAGTTACGTAGAATTCACCCAGATTAGGCATTAAAGATCAAAGAAAAGGTCACCAAACAGATCGAGGCAGGTTTCTTGTTAGTATCCGAGTATCCAACCTGGTTGGCCAACATCGTCCCAGTATCGAAGAAGGATGGCAGAATTCGGGTTTGTTTTGGCTTCTAAGCCTTAAACAAAGCCAGTCTGAAAGATGACTGACTTTTCTCTACCACATATTGATGAGTTGGTAGACATCACCGCAGGCCATGCATTGCTTTCCTTCATGGATGGGTTTTTCGGGTATAATCAGATTTTGATGGCTCCCGAAGATAGAGAGAAAACTGCATTTACTACGCCGTGGGGAACGTATTGCTACCGAGTCATGCCATTTGGCTTGAAAAATGCTGGGGCTACTTATCAGAGGGCTGCAATCACCATTCTGCATGATATAATCCACAAAGAGGTCGAAGTGTACATAGACGACATGATAGTCAAGTCCAAAGACTGAGAGGGCCACTACACCACTCTGGAAAAATTCTTTCAACAGATCAGGGAATACAAATTGAAGTTAAACCCGCAGAAGTGCACCTTCGGCGTAACGGCAGGAAAAATGCTGGGTTTTTGATCACACAGAAAGGCATCGAGGTAGATCTTTCCAAAATCAAGGCTATCCTAGAAATGCCACCACCAAGGACTGAAAATGAGGTGCAAGGTTTTCTGGGTAAAGTGCAATTCATAAGACGGTTTATCTCCAAATTAATCTTGACTTGTGAACCACTATTTGGTCTCTTGAAGAAAGGGAAGAAATTCCAATGGGATGATCGATGTCAATTTGCGTTTGAGCAAGTCAAGCAGTATCTCTAGAATCTACCTGTGTTGTCGCCACCAGAGCCAGAGAAGCCTTTGCTTTTGTATCTGTCAATAACAGACACCACAATGGGATGCATGTTTGCTTAGGAATCTGAGGATAGGGTGGAGAAAGCCATCTATTACTTGAGCAAGAAAATGTTGGATTACGAAACCCGCTACACCCTACTAGAGAAAGCTTGTCTAGCCTTGGTATGGGCTACTAGGAAATTGAGGCACTACTTGTTAGCTCATTTCGTAATTCTGGTTTCAAGATTAGATCCTATCAAATATCTCTTTGAGAAACTAGCGCTTACGAGTGGGCTAGCTCGTTGGTTGCTTCTTCTCTCCAAATTTGATCTGAAGTACGTTACTCGCAAATTGGTCAAAAGGAGAGCGGTAGCGGAGTTCCTGGCAGATCACCCAATAGAAGGGGACAAAGCGGTAGAATACCTCTTTCCAGATGAATCCATTCTGCAAGTTGAGGAGGAGACTTGGACAATGTACTTTGACGGAGCATCAAATCAGTACGGCTATGGGATCGGTGTGTTGCTGATAGCACCTGACGACTCCCACATACCTCTAGCTTTCAAACTCCAGTTCAAAGTGTCCAATAACGAAGCAGAATATGAAGCGTGTATTGCTGGTTTAGATACTGCCCTGGAACTAGGGGCAAAAAGGTTGGATGTTATTGGGGACTTGAACTTAGTTGTTTCTCAAGCAAATGGAGACTGGAAAGTCAAGGAAGAAAAGATGAAGGTCTATCACTAGACCCTGGACGTTTTAAATCCTAGGTTTGAAAAGTTGACTCTCACGCATCTACTGAGAGAGAACAACAGGTTCACTAATGCTTTAGCAACTCTATCTTCCATGGTAGACATTTTGCTTAGAGTTCGGATGCGTCCGATCCTCATTGAGCAAAAATACATGCCGGCCTATGAAACTATCGCCGTAATAGATGAAGCGCAAGACAAAAATCCTTGGTACTTCGATATCTGGAACTTCTTGGAAAAGGAGGTGTATCCACCGGGGGCAAATGCCAAGGACAAACGGGGAATACGGCAAAAGGCCGTTCAATTTATCATCTACGGAGGCAAACTATACAAAAGAGGACATCTGGGAATGCACAAGTTGTGTGTCGAGAAAAAGGAATCGAAATGGAGGCCATCCATGGGGAAGAGTGTGGAGCGCACATGAACGAAGTAATGTTAACCTGAAAGATTCTCAGGCAAGGTTACTACTGGTCCACCATAGAGGAGGATTGCATTGGTTTTGTTTGGCGATGCCACAAATGCCAAATTCATACTAATCGCATGAATATCCCACCGTCAAAACTATATAACATGACTTCACCATGGCCTTTCTCAGTCTAGGGAATCGATGTCATCGGTACAGTCACACTGAAATGATCAAACGGGCATGAATACATGCTAGTGGCAATTGATTACTTTACAAAGTGGGTGAAAGCCCAGTCCTATACAGTGTTGAAAGCAGCGCATGTGGCTAAGTTCATCAGAAACAACATTATTTGTCGATACGGAGTCCCAAACGAGATTATATCAGATAATGGCTCCCACTTCAAGAATGAGGTGATAGACTTGTTGGAGAAATACAATGTGACTTTTCATAAGTCATCTACATATCGACCGTAAACCAATAGAGCTGTTGAGGCCACCATGAGGCCACCAATAAGAACATCAAACATATTTTGCAGAAGATGATTGACACCTACGGGGACTGGCCAGATAAATTACCATTCGCACTTTGGGGCTATAGAACTTCAATTCGGACGTCTACAGGGGCAACTCCTTATTCTCTTGTTTATGGTATGGAAGCTGTTCTGCCAATTGAAATTGAAGTACCATTACTGTGGGTTATGGCTGAATATCAAATAGCAGAGGCAGACTGGCAATAGAATAGATTTGAGGAGTTAATGTTGTTTGATGAAAGAAGGCTGAAGGCATTGTATCATGTACAAGGCTACCAATGCAGAATTGCTAAGGCTTTTAACAAGAAAGTTAAGTCTAGAAATCCCAAGGAAGGAGATTTGGTGCTTAAAGACAACCAAGCTCCCATCCATGACCCTAGGGGCAAGTTCAGATCCAATTCGATTGGTCCTTACATCATCAAGTCTATCTGGTCAGGAGGAGCAGTCATTTTCATGGACTTAGATGGTTTGGAATTTTCCCAACCGATCAATATGGATAAGTTGAAGAAATACTATCATTGAGAGGCTCGCTAGGCCGAAAACGCAAAAGGGCTACCTAGGCAAAAGTTAGAGCATAAAAAATTAGAAATGAAGAAAAACTGAGCTCGCAAGGTTGAAAACCCTAAACGGCGACCTTAGCAAAAGTTAGAGCACAAAAGGAGAGAGTTAATACTCAAGTGAACCTAAACTGAACTACGTAAGGCCTGATTCCATCTTCAGGATACGTAGGCAACTTCATCCTGAAGTTCAGTTGTAATTAATTCCAGCTCAACTGTCCTGTCCATTTTATTGATCAAGTCATCTTTATCTGTTATGTACATGAGGGTTCAATTGTGATCTTTACTCTGAGAGTAGTGGTATTCAATCAAGGGGCAGTTATGATATTTTGATCTAGCATTATACATCTTGAGGATTGATTCCATGCGTGTCAAGTGGTGATCCTTTTCGAAAATGATTTTTGAGAAGTTTTGATAAAAGTTGATTTTGTTCAAATTTTACCTTTTACAACTTAGACCATTTTTGGACCAAAAGGAAAATTTTCAGGTCTCACAACTTTAATTTCATTGATTTCAAACTTAAAGTTCTCCAAATCTTTGATACAAATCAAAGTTGCTTTTATTACAATCAACAAAAAAAAAAACTTGAAAAGAAAGGTCGAAGTAATAAACTAGTGGCATAGAAGGAGTAATGCATGACAACTAGATAGCACTGACCGACCTCTTTTTGAAGCCCGACCTGGTCTAGGTGGTGGCCCAGACCAGTGCAGATGCAGGAAAAACTAGCCCTTTGTCCTGGCATGTCACAGCTATGTTTTGAGTACTGTTTGTACCAAGTGTCTTTTAGTAATTTCGAGTTGTTTTCATTTCGTTTTCCTGTTATCGACTTGCATTTTACATATTTGTCTGGTTGTGGGTCATTATCCGATTCAAGAACGAATCCAAGAGCAGGTATTCACAGTTTTAAGTCATGTACAATGCTACCATTCATCACATGCCATTCATCACACATTATGCGAGGAGATTATTCAAACTGGTGGGTCCAACCCCAATCATTGTTTTACAAAGCAGTAAAACAAAAGAAAAGTCTTCTAATACAGCGAGTCTATCTAAAGCTAGTGTTTAAACTACAAAGGAAAAAATAATAAAACCAAAAAAAAAAAGAGGAACTTTGTTTTTTTTGTTTTGTTCTGATAATTCATAAGTTGTTCTGTTATATTGTGTGCTGGTATTCTGTCTTATACCCGTACTATCGAGTTTTTATCGCCGGAATGCGTTTCCGATAAGCGACCGACTAGGTGATCGATTGGTATTGCTCTGTCTTGCATCCATTTTGTGTATATTTTATCAAGTTTTGTCATTTCATCAAGTTTTGATTTGTGTTATAATCAGTGAGAGGCTTAATTTTTAGTTCAGAGCTAATTGCCATTTGGATTTGCAAAGAGAGAAAAAGAAAATAAAAAACAACAAACTCGTTTTATTAATAGGGATTTTGTACAAACATATATACAAAAATAAAAGAAAAAAAAACAAAAGCAACAAAAAAAAACAAAAAAAAAAACAAAAAATCAAAAAATCAAAAAAAAAAAAGAAAAAAAAGAGAGAGGGATCTTTTTTCTTCTTTCTTTTCCGGCAGCAGCCTAACGGTGAAGATTACAATCGGCTTCATTTGCACACAGCTTCACTGCGTGACTTTACCGTCAGCTGCCTCGCTTCATCTTTACTCCTTCGAAGCTCTTGAAGACTCTGCCTCGGCCTTGGCAGAGCTTCCGAAGGAGATTATTCCTCACCGGCCATCAAATTGGTTGTGCGAAGAAACTCCGAATCGAGCCACGGAGGTGGCCTGTTGTTTCAGCTCTTTGTTCTGCTTTTTCAGTGCACTAATATCTACTGCAGCGTCTTTGTACATACGTTGAAGGAGGGAGATCTTGTGCATTTAACTGATGTACCTCACACATCCTGTTCTGCAGTCGACGGGACAAGTTGGAGACTGCAGTCACGGTCTCCACACATGACCTCAGCATATACGAGTTTGCTTCGATGTGAGACTGTGCCGCTATTATTTGTTCAACTAACATCACTAGAAAGCTGAAAATAGGGGAATGAGGAGAAGCCCGTGGTTGAGGTTCAAGGGAGTCAGAATCGGTCATCTCTATCATGGAATCATTCAAGTCTGGAAAAAGAGTGAAAGAATTGTGTGAAGAAGCCATGGCAGAGGAGAGTAATGCAAAAGAAAGAGGTTGCAAAGTGGTGGTAGAGAAAGTTTGCAGGCTTTTGCTCTGCCTCTCTCTCTCGCAGGCCTCAACTTAAGAAGAGAGCGAAAAAAAAGACAGAGAGGGAGAAAGACCGAGATGATCATTGACAATCGGGGAAAGATTGGATAGCATGTCAGTCAGGCACCGTGATTATTGAAATCGCACGCCAGACACAACGCTCGAAGAAGATGAAGGAAGAGAGAGTGAGACAAAAATAGAGAGAAAGACGGGAGAGTTGTATATGTATATGTATTGTACATCTATGTATTATATGTATTTGTTTGAATATTTGGTCATAAGATATTTGGTCACAAGAGTGGCTTGGGCTCAGTGGTTCAGCTCAGTGGTTAAGAATTGAGGGGTTGAGCTTGAGGTCAGAGGTTCAAGCCCCCATAGCAACGAGTGTTTCTTTTGTTTTGTTTTGGTTTTATGTATATATGTCTCGTATACCTATATATATATTTATTTGAATATTTTGTCACAAAAGTGGTTTGGCTCAGTGGTTAAGGACTCGGAGAAGTCTAAGTCAGAGGTTTGAACCCCCGTATCCATGCATTTGTGTTTTTCCTTTCTTTTTGCGTGTTTTGTGTACGCACATTGACATCAACAAACGGAATATGCCTTCTCAGTAACGGCATCTTCCCGCTAACGGCCACAAACAGAATATTCAAGCAAACATAGTATTCCCCGAATATGTATATGTATACGTATGTATATATCTGTGTGTATTTTGTATACGGTATTTGGTATTTATAAAAAAAAAAAAATTCTTTTTGACATTTTTTTTGAAAACATGAAAAAAAAGAAAAAAAATCATTATATTATACCTTCTTCTACTCGTGTGAGACACATTTGGACTTCAAATTCACCTTTGTTCTCTTCACGTGAAACGTATTAGGATTTGATATTTACTCGATTAAAATCTTTCCCCTCTCCGTATGAGATACGGTTAGGTATGCTTGTTGGTTATACCACCTTTGTTTCTTCCACGTGAAATGTGTTAGGATTTAATGTTTACCTGGTTAAAACCCCCTTCTCTCCATATGAGCTACAGTTAGGTGCGTCTGTTGGTTATGGTGTAACCAAACGATATTGTATGTACGGTTCATTCAGAGGAGTTTCAGATAAGTTATTCATATCTCGTGTCTCGGTAGGAGAACCTGCACAACTTTGTAGTTGCGATCACTTTGTGCATCTATCGCAGTCGTTCACTTTGTGCATCTATCGTACTCGTTCACTTTGTGCATCTATCGCACTCGATCACTTTGTGCATCTATCACACTCGTTCACTTTGTGCATTTATCGCACTCGATCACTTTGTGCATTTATCGCACTCGATCACTTTGTGTATCTATCACACTCGATCACTTGGTGTATCTATTGTACTTGTTCACTTTGTACATCTATCGCACTCGATCACTTTGTGTATCTATCACACTCGATCACTTTGTCCATCTATTGTACTCGTTCACTTTGTGCATCTATCGCACTCGATCACTTTGTGCATCTATCGCACTCGTTCACTTTGTGTATCTATCGCACGCGTTCACTTTGTGCATCTATCGCATTCGTTCACTTTGTGCATCTATCGCACATCTCTATGTTGTTTCTCAGGACGCGTGAAATGCGGTCCTGGCCGAGTTTTATCTCGGGACGTGTGAAACACGACCCCGAGTGGTTTTTGTATGTTAGGATGCGTGAAACATGGTCCTGGGTGGATTTTATCTCGGGACGTGTGAAACATGATCTCGATCGGTTCTTCTTTTATCTCAGGACACGTAAAACGCGGCCTTGGGTGTGTTTGCTCTTGGGATACGTGAAACGCTATCCCAAATGGTTTTGTTTCTATCTTTGGACGCGCGAAGTGTGGCCCTAAGCTGTTTTGCTTTCACCTCGGGACATGTGAAACACGACCCCAAGCGATTTTCGTCTTCTTGTTTCTCAGGATGCGGGAAATGCAGCCCTGAGCAATGTTTTCTTTCCTTGTCCTGTGTTTTGGCGTAGGTAGAGTGTTGTTAGTTCATGTTTTGTTCGCTATCTTGCGTATTGTATCCATTATTGCTTATTGCATCATCTTGCATGATCATTTTCAAAATAGCCGGCTTCGCGAAGCGTGTCAATCCGTCTTTCAAAGTTGCATCGTGCATATCATTTGCATCTTGCCCCTGAACTACGTAGGTTTGAGTCCTCAAAGGGATACGTAGGCAACCCTTAGATTCAACCAATTGTTTGCATATTTGTTTGTTTGCCTAATTCTTCCGACCTTGTCAAAAGGGTTGTCTTTGGGTTTTGACATTCACTCACGTCATGAAATGACTTCGAGCTATGTCAAAGAGGGGCAATTGTAGACATCCCATTTTGACTGGCCCTAAGACTTGGGCGCTTTCTTTTGATTACCTAATGAAGACAAGTAGAATGTGTTTCTCACAGAATCCTTAGTAAGAGAGATGAAATTTGAACTTTAATCCCAACCTTCACCATTATGGCCAAATTATTTTAAAATACTAAATATTTCATTAGTTTAGTATTTTTGTAATTTTGCATAATTTTATGTGTTTGTTCATATTTTTGGTATTTTTATATAAATTGGTATGAATTATATATTTTATATATAAAAAATAAAATAATAAAAAGTTATATTATTATATTATATGTTTAGTATTTTGGTATAAATTATATAATTTATATATGTTATATATTATATTATAAAAATCTTTTGATGTCGGTCAGCCCTCGGCTACCGACATCCAAATCAAACAACATAAGGTATATATATATATTATATTATATGCATTTTTGTTACTTATATAAAGCAATGGAGGCTCAGCAATGGAGGGGGGCTAATCTGAAGAGAATTGAAGAGAGTTAGAAAGAGTTAGAGAGAAAAAAAAAAAAACATACATTTCAACTTGTCCCAACACATACCATAAACTCCATAATTTCGAATTAAGGATTTGAGAACACACTTCCTACACTTGAAGGTGATCAAGAGGGAGTTTGTGAACTAAGGAGTTCATCCTTTCCTTGGAAGGTGAATTTTACAAACCTTTCATTTTCTTGCATTTCTTACTTATTTAGCTCTTTTGCTTTGATTTATTGTTATATTGTATATTGTTGTAATCTTATTGAAAGTGATGAATTGATGTCTCATATATGTTATTTTTAGCATGAGAAAGAGACCTTCCATGTTAAATGGTTTAATCTCTTCGGAGGTTCATTACCAGGGCGTTACATCTCTCTCATGCCAAGAATAACTCCTTGTTTGACGCTTTTTTCCATTTAGAGGACTTAAACTCACCATTGGACTTAATGAATTAAAGAACGGATGGTAATTTAAAATTGAGTAACTAAAATTGAGGCTAAAATTGTGCAAGATAATAATTTGGTTGTGTTCAATTGGACGTTAATTGAACACATGAAAACTTGAGGCAGTTTATACTCATTAGTGATGAAAAGATTCAAGTTTTTAAGGTCACCACTTCCCTTGATCAATTCATGAAAGGGAAGAGGTTAGAGTCATATTTTGTTGCATTTATTAAACTTGCACACTTTGATTCACAAGCCATCATGCAATAAAATTGCTTGAGTTAGTGGTTTGTGGCTTAAGTTTACTTCTCCTTTGATTCGTTCATGAAAAAGAGGGGTGAGTTGTGCAGACAACCCTAGAGAATGCCTTGTGCATGCTCTGTTTGTCCTCTGTTGCAACAAGGTGAACAGGGCAGTAGTGGCCGTCAAGCCACTTTCCATGACCAGCAGTGGCCAGCAGACCATCTTTGATGGCCAACATCCCTCAACAGTGGCCGGCCGACCACTAATGCAAAATTCAGCATTGTGTTCCTTTGGCGGAGTAGAGCCATTCTGGAAGTGGGCAACAGTGTATGTGTTCTATTGTGCAACAGAGGCTCTCTAGAAGCAAAATAGTGGCTTTTCAGGTGGAAATCGAGCATGCGCATGAACATTCATCGCTTCCCGAGGCGGAGTAATTAGTTGTTAGCTTATTTACTTCTTTTGATTATACTTGTATTGTAATTATTTAAATAGTTAAAGTAGTTAATTAATTGTGAGTTAATTTATTTCATTTGGTTTGTAATAGTTAATTAATTAGCTTAGCTTAAACAGTTAGCTAGTTAGTTTATTCATTCGAACTCTCCTTCGTGAGAGCATAATGTTGTAATAATGTGTATGTCTTCCAACCCCACGTCTTTCTCCCTTTTATTTAACTACTTATGATGGCTAGTATAGGGACATCACATTTAAATTAGCATTCTTCATGTTTGCATCCACCTGTATTGCATGCACCGAGGTTCAGTTCATCATTCCAACTGAATTATTAGTTTAATACTTATTTGAATACGTGCTTAAACCACATGATATCAATTGATTCATATGCCTTGTTAAGTAGCTGAACATATTTTAGATTGCATATCACATGTGTTGCATTAGTCATATTGCATAGTTAGGAATCATGTATTTTTTCTAACTCTCTTATGTCCTTTTGGCTTGGAGTACGAAGTGACCCTTTACTTGCTTTAGCATATGCATGAGTGTAATTGTTGCCATGTTTAGCATGTTTACTATGAGACTAAGTACTTAATTGATATACCTGCTTGTATGCCCATGGATGAAAGCTAATTGCTTGAATTGGAATAATTTGAGCCATGCACATTTACGCCCACTTTTCAAGTGGCAAATTCAAACTCTTTTCAGAAAACAAACATAACTCAAGTGTTTCAATTTTTGTAAGTTAGTCTATACTTGTATGTGTGCATCACATAGTAATGCTAGATTAATAATCGGAATAAGAACATATAATACAAAGTAAGATTCATATCATGATTAGTAGAAGCCAATCTTTGATCCGGCGAGCGGCGGTGCTCAATTCATGACCTTCCCCTCTCGTACCTAAGTTCTCGAGCTGAGACAATCTTGGTGATGACGGACACGTGGCCTTTGGCACGAGTCATGGGTTTCTTAAATTTTTCCAAAATAAAACATTTAGGTGGCGATTCTGTATCTAACAAAGCAATTCATTTTTGGCAATTTAATTCAAAATCGATTTTCTAAAAGCTTCGCCGAATTTGGACTCTTTGGTATTTATCTATTTCACATTGCACTTATGGAATCAAATTCAGAACCGCAGAAGTCCGATACTATAGGGCTTATTTCGATTTCTGAAAAGGGGCGCAAAAAAGTCGAACTACACGGACCTTTGGCGCTTAGAATGCAAGTGGAGATTTCTTAAAGACATGCCTCGGTTTGATTTCCGTAAAGTGTAGCTGTCATTGGTTGCAGCGTCCATGGCTTTACATAATTTCATACGGCAGAAATAGTCAGGACGATGAGATTGTTGTTGCTATCACCAGTGCCGGCCGAGTACACTTACGTGGACAAGGCTGACTGAGACGATTTGGTTGCCCATGACGATGCAATGACGCCTGTAGACGAGGACGTTGAGATGGCGCAGTTGCAGGCGCAGATCAGGGGTGGGTTGGTTGCAATTTGGCGAAATGCTCGTTAGGTGAAAATGTTATGTGATGTATGTCAACACTGTGTTGTGTTCAAATTAATTGGAGAAGGCAATTTGTGTATATTGGTAATCAATTATGTACGAGCATGTACATACATGTTTTTGTACAACTATGTACCACCTCCAATCTTTGTCACAAAATATATGACACAAAATTTGCACAACACAGTAACTGTACTACACAGTTTAACATTTTTTGTTTTTTTTTTTTGGTTTTTTTTTTTTTTTGGTTTCTAAAGCTCCTTTTTCACAACTATATATAGGTTTGCAAAGTTCTTATGTGAGGTGCATACTTAAAGAAATTGCTTACAAAATTAAAATAATTCAATGCAAAAAAAAAAAATATGAAATACTTGAAATTATAATTTTCTGCTCAGTGATTCATGAAAAACTGAACCAAACAACTGAAAACATTTCACAAATGACAATATAACATTTTCGTAAGTTTACATATTTTTTTTTAATGAGAACTTTTTTCGGAATACGAAATTAACGGAGTCCAATAATTGATTTCTTCGTATATATTTTGTGGAAAAAATTGAGTTTTTTCGCAGACTTTGAAACTCATGTGTTCATGAGTTTTTAATGAAGATTTGAAAACATTTTTGACATATATACAATTGTTAGGGAACTTGTAAAAATTGTTTCATAATGAATTTTGAAAGGATATTTTATTTTTTTTTAAATAAATTCATTATATTTCACAAATTGTAACAACACATTTTCGTCAATCAAATTGCAATAAGTGTATTTGGTTTCAGTTTTTTGAATTTAATTTTTTTGAAATTGAGTTTTTGATTTTCATATTTTTAGTAAATATTTTTAAAATTTCTTGCATTTTTTTTTTACTTTTTTAGATGCACCCTTACTTAGATGTATCTAAAAAATAAAATACTTGTGAAAAAATATTTCTAAAAATTAATAAATACATAAAAATATGAAAAATATATTGAATTTCATATTTTTTGTATTTTTTATATTTAGTGAATTTTTTAAAAAAATTACGAAAATCATTTTCAGTGTATTTATGTTAGGTGTGCCTAAAAATTAAAAAAAAAATTGATTAAATATTTAAAAATTCAATAAAAATAAAAAATATGAAAAATAAAAAAAGTAAAAATTTTTAAAAATCTAAACCAAACAAAGTGAATAATACTTTTCTCTATGTCTTTTTTCAAAATTACACACTCGATGAAGTCCAAATTCTTTAATTTTTTCCGTACAAATTAATTTACATATACACATGAAGTCCTTTACGTGCATACTCCCAATATGTATGTTTCCCAGGCATACTTGCTGTTTCCGCTGCTGCATCAGTTCGCCTGGCAGCGTGTCGGGTGAAGTCACATGCTCATGAATTGCATGTATTGGAAGGGCAAACTTGTCATTTTACTCATCTTTACTTTAAATATATTATTTTTTTTCACGTACTTTTATAAAAAATCAAAAAAAAATCTTTCTAATGCTTGATTATCATTTTTCAAAAACACTTTTCAAAAAATTTTATTTTTTATTTTTCGTATTTTTTTGTTTTTTACTGAATTTTTAAATATTTTGAACAATTTTTTTAATTTTTAAACATACCTAACGTACATATACCTAAAAGGTAAAAAAAATTTGAAAAAAAACCTTTTAAAAATTCACTAAATACCAAAAATATAAAAAAAATACGAGAATTCAGTACATTTTTTATATTTTTATGTATTTATTAATTTTTAAAAATATTTTTTCAGAAATTTTTTACTTTTTAGATACATCTAAGTAAGGTGCATCTAAAAAAGTAAAAAAATATTTAAAATTTTAAAAATATTCACTTAAAAACAAAAAAAAACACGAAAACCAAAAAACTCAATTTTTAAAAAACTTATTCAAAAAACTCAAACCAAACACACATTTTTCTTACATCATATTTTAATTAAAAAATTAAAAAATTACTTAAAAAAATATATTCTCAAATAAGACCCTTAAAAAATATATACATAAAATATAAATAAAATTATAATTATATATATATTTTTTTAATCAAAACTTATATTCCAAACCCAACAAATCTCCGTGTTATTATGAGCTGTCCATCTTTTGTTCAAAGTTCCACATAATCTAGACCAAACTTTACTAGCTAGCACGTGGGTCGAAATTATGAAAACGAAGCATGTGTAGCTCGTGTGCTGCGTGATTTTCTGTCATTAAAATTTAGGATTACGTTTAGTTTAGTTTTAAAACTATTTTAAAAAATCAGTTCAAAATCACTTTTCAACTATTAACTTATTTTTAAAAAAAAAAATTTAAAATTAAAAAATTAAAAAATAATTTTTAATTATCTTTCCAAAACACTCAGGTTGTGTTTGGTAGAGTTTTGTAAATATGATTTGAGAGTATGAGTTGTATTTTTAGTTTGTGAGTTGTGGAATTATGATTTAAGCGTAAAAAATTTGTTTGGTTATGGTTTTTGAATAGAGTGTTGAATTGAGTTTTGAATTGAGTGTGGAATTGAATTTTGAAAGTTTGATTTGACATGTGAAGTAAGAAAATTTGTTTGGTTATGAGTTTTTAAAAGAGTTTTCAAAACTAAATTCAAATTATATAACTCATAACAAAACACACTACTTTCACACCATTAAAAATTTTGATCAACACTCATAACCAAACGCTTTTTAAAATTCAATTAAAGAAATTATTATTAACAGAAAATAACATTAATCAATTTTTTAATTAAAAATACTACGAAAGGAAATAATTTTTTTTCAAATAAATATTCAAAAAATTTAAATCATAAGTATTTAAATAATTTAAATAATCTAAAAAATTTAATAAGTAAAAAATTAAAATAAATATTCAAAAAATTTAAATCGTAAAAATTTAAATAATTTAAAATGTTAATATTTTAAATTTAAAAATAACTTTACACTTAAATTGTAACCAAACACATAAAACAAAACTTCATTAAGAAATTGTTTTTAAAACTCATAACCAAACACATAACTCGAAACTCTATACTACTTTCACAACTCTACACTCAAATCGTAACTAAATACATAACAAAAAAAATTAAAATATTTAAAAATATTTTTATAAAATAGAGTTTGAATTTATTTTTATAAAATATTTTAAAATTAAAATCGTAATATTTTGAAATTAAAATATTTAAAAATATTCAAAAAATAAAAAAAATAAAAAAATCGTAACATGTTAAATATTAAAATATTTAAAATCTTAAAAAATTAAAATATTTTAAAAATATTTAAATATTTAAAATATTCAAAAAATTAAAATATTGGTTTGAATTGAATTTTGAAAAGAATTTTGAATTATGTGTTTGGTTATGAGTTTTGAAAAATAATGATTATGTTTTGAATTGAGTTTTGAGAAATGGGTGTAGAATTATGATTTGAAAACTCCAAACAAACAACATACTCAAATCAATGGGTAGAACTATACTTTGAGATGCTTACCAAACGGAGCCTCAGTGATTCTCTTTTTTGAGTTATGATTTGAATATGAAATTATGAATTAAATTTTGAAAAGAAAAATTTTATTTGATTATAAGTTTTGAAAGGAATTTTCAAATTTTAAATTTTGAAAAGAGCTGAATGGGTCTATCCGGTCACCGGTTGACCGAAACAGTATAATTTTTTTTTTAGTTTTTTACAATTATAACCTATTATTTGAAAATATATATTTGTTTTAGATATTTTTTAGATATATAAATTATTATTTTTAGATTTTTCATAAAAATAATTTAACAATCCCACCACTAATCATTTTCAACACTATATCATTAAACGAGCTTTGAATTGAGTTTTGAATTGTGTGTTTGATTATGAGTTTTGAAATTAATTTTTAAATTGAGTTTTAAATAATTTTGAGTTGTATTTGGTTATGAATTTTAAAAAATGATTTGAAAATTTTGCCTTTGAAATCAGAGGAATCATTCTTATTCCAAAGGCAAACCACACACAACTTATATCTTAAAATATTTTATTCCCTCCATCTCAAAATATAATTTCTTATTTTATGTTTTATTATTTAAAAATATTAGCCATTTTTTAAAAAAATTAATGATTAAAATAATATGAATTTCTATTTTATCATTCTTTTAAATTTATTAACATTAATATTTTTGAAGTGGAATAATTATATTACCAAAAAAAGTTAGATTTCTAAAAAAAAAACTAATATTTTGAGACAATGAGAATAATATGTTTTTAGTTGTAAAATTATTTATTCAAATTCATGCATATTGAGATCTTTATCATTTTTTACTAGGGGTTGTTTGGGATGATCTATATAAGAGTATCCCCACCAATTTACTTAAATTTTACCTTAAAATATTATTAAAAAATTCATTCCCTATTTTAAAAATCATTTTTTCATTTACTTTTCCCAACAGACTCCCTATTCTTTCTTTATTTTATTAACAAACTCCCTATTTTTTCTTTATTTTATTAAAATATAATTTTTAATTATAAATTTTAAAAAAATAAAAATCATAAATGTGTATTGTAGTTCCTAAACAAAGCAAAGCAAAATATATATATATATATAAGGGAGCTACAGTGACTCCCTACAAATAGGGAGCCACTGTAGCAAAAGCTAATTTAAATGATTATTTAGGGGAGCTGATGTAGGTGTATAGGGAGCTATTTATCCCTTAAAATAGGTAAGGAGAAGGTTTAAGGGAGCTGATAGGGATGCTTTAAGTGCGATTTTTGACTTTTTGACTAAAAAAAGTAAGAAAAAAAGATAATTGTTTGGAATAACTTTTTGACTTTTTATAAAAAAAAAATATGCATTATAATATTGTAATAAATATGAAAATTACCGTATTGCTCCTATGGGATTATGCGTACTGACAGACAGTGACATGATGGCCAGTACGACTTTGTGGTTTAAGGGGATGGTGGGACGGCTGGACTCGTGAATATGTACAAAGTTTAATATTTTTTTTTTTCCGGAGGAATTTGTACATGTTTCCTGTTCAAAGGGGCATTTCGGTCTTTTTTTGCCTCTGACTAGTGTTATTGTTTTCCACCAAAAAAAAATTGTGAATAGTATAAATTTTTTATTTTTATAATAATTTTTTGATTTTTTACCTTTTTTAGATTAACCCAAACACCTACTAGATCTTTGTGTTCTAACGTAATTTTCAATGGTCTCTATCGGTTGATGTACATATAGTTGATGTGGTCCTTCTCTCCCCCGTCCTCTACCATCGCAACACCCTTTTCCCATCATTGCCGCCACGTCATTCTCCTTTACCATTGCATCACCTCTCCCGCCATGAATCCCCAAGCGAGCCCCCCTTTTCGTCTTTGAACCTTTCTAAAACAATAGATCTAGGGATTAAGGAGAATGTGAGTGAAGAAGCAAAGGCCTCAATTTTGAAATTTTTTTTTTTTTTAAAATTTCTCCTCTCTTTTTTTAAAGACATAAGTAATGTGGATCTGCATATGACTAAGAAAGATTTCAATCAGAAAGACTAAGGTGATGCTTGGTTTGTTGAAATAAAAATAGTTTTAATAAAATGATCAATTTTAGCTCTCTATTTAGCCTTACCAAAAAATAAATAAGTAAAAACTGCTCTCTCTTTCGATTGTTAAGTTGAAGAGAAAAGAAAAGAAAAAATAATCATTATGTTTGGTTGCTGTTTTCTAAACTCATTTTTTTTGAAAATTTTGAAGTTTTTGTTTGATTATTTTGAAAATCAAATAAAGTTTTCAAAATCTGGCTTCTGATTACTTTTTTTTGAGCTTACACATTTTTTGAAAATGTATAATTTTTTTTTTTTTTTGGTACACTTTTTTGTACAAAGTTTTCATAAAGTTTTAAAAATATGAAAATGTACACTTTTTTTTTGTATTTTTTAATCTTTTTGATATTTAGTGTATTAATAATGGGTTTCAAAAATTATTTGCACAATTTTTAAATATACAGTTACAATTTCAAATATGAAGCAAAATTTATATAAACTTTAACAATTTATGAATACAAATAGAAAATACAAATTTATGAGTGGAAATTTTATGATAAAGTCACACATTTAATGATAGAATACATATCAAATTATGTTTTCATACATATATAGCATGTATATATATAACTAACATGGAAGTATTTTTTGATGTGACATTTTTTTTTAAATTGTCTCTCTCCTTGATTGGAGGGAAACTTGAATTTGCAATAATGCATTTTTTTTTAAAAACCAAACAATGATCTTTTTTTCAAAATAGAGTCTTTAAATCACTTTTTGAAAAAATAATTCAATAAAATGGAACCAAACATGATGAATAATTTCTCACTTATCATATTTGAATATATTGCATAAAAAATTTAACAAAACTATTACAAAATTATATTAGTAAAATAGTCTTTCATGTTTGTAATTCTTTAGTACTTAGATGGACAATTTTGATACCACACAAAATCAATAAGCATTTCATTAATTCTCTCCATTTTACAGATATTCAAATAGTGGATATAAGATAAATTAATTTTTCTCCAATTTTGATGTTCTTTTTCTTTCATTTTTCTCCTCAATAATCCAAATAGGAGATTAAGACCAATAGATTTGATTTTTATTTTGGATAAATTATAAATACACTCCCTGAGATTTGCTTAAAATACAAATTGCTCCCTGTGATTTGAAAAATTACAAATATTTCCCTGTCAAAAATTTTTATTTAACAGAATTAATTGAAAAAGTGAAGTTTCTAACTATTCACCTATACAATAATAAAATTATCTGAATTATTAATTGAAATAAAATTTTAACATTATTAAAAACTGTTAATTAACTTGATAATTTATTAATAAAAGAACCTATTTGTTATGAAATTAAAAAACTTAGGAGACATAATATAATTTTTAAAATCACAAAAAATAATTTATAATTTAAGTAAACCTCAAAAGTGGGTGAAAATGCGATTCTTTGTTTAGTTATCCAGACATAATGAGATAATCAGCGTTTGGAATTGACTTATGTCATGGTTTTTTTCTTCTTCTTTTTTTTTTCATTTTTAGTGATTTTTAAAATAAAAAATTTAGAAGTTTTATGTTTCTATTCTACGTTCAACCCAACGAGATGAATTTAAAAAATTTAAAAATAAAAAAAAAAGTCCTCAAAAGATTTTAAAAAATAAAAAAATAGTTAACTTTTTAGAATAAATTTTATTTTGCTTCCTAAACTATATTGTAATTATCAATTTAACTATTATACTTCTTATAATTTTAATTTTATACTTGAAACTATTTAATATTGGATCAATTTTATCTTTGTCGTCAGCTATCGTCTATAATTAGACGACACTTGTTGCTATCTTTATTTGAGATTTTATTTTACCCCACAAATTATCTCAAAATATCAATTAGATTCCTAAACAATATAAATCTGAGGTCTAGTTGATAGTTTTTAGATAGTTTGGGAGGCAAAATAAAATTTCAAACAAAATTTCGGTACCACATCAACAATGTTCGTAGAGTTTGGGGTTGTTGCTACGCATGATGCGCAGCAGCAACTGGTGCGTGCCTTATTAGGCCCATTTCAGGGCCTAATTCGATAATTTGAACCGTTCACATTTTAGAAGGTATTGAGTATAATATACCTGTAAAAAAATCAAGTCAATCGGATATTGTTATCTCTTTCATCAAATCACATTTGTATTGAGTTTTATATTTCAAATTACATTTATCTTTTTTTTAAAATACAAATGTGATTTGATGAAAAAGCCAACGATATTCCTTCCACATCCAGGGTGCGAAGATCACTGCTTGATTAGGCAACAAACTCTCTCTATCTCTCTTCATTCAATTGGATCGATTTGGTTTCACTCTTGGTTTCGTTCGATCCAGAGCAGGCGAACACTGATATGTTCCATCAGATCTGCGCTCTGGCGACAAACAAGGGGGAAAAGAGATGTGGATCTGCGTGGTGAGTCTGCAGGTCAGATCCGCGCCATGTGAACTTCGATCTTCGGCGACGGATCTTGCAAGGTGAGGTTTCATCCTTGTGAACTCTTGGGTCTCTGTTTGTGAACTTTGGTTTCCTTTAATTCCACTATTGGGTTCGGTCTCTCTGCTTGTGTTTTGGACTTGTCTGTGAACTCTTGTGTCTCTGTTTGTAACTCTGGTATCCTTTAATTACACTATTGGGTTTGTGATAAGACACAGAGTATGCAGCAACAGAGTAGTATGCAGCAATAGAGTATGCAAAATATGCAGCAACAGAATAGGCAGCAGCATTTACAATTGTCTCAGCAGCTGCAGCTGCAGTCCTTGCAGCCGAAGTCATTACATCAGTCTCAGCAGTTGAAGCCACAACAGCAGTTATTGAAGCCACGGCTTAGTGTATCACATATAGCTGCAAAGAGATATAAATATCAGTGTTGTAATAGTGGTGGTTAGTTTAGGTTCAATTAGTATCTGTTAGTTTAGAGTTTGTTAAGTCAGTTAGAATTTGTTATAACAAACTCCTAACCAACTCTCTTGTATGAACTATAAATAGGTGTATGCCTAAATGTAAAGTGTGTGTGGTGAATGAAATATCATTTTTCTCATTTCTTGTTATGGTAATGAAATATCATTTTTCTCATTTCTTGTTATGGCATCAGAGCCAAATAGCTCTCACAAGCAAGATTCAGTCATGACAGTTTCATCATCTTCTCTACCACCAAATCTTAGTCTACTGATTTCAAATTTTCAGTCTCTAGTAACAATGAAACTTGATTCTTCCAATTTTCTTATCTGGAAACATCAGCTTCAGAATGTGCTTAGAGCCACAGAGTTGTTTGATTTTGTAACTGGAGTGATTCCATGTCCAGCTCCACAGATTCTTGATCCATCTGGAAACAGAATTGAAAATCCAGAGTTTGCACGATGGAAAATCATTGATGCACATTTGTTAAGTTGCATTACTGCAACTCTCTCCTCCTCTGTGTTCTTCACAATTCTTTATTGTCAACACTGTGCTCAAGTCTGGAGTGCTTTAGAGAAGAGATTTACCTCACTCTCTCGATCTCACATACATCAATTGAAGAATAAACTTCAATCAGTCGCCAAGAAAGGCCTCTCAATGGAGGAAAATTTGACTCAGATTCGCAATATTGCAGATCAACTTAGTCTTGTATCAACTACGGTTGAAGATGAAGATTTGGTTCTGTTAACACTCAATGGATTACCAGATGAATATGCGGCTTTGAAAACTACTATTTGTGCCAGAGCAAAGGCGATTACTATGGCAGACTTGAGTTCACTGCTGTGTTCTGAAGTAATCCATGTAGAAAATAAAACTAAACATGTGCTTATTAGTGATTTACCAATGGCCTGTGCTGTCACGACTGACTCTGCATCTAGATCTGCTTCATATCCTTCATCTAGTAGAGGATATTCATCTGGCCATAGAGGTAGATATCAATTTCGTGGTAATAGAGGAGGAAGATACAAAGGAAATGGAAGGTATCGCAGAGGAGGTCGATATGGAGGACAGTTAGGGAGATATGATAACAGACGTGATAGTTGTCAAATCTGTGGAGGTCATAATCATAGTGCTTTTGATTGTTGGTTTCGTATGGATTCCACCTATTAGCCTACTCAGGCTTCTTCTCCATTTAATTCTCAGTCTTTTCTACCTCATGCTTACTCTGTGACTGCAAATCAGTCTTCTTCTAATCAGTCTATTGCTCCATCTGATTCATCCACTCCGTGGTACATAGACTCTACTGCAACCAATCATATCACCAATGATTTGGCTAATCTTCAACTCTATCAACCTTACCAAGGCTCAGACCAAGTCACTGTTGGTAATGGTCAGACTGTTCCCATTCAACACATTGGTAAGGGATTACTCCCTACTCCTCAGTATTCTTTTTCTCTAAATAATCTTTTTCATGTGCCTAACATTTCTCCTAATCTCTTGTCTGTTCATCAGCTCACCAAGGATAATAATTGTTCAGTTACATTTGATTCTAACTCCTTTGTGGTTCAGGACAAGCATACGAGCAAGGTTCTGCATAAAGGACCTAATATTCATGGACTCTACCATTTTGCTGATTCATCATCTTCCATGATTCCTCAAGCTTATGTTGCTCAAGCAAAATCTCAAGTCTCTATGTCTACCTGGCATCAAAGACTTGGTTATCCTTCCACACTAAAATTTCATCATCTTCTTAAATACTTACCTGCACCTCTATCAAATAAAGATTGTAATTCATTAGCTTGCACTTCTTGTAGTGTTGCTAAGATACATAGGTTGCCTTTCAAGTTGTCTACTTCTACTGTTAATAAGCCATTTTCTCTTGTGCATAGTGATGTTTGGGGACCATTTAATGCCTCTCTCAATGGTTATAAATACTATCTTTTGTTTGTTGATGATTTCACAAGATTTACTTGGATCTATCCTCTTTATGTTAAGAGTGAAGTTTTTTCCACCTTTCTTTTGTTTAAAGCTTATGTGGAAAAACAATTTGATACATTATTGAAAATTCTCCGAACTGATAATGGAACTGAGTTTGTTAATCATCAAATGGATAGATATCTTGCTAAAAATGGTATTCTCCATCATCTCACTTGTCCTTATACTCCAGAACAAAATGGCATTGCGGAGAGAAAACATCAACACATTGTTGAGACAGCTATTGCACTAATGTATCACTCTAGCATGCCTCTTACCTACTGGTTTGAAGCTCTAGCTACAGCTGTGTTTCTTATAAATAGGATGCCTAGTTTGTCTCTTCATCATAAATCTCCTTTTCAGTTACTCTTTCATGCTCTTCCAGATTATGAATTTTTCAAAGTCTTTGGTTGCCAATGTTTTCCATGGCTTCGACCTTATATTGATCATAAACTTCAACCAAGATCTTTACCTTGTGTTTTCTTAGGTTACCATCCTTCCACTAAAGGATACAGGTGTTTGGATCCCTCTACTGGAAAAATATTTTTGTCTAGACATGTCTTGTTCAATGAGTCTTGCTTTCCATTTGCTACTCATACACCTACTCCTCCTACTCTACCTAATCTTACATCATTTTTCTAGTCTTCTTCTCAGTCTGCCACCTCTATCAAACCTCTCTCTCATGTCCCTTCCTCATCTTTTTCTACTTCTGCTATCAGTTCTGTTCCTACAGCACCTGCTGCTGTTCTTCCTGCAGTCCCTACAGCACCTGCTACTATTATTCGTGAAGTACCTACTCCTGTTATTCCTGATGCTTCTGCTGCTGTTCCTATTTCCTCTTCTATTCCTATTGAATCCATTTCTATTCACCTTCCACCTCTTCCTTCTCACTCTACTTCTTGTAATACTCACCCTATGACTACTCGGTCCAAAGCTTCTTCTCTTTCTCAGCACCTTGCAGCCCCTTCTTGTCATCTTACTCACATTGCTCCAGTAGATCTTACTTGTACTGAGCCTCAGAATGCTTCTCAAGTTTTAACTTCTCCTCTCTGGCTTAATGCTATGAATGAGTAGTTTCAAGCTCTCCATAAACAAGGTACTTGGACCCTTGTTCCTCCTTCTTCTACCAAATCTACTATTGGCTGCAAATGGGTGTTTCGTATTAAAAAAAATTCAGATGGTACCATTGCTCGTTACAGGGCTCGCTTAGTTGCAAAGGGATACTTGTAACAAGAAGGAATCGATTATGATGAAACCTTTAGCCCTGTTGCAAAGCAACCTACTATTAGGATTCTCTTGTGTCTTGCACTTCAAAATCAGTGGCCTCTCAAGCAGTTGGACATTCCAATGCTTTCTTACATGGTAAGTTGGATGAAGAGGTATATATGTTACAACCTCAGGGTTTTGTTGATTCCACCTTTCCTCATCATGTGTGTAAATTGCACAAAGCTTTATATGGCCTCAAGCAAGCTCCTCGAGCTTAGTACTCCACCTTCTCATCTTTCTTACTTACTCAAGGCTTCTGTCATAGTTATTCTGATCCTTCTCTCTTTGTAAAAAAGACCTCTACTAGTATCACTATTTTGCTCATCTATGTAGATGACATTCTGCTAACTGGAAGTGATCGTAGTTTGATTCAAGCATTACTTGCTCAGATGCATGTGGCCTTTGCCATGAAGGAACTAGGTGATGTCTCCTATTTTTTAGGCATCTCTGTTCAAGCTCTTTCCACTGGTTATTTTTTATCTCAACACAAATATGCTCAAGAGCTGCTTCATAAAGCTGGTATGCTTCATTGTAAACCCTGCTCCACACTTATTGCTCTAAAGTCTTCTACTGTTCCTTCCTCCACTGATGTGCTTCCTTATGCTCAGCCTTCCTTTTATAGAAGCATCGTTGGTGCTTTACAATACTTAATCATCATACGCCCTGACATTGCCTTTGCTGTCAATCAAGCATGTCAGCATATGCAAGCCCCAACTAATGCTCACTTTGCTCTAGTTAAACACCTACTCAGATATATTCAAGGCACTGTTTTTCATGGTCTTACTTTCAGAAAAGGGTCTTATGATCTTCATGTCTTTATTGATTCCAATTGGGCCGGAGATTGCACTGACAGACGCTCTACTTCTGGCTTTTGTATATATCTTGGCTCCAATCTTATCTCTTGGTCCTCCAAAAAGCAACCCACCGTGTCATGATCTTCCACAGAGGCTGAATATAGGTCTATGGCTCACACTACAGCAGAAATTTGTTGGCTGCAACAATTACTCAAAGAGTTATATGTTCCTGCTTCTGCTGTGCCTATGTTATGGTGTGACAATGTTTCTGCTATGGCCTTAGCCTCTAATCTCGTGTTCCATTCTAAGTCTAAACACATAGAGGTGGACTGTCATTTCATTTAGGAAAGAGTGGTCTCTAAACAAATTTCGTTGGCTTATATTGCTACTGATGATCAGATTGCTACTAAGCCCTTTTCTTCTTCTCGATTTCTTTATCTTAAGTCCAAGCTTCTGGTGCTTCCTAGCCCCATCTTCTTGAGGGGGACTGATAAGACACAGAGTATGCAGCAACTGAGTATTATGCAGCAACAGAGTATGCAGAATATGCAGCAACAGAATAGACAGCAGCATTTACAATTGTCTCAGCAGCTGCAGCTGCAGTCCTTGCAGCCAAAGTCATTACATCAGTCTCAGCAGTTGAAGCCACAACAGCAGTTATTGAAGCCACAGCTTAGTGTATCACATATAGCTGCAAAGAGATATAAATATCAGTGTTGTAGTAGTTGTGGTTAGTTTAGGTTCAGTTAGTATCTGTTAGTTTAGAGTTTGTTAAGTCAGTTAGAATTTGTTATAACAAACTCCTAACCAACTCTCTTGTATGAACTATAAATAGGTGTATGCCTAAATGTAAAGTGTGTGTGGTGAATGAAATATCATTTTTCTCATTTCTTGTTGTGGTAATGAAATATCATTTTTCTCATTTCTTGTTAGTTTGGACTTTTTTGTGTCAATATTGGGGTTGATTTTGTTCTTGGTTTATGATTTGGAGAAGTTAAGAACAATGAGATATACAGAGCAACTTCGGCTATGGGATGGAGGAAAGAGTAGTGTCATACAGGATGGAAAAAAGATTCCGAGAGGGTAGAGTTAGTAGAGGTTGGAACCCAGTTCTGAGGAGGAAAGAGGGTAACAATATTGGTGTCCAAAATGATGGATTGTTCACTATTTTTGTGGATAACATTCCTGAATCAATGGGTCCAAAGAGCTTGTATATCATGTTAACAAATTTGGGACAATGAAGGATGTGTTCATCCCGGCGAAGAGAAGGATAGCAACAGGTACAAGATTCGGCTTCATTAGATTCGATTGCTCGGTAGCAAAAAACTTGCCTATTCAAAAGGCAAATGGTTTGTGGGTTGAGGATAAGGAGCTAAAAGTTAAAAATGCAATGTTCACCAAGCCTCAATTAAAGCAACACAAGCCAGAATCAAATAAACATTTGAAGATGGATTTACAAAGGCGGTCTAAGCAAGGTTTAGCAGTGGTAGGAGGTCAGAAATCTTATGCTGAAGCAGTAAAAAGTGGAGTTACTGATAGGAAGGATTGTTTAATGGCAAAAGCTTTTGAGTTAGATAATGAATGGCTCTCTGTGAGTTTGATAGTGAAGCTCAAAAACTTCTTCTCTTTTCTTGCATTTAGAAACGATTTATGCAAAAAAAGGTTTGGGTGAGATATTAGTCAGAAGAGGGGGAGGTAGAAGTGTAGTCCTAACCTTCAAGTCATCACAAGCTATGAAGGAGGGGTATGACCAACTGAAGGAGTGGATCTATGATTGGTGTGTTTCAGTAACAGAATGGAGAAAAAGGGTAAATCTCAATCAGGAGAGATATGTTTGGCTGTGCTGTTATGGAGTTTCATTTAACTTATGGAATGCTAACACATTCAAAAGCATTGGTAGCTTATGGGGTGAGGTAATCCAATTTGTTGAAGTTAACAATTCAGATTCTCCTGAATATGGCAAGGTCAAATTGATAACAAATAGCATGAAACCTATAAATACGGTGATAAGTTTGGAGTATAAAAGAAATATTTACCCTGTTAGGATATGTAACACCTTTGATTTTCATGAAGATGTAGCAGTCAAATTTAGTGTAGGGAAAGATCAAATCTCTGTCAATAGGGAAAAAAGAGTTTGGAGACAAAAAATGGTGCTTTCCTCACATTCAAACAAATCAAACGAGTCATTATCAACTAGCAATCAGTGTGTGAAGAGAAATGCTTTCATGGAGGAGTTGTGCTAAACTTGGTGCAGATGAGACCTCTTAATTTAAGGAGTGTACTTGGCCCACAACATAAATATGGGCGTGTTCAATCATTATTTTGGAGGCCCAAATCCACTGCTGTAGATTTTGGAGTTCCTATTGGAAAAAATAAGATTGTGCAAGCAACTTATGAGCCAAGTTCACTTTTTTCTCTTAGGCCAAAATGAATTGTAGAAGGGGTTGACGTTGTTGAAAAATCTTCTATTCCGATAGTGAGTAGCAATTCGGTTAAGATTGAGGAATCTTCTAAGAGGCATAAGGGTGGAGGTGTTCATAAGGCCTCATATCCCAACAATGCGAGTCAAAGGAATAAAGAAAGGAAAAAGAAGCTACTGAAAGCATCATTGGTACTTCCAAAATTCAAGAGATGGGGTATTGGTTTGAGGTGATTGTTTGTTATGAGAGTCCATATTAGAAAGGGGTTTTGTTTGGTATGAGGTGTAGATGGACTGTTAAGATTAGTGGTTTGGGTGTTAGGAGTGGTTATTATTTCCTTTGCTTTTTGTTTGTTCGGTTGGTTTCTCTCCAGCCATGGTGTAATGCTAGTAAATGATTGGCTTGCTTTCCGGTCCCAACCTATTTGAAATCGTCTAGTTTGCTTTGAAGCTTTCGCACTCGCCTCCCTTTATTGATATTCATCTTTGTATTCTGTACATTTGATTTGCATCAATAAATTTTCTTTTCCTGATCAAAAAAAAAAAAAAAAAAAAACATGGCAGCAGAAGTTGGAGGTGGACCATGGTTCAACACCCGGAAAAGCAAGACATCAACACCAGAAATAGATAGCCCTTTTTTTTTTTTTCTTTTTTTTTTGTTACAGGAAAATCCTCCCTACCCTCCCGCAGGTCCAAGGCAGCGCCCCTTGCAAAGATCACCAAGGTGTCCTGTTAGCCGTTCCTCTCACCAAGGTGTCCTGTTAGCCGTTCCGAGCGAGGAGACTATAACCTGGGAACTTGCCCCGACCTCCCAAGACAAGCTCCGCTTAAGTCAGGACTCGCACAGCGGGGGAGCATTGAACCCACACCAAGTGCTGACTAGACAACTTGAGGTCCAACCTCCTAACCAACAGTGCTTCGCCCAGGAGATTGGCCCAAGGAAGGAATTGAACTTGTGACCTTGGGGCTTAAACCCCAAGGCCTTACCACAATGCCACAACCCCTTGGGTTCTGCTGCCATGTTACTTGTAACATCCAATATAATCTACATGTTTAAAAAATAAAATAAAATAAAAAATCAACGCATTGCACATATAGGAACAAGATTCATAAAATGTATAATTTAATGAACAGTTAAGGTTCAATGATAAATTCGTTTTGCATGCAAAAAAAACAATCCTCAATTTTGTTGAAAACATAACGAGGACGATCATGAGTTGCCTTCCAGACACGGAGAAATGATGTGACTGCACGATCTTAACTATGCACATGTTGAGAATAACCTTGATAGAATTCAAGAAAAAAACAAAATGTAAAATCGCACTTGCAAGTTTGTCAGAAATCAAATTTGAGCAAATCTAAGGAAATCTTTGATCATTGTCAAATGAAACAGAGACGCAATAATATATTCTTATCGGTTAAATAGGCCGAATAAAAATGAAATGAAGTTCTATGAGCAATGTGAACTCTGCCATAAATTGCAGCAGTTCCTCGTCATTTTAATGAAGCCCTAAATTTCACAAGAGAAAATTGTGAAAAGTGGATAGATCAAAAAAGTGCAAAAGTAGCAGTGAACTTCTGAAACATTCATCGTTTTATTGCTTGTTTAGCAATGCATGTGTTTTTTTTTTTTTTTTTTAATTATTTTTTTTATGCTAAAATCTTGACACAGAGATTCAAATTCGAAAGAAGAAAGTTGACTTCTCATATTTACACCTGTTTTTTCTTTTCTTTCTTCTTTTTCCTGCTGCTAAAATTTTGAATGGAGGACCTATAGATACTAAAGATTTTCGCAAAAGTCTGGATCCTTACAGTTAAAACCCAATTAACCAGTCCTAAATCTGTTCGGAGACACTAATTAAACTACTTTATGTTATATGTATACATAATGAATACAAACTACACCTGCAGAGTATTGGGCTGAAAATGCTGAATCACTACCTTAGCTAAGATGAGAATAACGTTAGGTTGAAGTTCAATAGTTTGAGTGGAAAGGACTTGACATTTTTTCTCCAACTTACGTACAGACGAATACTAAAGTATGAGAAACGAAAAGACATTTCTAAATTTCTGCACATGGCATATAAAGCAAAGGATAAAAGATGATATGACCCAGAAGAAAATGTCTTCATTATTAACTTGTTTGAGGCACCAATTTACTAAACTACTGTTGGGATATTTGATAGAGAAATTATTTAAAATAATGGCAAGCATAAGAAGGATCCCTGTCCTTAAAAATTCCTATCTCCATGTCCTAAATTATTCACAGTCATTAAATATGTCTTGAGATTCTCAAATCTTGAGATTCTTAGATGATCCAATGGTTGTGCGTGATTTGAGACAAAGGACAGGAACTTTTGGAGACAGGAAATCCTTGCTGCAAAGTAAAACAACAATTGTGAGCAACATTTTCCAAAAAAAATGACTTAAAGGGAGGCCAAAGTTTTAATGATTCTTTGCTAGTGTAACCATCCCAAGTATTTCTACCACCTAACTCAACCAGCCTTAATCTGTATTACTTCGGTCAGCCACATGGATCTATTCTTCCATATGGCTCTATTCAAAAAATTCAAAGCCATATTTTGGTCAAAAGAAGTTAATGTTGTTCTTTCTCATCACCTCAACCCAACACAACCTCCCCATTGTTCTATCTCGGATTCATAACTATAGCATGCAGCCAATAATAGAGACAGATATATAGAAAGTGTGCAGTGAGAGATCTTTCTAGGCAGCCAGTCTTTACCTAACTCGGCCCAAGCAATGCCCAAAGACTCCCATGCCATGCCTTTCTTGGTTGGACCAACCCAACCCGCGATTTCCATCTTCCTGAATTGGAAGAGCAAGAACAAGTCTAATCTTCCTCTCATAGTTTTCACACCATAGAGTTGGATAAACTCACTCCGCGTAGCATGTAGGCCAAACCATCTCAAACCAATGCCTGATATTCTATGTTGTGTAATTGAGATGTAAGAATTCTGACCAACTGAACTAGTTTTAATTGGTTTGTATTATCTTAATATTATTTAGTTGCGAGCTTCTTATTTAGTAGATTGAATTTCTCAAGAGAATTTAATCTTTTTAATTAATCTAATAAAAATTGGGAAGCAAATGGTTAAAGGAAAAATTATCCTATTCATTTATGAAAAGTGCTAAAGATGCGCAAAAAAAGTCATTGATCTAATAAAAGTCACCGACGAGCAAAAAAAGTCATTCATTCTGCAGCAGTCTGGTACCTTAAAACTTCTTGATTTGGTGGTGTTTTTTTTTGGCTTGTTTATGTTGTCTAGATGTGCTTGGGTAGAAATTTTGTGTGCTTGAGTGTAGAACTGCTGCAGGAATTTTTTTACTATTATCGGTGTGGGATCGGGTGTAGTCAGAATGTAGTGAGAGTGTACTTAGGCGCCGCCTTGGATATTTTTTATCTGCGTCAAAATTAGTATTTTAGTTTGTTTGAGCAACTAGACTCCCATTCTTTGTATGGTTGGGTTCGGATTCCTGAGAAAACTTAGAATTGATCTTGATTTCTTAAAATTTTGTTTTGAGTGCTTTCTTACTAGTTTTGGATTGAATTGCAAGGAAACATATTTTAACTTAGATTAACTTGATGAAGAACTCAGTGACTATAAATATGTAGAGACTTTTACTCATTGACTGAGCTTTTCAAGTTCTTTTGGTGCTTCACGGGCGAAGGGGTTCTTTGTGTGGCTTTTAGTCCACTTGTTGATCCTCAATCTTAGAAAGGGATCAATTAGATGTGTTTGCTATCATTTTTCTTTTTTATTTTTTACTCTTGAAAATAGATAATACGAAACATTATATCAAAAATAAAAAATAAAAACTTGTATAGCAAACTGTTTTTGAGAATTTTTTTTCAAGAAAACCATTTTTTAAGAAATAATTTTAAATTGTTTCTTGAATTTTTTAAAATCACTTTCGCACAAAAAACCATGAATGTTTCCGAACTTTTTTTTATTAATTTTATTAGTTAAAAAAATAAAAAATAAATAAAAAAATAAAAAAAAACCGAAAATTTTGAACACAATACCTAAAATGGCCTTAAGCCCAGAATCAATACATAGCCAATTATTGTTCATCCACCACTAGTTAAGTGAACAAGTTATGAAAATACAACATTCAACACAAATACACACAAAAACAGAAACAAAAAAAAAAACAGTAAAGCATAAGTGAGTCCCATGCTATGCCTCTTATTAATTCAAACATAGTAGCAGCAAGACAATCTACTTAGAATCAAACTCTCTGATTGATCATCTAAGCACTTGAATTTATGTAATTGGCTGACAAGTTCTTGATGAATTCCACAACAACTGTGACAGAGTTGTCAGCAAGAGAAATGAAAGTAGCAGCCTCATTGGACTGGGCAGAACCGCCACCGGCCAAGTCGGAGAGAGCCCTGATGGTGATGAAAGGTATTCTTTGTTGAAGACAAATGAGTGCCACAGCTGCACTCTCCATGTCAACTGGGCTCACATTGAATTTTCCATATAAGAAGTTTCTATAAGCTGCATTGTCTAGGTATATGCTTGCACTAGTTCCTCTTAGGACTCTTGTCACCTTTGGTGTCTCAGACAAACATGTTGTTGAGTTTAGGCAGCCCTCTAGTTCCAAACTCTAAATGATCAAACAAGGTAGATGGGTTTAAGAAGTCAGCTGTTCGGGTTTTATGTGCACAGAATGTGATTATAGAATTAGACTTGTGTGAGAGGGATATTGTAATTGAATTCTGTGTACTTCAAAAATTTGTTAATGGAAATTCATTATGTAATCCACACAATTAGAACCAGTTCAGTTATCTTTTCATTTTCTCCATTTTTTACTTTTGGGATTAGTTTCTCTAGTCTACGAATTGGACTAGAGGGAGTTCATGTGCTATGTGCCCACTTTGGGTTCATTTTGATAATTTCAACCATTTACCATATGGTGCTCTCCAAGTAGATCGTTTATCTTACATGGCACCAGTAGTCACGGAATTGGATCATATTTGTATGACTACTGATATTCAATTAATTTGATAATCTACAAAAATAATTCATAGATAACTGATTAGTTGGGCCCGGAGTCGATTCACAACCTAGACCCTCCAATCCTAGAGGAAAGTGTTTTTTAGAAATAAAAACAACAAATTCTTTCAAAAAAAAAAGTATTTTTATTTTTGTGAAAAGTCCAATTTAAAGAGGATGTAAGGCATTAGATCCAAGGTAAAATATTATTTGGTAATAACGACGTGTTAGAAAAGTCGCAGGCGCTGGAAAAATCTTCAAAAAATTTCACCGACACCGAAAAGGAGCCAGAAAATTGGCCGAAAAAGTCGTTGGCAGCAGAAAGTGGTGGTGGTGAGATAGTGAAATGTGTAATATTCAACAGACAAATAGTTTGGTGAATTTTAACAGATAGACAAATTAAATGATTTTAAAAAATAGACAGATAGGTTGATTTCGACAAATAATTATCCTTTTGAACAAATTGTATATTTTGGCCCAAAAAAATTACAATTTTGACCTTGACCTAAAAAATTAATATATTGACTTATAACCAGAATGTCCTATTTTTAAACCAAACTAAAAAACAAATTTTTGATGTTAAATTCTATGAAGTGGATGTACCAATAGCCTTTCCTTGTTTTATTTAAATTTCGTGAAGGAGCATACTATTCCTAGTCCGTCTTGGTGTGCTGCTAGACAGTCTAATTAGGTTCGTGGGCCATGGCTGTTTTTGATCCATTCATTAATTTTTGTAGGTCTTTTTTCCTAAATTATTCATAAAAAAATAAAAATAAATAAATATATCAAATTAATCTATCAATCATAATTATATTATTTCATTATATTTATTTTCAAACAAAATCGACTGTTTATTATCAAACTCATACTTACCATCTATTTTTTTATTTTTTTTTTATTTTTGAAAAAAATTGTAATAACATAATATATGAATTTTATACACAGAAATTACAAAATAAATAGATTCAATTATTAAAATAGAACTCGTGATAAGTCTCAAGAGCCCAACTGGATGGATAGTGTATTCAATAATCCCAAAGTATCATGTGACATTGTTTACATGATACTCTCAACTAAAACAATAACAACTCACCTTTATTAAGTAGTTGGGAGACAATGACATCTTATTTAATATGTTTTCTAATTTTTTATTTGTTAAAAATATCATTTAAATAATATCACATAGTACTCCGAACTATGCAACTGGACAATTAAAAAAATTGAGAAAATAATTATGAGGAGGCTTACCTCAAGGTTTTTGGATAATTCAAAGTAATGGGAATCAACTGGGACCCAAAAGGCATGTTGCCTTTCCTCAGGAGTTCCATCAATGGGGAAAACTTCCTCTGGTTGGTACCAAACATTGTTGAGGAAGTTGTCATGTAAGTTGCATTCTGTTACATTTGTTGCGTAATTTGCAAACTTTATGTATCCAATTTCTCTTGTGTAGTCTCCATCCGCTTCCAGTGATAGTTCATCTTCAGGCCCATCTCCATATCTCTGCATCATTTCAAGTTTAGAGTTTAGTAAGACAACTATTATTTACACAGAAAATCAGTGCACAGAATGCAAAAGCTCTCACATAAAGGTGGGGTAAAACCTAAACAATGGTAGCAAATGAAATCAATCATTTTATTATTATCTTCTTGTAAGTTGTAAAATAGAAACCGTTAATTCTAAATACAAATAAATATTTATTAGAGGATGATACAATAAGAGTGTTTTTAATAGTGATGAGTGTTGTTAATAGTGCCTCGTCGTGGACCCATCTATTGGTTTGCCTACGATCTTGGCCCATGGGAAGCAGCCCATCGGGCCAACCCTTGAGCCCATCAGAAATTATGAAAACATTATGGGAAAAGTAGAAAATTAATGAAAAAGTAAGGCTTAAATCTTAGTTTGTTAGGCTAACCCAACGAACTTAGCCTATTAACTTGTAAGAGGCGATGCATCGATCTACTCTGTTTGGTCTGTAAGTTCGTCTGAGCCAAACCCATTGTCTAGGGCTTATGCTTAAGATTTTAACCCATGACCCACTTCGGCCCGAGCTCGTAAAAAAATTATATTGGGCTTGGCCAAGAGGCTTGATCTCTATTTTTTTTCCAACCTAGCCCAACTAGGCACTACTTTGTGTGCACATAAAAAAAAAATTAAGGGTTCGTTTGAGAAGTGAGTTAGCTTTTTAGCTTTTTGGGTATTCTAACTTAGAGTTAAAAAGTCTCGTTTGAAAAGATTTTTTTGACTTTTTGTGAAAGAAAGAACATAATAATTACATGTTGGATGTGATATTTTGTCTTATTAGGCTAAAAAGTCCATTTTGTCTTTTTATGACTAAAATAGTCCCAAATCTAACCCAACATTTCTTCCCAAACAGAGGCTAATGCATGTCATTTGGAATGTTATGACCACCGAATTTGGTCATACACACACATATATATATATATATTCCTTTTGGGTTACAAATAGGCCAAAGCCAAGATCAAGGGGGCACTCGCTTAGGGGTTCTCAATCTTAGGAGTGCTTATTTGTTAAAAACATAAAATATTGAGTTTTGCTATTTTAACTAAGAAAAATAGTTGAGAATACTAAAAGTGGTACTCTAATAGCACCACTAATGATGTGGTAGTGGGCCTCATCCACTGCCTATGCTTTTTTTTTTTTTTTTTTTTGGCATTCTCAACACATTAGTATTATTAGTAATCTTTTTTTTAATAGTATGAATCAGTGTTTTTTAACTAACAATTATCAAGTTATGACATCGGCTTAACTGCCAAAGCAGGATAATATAGAATGGTATCCCATACAAGATTAGTTAGACACATTCAAGATCAAAACTGCTGGAGAGGATCTATATCCATATAATATAGCCCCACTCTCTAAACGTGACCAATACTCCATAAATTAATTGTCTTCCCATTTGAGACTTCGATCTCCAAACTCACATTTTATTATTATTTGATTTCCTTTGCAGTTAATGCCTCATTTAGCAACATGTTTTTTTAGTAATTTTTTAGTTTTTTGACTAAAATATATTGTAAAAAAGCCAATATTTTGAATGACTTTTTTATTTTTTACGAAAAGATATGGCAAAAGGAAGAGAGAAAAAAGAATTTTTGACTTTTTTATATAGGTTATTGGTTTTTTAATTTTTTTAATAACTTTTTAACTTTTAAACTAAAAAATGATATTGCCAAACGAGACCTAAAGCTAGCTAGGTGTTGTGTAGGAGGAGGGGTTTATTACCTGCCAATTCCAAAGAGCAGTATGGGACCAATACTGAGGAATGGTAACATCCCCTATATTCAGACTTGGGTTTGCATTCCCTGCTATTCCATAATGCACTATTCCTTCCACTTCAAATAAACTCACCAATAGCTGTGTTGTTATCCCTGCATTTATCTTTAATATATATACACAAATGCCAAATTATTTATAAAAAATAGAAATATAAAAGAACATAAACGTTAAGTGTACAGAATTAAAATATAGAAAAATGCATGGAAAGTGAATTTTATGACCTTTGATTCACTTTAAGCATGGCTCACGCAATAGGATGAATTTGAATTATAAAGTGGACTTCGAATTTACTTTTTGTGCTCTAATTTGTGTATAAAGAACTCTCAAAAGAGAAGTAAAAAATTACGTACCATGCCAAGTCCAGTCATGACCAATATGACATCCTTTTCATCAATTTTTCCGAATTGAAATCTCCTTCCTTCAAAAAAAAAGAAAAAAAAAGAAAGAAACATGAAATCATAATTCTAAAAACCAGCCGATACGCTACGTACTGGTTGGTTCGTATCGGAAAAATAGAGTACCGCGACAGATATAGGCCGGTATAGTGCTGAGATCGAAAATCGTAGGAGAATCAGCCGAGTCCCGATATGTAGCAATCTGTAACCGTTACACAAGCCACGATCGGTTAATACTAACCGGTTTGGACCAGTACGGAAAAAAAAAAAGCTAAAAAACCTATGAAATGATTTTTAAAATTTCACCGCCATGACACTCGATTCCCGATACATACCGACCTACCGATACCGATACTCCACGATCGATACCATTACGTTATCCAATACCGCGATTTAGAACCATGCATGAAATGCAAAGTAAGTAAGAAAAGGTAATTGAAGCTAGATTAAAATGGAGTGATCTAGGAAATTTTTTTTATTTTCAAGGGAACACTTACCTTGAAAATCTATGGCAAGGTTGGAAGATGTGAAGCTTGGAGATTGAAGAAGAGGGTTCATCTCAAATAGGTTTGGAATAACCAACCCTAGATAAGGGCCATTCTTGTTAGCCTCACTTATCATTTTTTGAGTCTCTCCATTTAAAACTCCATTTGTTTCTTGCAGGGTGCTGAGTGTGATGATGAGGACATAAACAAATACAAAAATAGATTTAGCAGCTGAGGTTTCCATCACTCTGAGAGACAGAGAGAGAGAGTTTAGAGTTGAGAATTGAGGAGCTTAGGAAGCAACATTTATATAGTAGAAGAAGAGATCATACAAGTAAATAGCCATGTGTCCATGTGAAATGCGTGCCTTATTCAGTAGTTAATAAGTTGGGGTTTGATAATTCATTCAGTATCTAAAACTAAATTTATGAAGTGAAGATTAATTAAGTCATTTGATAATCACAATGTATGACTTACAAATTTAAGTAACATTTAAAATATAGATTAAAAGTTCAAAACATTTTAAACAGCAGGATTCTTATTTAATTCTAATTGTTTATGTATAAATATTGACTAGTACTGTTATAACCACATCATCATTGTTGTCACCCCGTTACCCTACCATTGTAGCTGCTGCCATTGCCATTAGCTCTCCACTACTACTATCATCACTTCCACCACCATTGTCAAGGCACGTCTAGTCCTTTAAAACAGTTCAATCCATATCAATCCACCCGCTAACTGCTAGTTGATTTGATCCGCGGTTTGAAATTTATAATTTGTTTTACAAACCACCCTACCCCTCCATACATATATATTTTTTAGTACTTCTAATCAAATGTCAAAGGAACAACTAGTGTGAGAGCGATTTGAGATGTAAATTTTAGTACAAATTAATGTTATATATATATAAAATATTATGTAAAATTAGTTAATTAGTGTTACACATATAAAAAATATTATGTAAATTAGTGTTATATATTATGTAACTATTTTGATAATTATTTAAGATTATTCTTCATTCAATAAATAGTTTTTTTTTTTTTTTTTTTTTTTTTTTTTTTTTTTTTTTTGGGGACTAGTCATTCAACTAATAGGTTGAAACTAAACCATGGTTTGATTACGGATAATAATCCATAGTTTATTTTTAATTCTATCCTCAAACCACATCGAACTGTACTATGTACTCTTTTACGCACCGCCATCATTTCACTATTGCCATCACACTACCACCATATGTCGTTGTCACCACTACCACAACTCTCTACCTTTACCACTATCGCTACCATGGCTATAGTCACCACCATTATCCCAACATCACAATCACTACACCATCATCGACGTAACATAATATAAAATTTGAAAGAAAAAAATTAAAAATTAAAAATTAAAAAATAATAAATTTCAAATTTTAAATTTTATCTTATATATATATATATTAAACTTGTAATAGTTTAACACTGAAATTTTTATCAAATAATTTGTCAACTTAAAAAAGTTTACTATTCAATTTTTATAATACTTAATTCATAATTTTTAATTTCTAATTTTGTCAAAAACTACCTATGCCATTATGAATGGCCAACCATGTGACTGTTTGGTATTGTATATCTTTTATTTTTATTTTATTTTTGAAAAATATACTAAAGTGTTTAGTGTAGTTTATGCTTGCAGTTTACGAGACAAAAATAATTAAATAAACTAATTACTGAGAAACAGATAAAGAAATACATTTAACTTTTATTTTTGATTATTAATTTTTAATTTATAAAAAATTATACTAAGCAGCCAATATATTCCAAATTGGCCAATTATGCTAAGATGGGCGGTGAAGCAGAGAATGACAAGCACCACCATGGTCACGATGCTCCAGAGGAAGGGCAAGGAAGCTGATTGGAAGATTGCAACTATTCTAACTGATATTATAAATTATGCTATGAACTTGGAATATGTATGTATTACTAAAGTAGGTAAACATGTTGTACAACCAGCACATGAACTATGTCCAAGTAGTGTAATAATAATATTATAAAAAATAAAATAAAATAAAAAAAAGTGGGCAACGAGAGTATTGAGCCCAATAATGTGCGATCTCACTGATTACCGAAAAAAAAAATTAAATTATCAATGGTAACCAAAAACTACACTAAAAGGGAGTACTCATGAAGATAAGTATGTTTCACAAGTTAGGTTTGTTCTTTGGTGAAAAATTAAAGATTATATGTCAGTGTATATCTAAAAAAAATTTATAAATTAATGATAAATTTTACAAATATTAAAGTATACAATAATAAGTTTTTCATTAATTTATAATTAATTTTTAAAAACTTCATTGAATTGTGATTTTCTCAACCAAAAAAAAAATCTTTGTGATTGATGGCCAGCAACTGACATGGCAATGGTTATTTTTCCAATAAAAGAGAGAATGTTTTGAGACCTTCAAAAATCTCTCATAATTCAACTCACAATGATATGATTTGATAAGTGTTAATTTTTTATTGGTACACTCAATTATATGGGACTGACTACCTTTGTCACATCATTGTGAATGCATCTGGATGCAAAATATGGATCTCTAGCATTATTGAAAAAAATTACCTATGTGATTAATGGCCAGCAATTAACTTGGGAAAGGAAATGACAACCATCATCATCATCAATAACAGCATAACAAAAATTGGTTGAGTGAATAGATCCTATGTTGTGGTGTTTGGATCAGGTTTTACTTCATTTAATTAGGTGCTATAGAGACAACAACACATTCATTCTTTAAAATGGTATATATGTATGTGTGTGTGTGAAACACAAATGAAGGGTAAATTTCTCACTTAGCATTTTTTTGGAGATCTCCAAAGTAATGGATATTAAATGTGGAGCTCAAACTGAACTGAATCGATTCAATTCGAATCTATGAATCCATTACAAGTTCTATTTTAATAATTCATGTGTTGCCTTTCTTTAGGATTCTCATCTCTAAGAAAAAACTCTTCTTTCCTTGGTATCAAACACTGTTCAAGGTGAAAGTCCAAGATCACAAAAAGAACCCCTTAAGTCTCTTTTGCATCAACTATTCTGTAATTTTATGTGTCTCTAACAAAGTCATACATTGTTCCAGCTTGAAGGCTATTTTTATACTTGTGCTACATGAAATTAAATGGTACAAGAATCACTGTTTACGAGAGAAGGAGAAAGAGGATGATAGTTGTGGTGAATTAATTATCTTGCACATCAAAAGAAGTGTGTTTGTCGGAAAGTCATAATTACACATTGTTCCACCTTGAGAGCTACTTGTGTACCTATGCTACATGAAGTTAAATGGTACAAGGAGCATTGCTTGCCGGAGAAGAAGGGGAGGAGGATAGTTGTGGTGAATTTATCATTTTGCACATCAAAATAAGCCCACTTGAGTCTCACGTGTTTTAATTTGGTCAAAAATTTAATTAATGTTATTAAAATTAGACTAATTAAGACAAAATACAAAATTCAGGATTAAATCAAATTAATTAAAATTATAAGAACTAAAATTGGCACAATTGACAAAGTACAAAAACAACTAGAGTAATTTGTTCAAATATAAATTATTTTAGTGAAAGACAAAAAAAATAATAATATAATTTATTTATTGGTAATTTTTTCGTTAATTTATACCTTTTGATTGTCTTGGAATAGAAATAAATGATCGACTAGGTAGTTGTGTGAAATTTAAATTAATAAGAGGAAAATTTTAAATATGTAAGATTTATACCAAAAAAAATTAACAAGAATGATGTGATGTTATCATTATTATAAATAAATTTATATTTAATGGTGTTTTAAAGGCTCATAATGAATCATATCGTTATGTATGAATTTTTTGTTTGTATAACATTACAGGTCTAATCGTAGAGAGGTGACCTCTGAGGTTCACCCAGCAGAGCCACTCAACCATGTAGTAGTAAGTCGCGAACTCGTAAACAGGTATCAATTTGAACCCACACTCTTGACACTATATACTGTTTGTTCAGGCCTAGAAAGTTCGTCTTACCAACCATATGTACTCTCGCTCAAATAGCTAGCTCCGAAAAAAATAAAATATGAAATCTCAAAGTTTCTATCTCAAGAACTTACCAAATTATCACACCTCCTTGGATTATTGTATAGTATTAAAATAAAAAAAATAAAAATTAAAAAAAAAAAGTAAAAACGTGAGTTAAGAGTTTAGGATGTGTTTTCGGGAAGTGAGTTAAGTTAAAATAATTTACTAAAAAATAAAATAGATTAAAATAATCAATAAAATAAAATGTCACATTAATTTATAATCATTTCACTTTTTCTCTCACAATTATCAAATCAACTAAAAAAAAATTCAACTATCTTCCTACACAATTATTTTAACCTAAATAACTAAAAACTCAAATAACCTACTTCCCAAACAAAGCGTTCCGAAAACGACACCCTCGACTCAACAATCCTGCAGGACTCATCTTTAACCATTAAGATTGTATTTAGAATATAGATTTTAAATAAATAAAATATATATATATATATATATGTAAAATGTAAGTAAAATATAATTATATTCGCATAATGATCTTTTGTTCAAAGTTTCACATTGTGTGTGTTTGAGAAGATGGTAAAAAGTTGACTTTTGATTTTTTACCAAACTTTTTGACATTTTTTAGAAAGTGATTTGAGAAGATAGTTAAAAGTTACTTTTGACTTTTTTTTGTTAATATTTATTTATGATGTCACATCATAATAAAATAACTAAACTACTTCACCCAATTTTTACTCATATATAACCCTAAATAACATAAAAAGTATAATTATAAATTCATATATAATTTTTTTACACTCGTCAAATAATTCCATAACTAAAAGTCATCTAATTTTTTTGAAAAATGAGTGAGAGCACTAATTAGTGCCACCACTAATGATGTGATAGTAGGTCTCACCCACTGCCACAATGTTGTCGTGTCTTTTTTTTTTTTTTTTTTTTTTTTTTTTTAAAGTGAATGCTACATCATTAATAGTTGCTTTAAAACACCACTTTTAGTGGTCTCTATCATTGTCCCTTTTTTTTAGCCCTCCAGCTATAAACGCAGCTTTTAACCTAACTTGCCAAAAGAATCTGGACCAACTTTACTAGCTAGCACGTGGGTTGAAATTATGAAAACAACACTGCTCGGACCTACAGTGGGGTGACCCCCAGCACCCTCACCTCCACATGGAGGGCTGTGAGAGCAAGGTTGAGAAAAAATAAAATAAAATAAAATAAATAAATTTGAGCCAATCAAAAAACAGTGGTGGTGGCGGAGGTCTGGGGCATTTTCCTTATGAAAAGCGAAGCATGAGTAGTTCTTGTGGCACGTGATTTTTTGTCATTAAAAGTTATATTTTAAATTATTTTATTTTCTCTATCTTAAAATATTAATTTTTTATTTTATTTTTCCTTTTTTAAAAATATTATTCATTGTTTTTGGTTCTTATTTTCTAAACTCATTTCTTTTTTAAATTTTAGATTTTTTATTTGATTATTTTAAAACCGGACAAAGTTTTCAAAATTTGACTTGTGATTACTCTTTTTTGAGTTTACACTTTTTTTTTTGGAAAATGTACACTTTTTTGTATTTTTTAATCTTTTGGTACACTTTTTTGTACAAAGTTTTCATAAAATTTTCAAAATATGAAAATGTACATTTTATTTATTTTATTTTTTTTTTGTATTTTTTAACCTTTTTGGTATTTAGTGTATTAATAATGCGTTTCAAAAATTATTTGCACAATTTTTAAATATACATTTACAATTTCAAATATGAAGCAAAATTTATATTAACTTTAACAATTTATGAAAACAAATCGAAAATATAAATTTATGAGTGAAAATTTTATGATAAAGTCACACATTTAATGATAGGATATGTATCCATAAATGGATACATATTAAATTATGTTATCATGTACATATATAGCATGTACATATATATATATATATAACTAATATGAGAGTATTTTTTGATGTGATATTTTTAAAAAAATTATCTCTCCTTAAATTGGAGGAAAACTTAAATTTACAATAATGTATTTTTTTAAGAACCAAACAAAGATCTTTTTTCAAAATAGAGTTTTCAAATCACTTTTTAGAAAAATAATTCAAAAAAAAAGGAACCAAACATGATGATTCTCTTTTTAAAAATCAATAATTAAAACAACATGAATTTCTATTTTGTCATTCTTTTAAATTTAGAATAAATTACAGATATACATCCGGAGGTTTGTTTAAAATACAAATTGTCCCCCATGGTTTGAAAATTACAAATATCTCCATGTCAAAAAATTTTATTTAACAGAATTAATTAAAAAAGTGAAATTTCTAACTATTTACCTATACAATAATAAAATTATCTGAATTATTAATTGAAATAAAATTTTAACATTATCAAAAATTGTTAATTAACTTAATGATTTATTAATAAAATGACCTATTTGTTATGAAATTAGAAACCTTAAGGGCATAATGTAATTTCTAGAGTCACAGGGAATAATTTGTAATTTAAGTAAATTTCAGGATACGTATTTGTAATTTACCATTAAATTTATTATCATTAATATTTTTGAAGTGCAATAATTATACTACTAAAAAAGGTTAAATTTTCCCAAAAGGATTAGTGTGTTTGGTTTGAGTTTTCTGGATTAAATTTTTTGAAAACTGAGTTTTTTGATTTTCGTATTTTTTTTGTTTTTAGTGAATATTTTTTAAATTTTAAACATTTTTTTTACTTTTTTAGATGCACTTTATTTAGATGTATCTAAAAAGTAAAAAATTTATGAAAAAATATTTTAAAAAATTAATAAATACATAAAAATACAAAAAATTACTGAATTCTTATATTTTTTTTGTATTTTTGGTATTTAGTGAATTTTTAAAAGATTTTTTTTATAATTTTTTTTGTTTTTTAGGTATATTTATGTTAGGTGTGTTTAAAAAGTAAAAAAATTGCTTAAAATATTAAAAAAATTCAGTAAAAAAATATAAAAAATATAAAAAATAAAATTTTCTGAAAAGTGTTTTTCTGAAAAATAAAAACAAATACGCTGATTAATATTTTGAGACAGAACGTAATATGTTTTCAGTTGTAAAATTATTTATTCAGATTCATGCATATTGAGATTTTTATCAATTTTTTACTTAGATCTTTGTGTTCTAATGTAATTTTCAATGGTTTCTATCATTTGATGTACGTATAGTTGACGTGGTCCTTCTCTACCCTTTCCTCTACCATCGCGATCGTTGCCGCCACGTCATTCTCCTCTGCCATCGCACCCCCTCTCCCGCCGTGAATCCCCAGGCCAGCCCCCTACTCCTCTTTAAACCCTTCTAAAACCCTAGATCTAGGGTTTAGGGAGAAGGTGAGTAAAGAAGAAAAAGAAGAAAGAGGAGCAGGAAAAGAAAGAGAAGAAGAAGATGTGGTGGCAGCGGGATCGCCGATAGATTGCAAACGAGAAGGTGGCAAAGGAAGAAATAGATTGCAAACGAGAGGGTGGCAAAGGAAGAAACAAAATTGCAGAAGTGGCGACAGAGGTGACTCCAGCAAAGAGACGATGGAGGTGGAGAGACAAGTGAGTTGGGTAAAGTTGAGATTAAATGAAGTGTTCAACATAAAAGAAAAAAGTTTAAAATTTTAATTGGGGTGTACAAAGGAATGGGTGTTCAACCAAGTTATTAGGTTGCATTTGGAGCCACCACCGAGCATAATGATTAAAATACAAAATTTTTACTAATTTTACTTAACAGAAATAGACAAATAATTTAAATTAAAAACAACTCAAAATATTAAGATTTAAATTACTAATAAAATTAAAAATTCAAGATTTATTTTGTTACAAAACTTAAATCCTGAATTTAGTTTTTTTTTAATTTCTCCTCTCTTTTTTTAATGACATAAGTAATGTGGATCTAAATATGACTGAGAAAGATTTCAATTAGGGAGACTGAGGTGATGTTTGGTTCGTTGAAATAAAAATAGTTCTAATAAAATGATTATCTTTTAGTCTTTTTAGCTTTCTATTTAGCCTTACCAAAAAAAAAAAAAAATTTCTTTTCTCTTTCGATTGTTAAGTTGAAAAGAAAAGAAGAAAAAAAAAAAATTCACCCTTATCTTATTTGAATATATTGCATAAAAAATTTGGCAAACTATTACAAAATTAGATTAGTAAAATAGTCTTTCATGTTTCTAATTCTTTAGTACTTAAATGGACAATTTTGATACTATACAAAATCAAATAAGCATTTCATTCATTCTCTCCATTTTACAGATATTCAAATAGTGGATATAAGAGCAATTAATTAATTTTTCTCCAACTTTTTTTTTCTTTTTCTCCCATTTTTCTCCTCAATAATCCAAATAGGAGATTAAGACCAATAGATTTGATTTTTATTTTTATTTTTATTTTTTATTTTTTTGTTACAGGAAAATTAGGGATGGCAATTTAAACCCAGCTCGACAGGGACCCGACCCCCCGATCCCGATCAGAATGGTTTTTTCTCGAAAAATACCCCCGTGGGGACGGGGATGGTATTTGAAATTAAATCCCCGATTAGTTTCATGCCAGGGACGGGGATAGCCTTCACAGCCCGGCCCCGTTCCCTTTTCTCCCCGAAGTGAAATTACTATAATACCCCTTTATATATATATATAGATATATAAACCAAACCCAAAAAATAGACCTAATTCACTCTGGCCTCACACGGCCTCTCATCTCTCTCTCTCTCTCTCTCTCTCTCTCTCTCTCTCTAAAAGCCTCCCTCCTTCGCCGCTGACACGCTGTCCTCCTCTCTTTCACCGCTAGTGCCGATCTCCCTCACTCTGCTACCCTCCTCTCCCTCCTCATCCGTTGTCGTCGTCTCTCTTCTCCCATCACCATTGAACTTAGATCTGCAAACTCAGATCTCGACCGTCAACGCCAGATCCTCTCATTCGGCGATCTCTCTCTCTCTCTCTCTCTCTCTCTCTGTACTTAGATGTCTCTCAGATCTCTCTCTCTCCCTTTGTGATGTTGATGATGTTGGTTTTGATGTTGTTTGATGACGATGTTGGTGTTGATGTTGTTCGATGATGATGTTGCTGTTGCTAACTTGTTACTGTTTGGATTTTTTTTTTTCTTTTTTTTTTGTTGGTCCGGGGAACTTTCGGGGTCAGGGAAACCCGATCCCCGTTGGGGGCGAGGGCGGGGACGGAGACTGTGATAGGTTCGCCGTCGGGGATCGGGGCCGGGGACGGGGAAGTTTTTATCATCTAAGATCGGGGACAGAGAGTGTGGTCCTCGGCCCCGCCCCGGCCCGTTGCCATTTTTAAGGAAAATCCTCCCTACCCTCCCGCAGGTCCAAGGCAGCGCTCCTTGCAAAGATCACCAGGGTGTCCTGTTAGCCGTTCCGAGCGAGGAGACTATAACCTGGGAACTTACCCCGACCTCCCAAGACAAGTTTCACTTAAGTCAGGACTCGCACAGCGGGGAGCATTGAACCCACACCAAGTGCTGATTAGACAACTTAAGAGCCAACCTCCTAACCAACTGTGCTTCGCCCAAGAGATTAGCTCAGGGAGAGGGAATTGAACCTGTGACCTTGGAGCTTAAACCCCAAGCCTTAACCATAATGCTACCCATCGTGAGTTTTTTTATTTTTTATTACCTCTCTAAATCACTTAATCCAAACAAATAAACTAATTTTAGATTTCATGATGAGAAGGCTCTTAGGCATAGTAGGAATGAAAAGATGGAATCAAAATCTCTTTCAATGATGAAAATGCGATTCTTTGTTCAGTTATCAAGACAAAATGAGATAATCAGTGTTTGGAATTGACTTTTTTTTTATTTTTTGCCATTTTTAGTGATTTTTAAAATAAAAAATTTAAAAGTTTTATGTTTCTACATTCAACCCAACAAGATGAACTAAAAAGTCCAAAAAAAAGTTCTCAAAAGATTTAAAAAAATAAAAAATAATATACTTTTTAGAAGAAATCTCATTTTGCTTCCAAATTATATTTCGATGATCAATTTAACTATAATATTTCTTATAATTTCAATTTTACACTTGAAACAATTCAATTTTTGATCAATTTCACCTTTGTCATCAACTGCCATCTATTAATCAGACAACACTTATTATTGTCTTTATTTGAAATTTCATTTTACCCCACAAACTATCTCCAAGATATCAATTAGATCCTTAAACAATATAAATCTAAGATCTAATCGATATTTTTTAGATAGTTTGAGAGACAAAATAAAATTTCAAACAAAATTTTAGTACCACATAAGCAATGTCCGTTTGATTATAAAAGACAACTAACAACAGCGAATAAAATTGATCAAAAATCAAATAATTTAGTGGCAAAATTAAAATTATAAGTACATAGATTAAATTGATCATCAAGGTATAATTAGAAAGGTAAAATACAATTTTCTCGGACTTTTAAGCCTATTTTGACTTTTAATTTCTTTTTGAAAATTTTCAATTTTATTTTATTTTTAGATTAGTTTACACAAGACGGACGGCAAAAGTAAAACATTTGACACAATTTTTTTTAAAAATCAATAAAGATTAAAAAAAAAAAAAAAATGTGGCTTAATCCTATTCCCACCTGCAATGAGAATCTCACATTCTTTGAAAGATGTGACTTGTTGAAGAATAAAACAATAAATATGTCTTTAATATTTAAAATTATATCATATTGCTATTTGAATTGTATTAACATAAAGAAAAAAATAAATTAAATAAAACCATTTCTAACCAGTAATGGGATTCATAGCGTAATAAAATTTCCACATAACCTGAGTCTATAGAAAGTCCACCAAGCAAATGAGAGTGTAAAATTGTATAGAACATAAAAATTTTCTTTCTTTCTTATATACAAATTCAGCTTGTGCTAGAACTCTGCTCAACAAATATCAGTTACAACTCAGAAGTGTAATGGACACCAGTTCCTAACCGAGCAGGTCGTTCCAACATAAGATTTAAATTGCATTATAAGGCATTGTCAGCATAAACATTCCAACATAAGATTTAAATTGCATATAAATTGCATTATAAGGCATTGTCAGCACTAACATCTATGCCCGACCGCGTTGCTGCAGTAGGGCACTTATGCCATGCTCCCTCTTCTACCATTCAAACCATCAGAATGCTTTTGGTCATAGACCGGGGGGTTTAAGTAGCGGAACCAACCCAAATATTCCTTCCACATCCACTGGAATACCCACAACACGGCTAACTATTTCTGGTGTTGATGTCTTGCTTTTCCAGGTGCTGAACCATGGTCCACCTCCAACTTCTACTGCTGCCATGTTACTTGTAACATCCAATATAATCTACATGTTTAAAAAATAAAATAAAATAAAAAATCAACGCATTGCACATTTAGGAACAAGATTCATAAAATGTATAATGTAATGAACTGCTAAGGTTCAATGATAAATTCGTTTTGCATGCAAAAAAAACAATCCTCAATTTTATTGAAAAAATAATGAGGACGATCATGAGTTGCCTTCCAGACACGGAGAAATAATGTGACTGCACTATCTTAACCATGCACATGTTGAGAATAACCTTGATAGAATTCAAGAAAAAAACAAAATGTAAAATCGCACTAGTTTGTCAGGAATCAAATCTGAGCAAATCTAAGGAAATCTTTGATCATTGTCAAATGAAACAGAGACACAATAATATATTGTTATCGTTTAAATAGGCCGAATAAAAATGAAATGAAGTTCTATGAGCAATGTGAACTCTGCCATAAATTGCAGCAGTTCCTCTTCATTTTAATGAAGCCCTAAATTTCACAAGAGAAAATTGTGAAAAATGGATAGATCAAAAAAGTGCAAAAGTAGCAGTGAACTTCCGAAGCATTCATCATTTTATTGCTTGTTTAGCAATGCATGTGTTTTTATTATTATTATTATTATTATTATTATTATTATTATTATTATTATTATTATTATTATTATTTTATGCTATAATATTGACAGACAGATTCAAATATGAAAGAACAAAGTAGACTTCTCATATTTACACCTGTTTTTTCTTTTCTTTCTTCTTTTTCCTGCTGCTAAAATTTTGAATGGAGGACCTACAGATACTAAAGATTTTCACAAAAGTCTGGGTCCTTACAGTTAAAACCCAATTAAGTAAAGTCGTGCCAGTCCTAAGGGGTGGTTTAGGATGACCTAAATAAGTGCACTTTTTGACTTTTTATGAAATATGAGTTGGGTTTGAAGTGATGTAGTAGAGAGGTGATGTGACTTAAATAAGATGATGTGACTTAAATAGGATAATGACTTTTTAAACTTTTAGACTTTTTTAGGATACCCCAAACAAGGCCTAAATCTGTTCGGAGACAATAATTAAACTACTTTATGTTATATGTATACATAATGAATACAAACTACACCTGCAGAGTATTGGGCTGAAAAAGCTGAATCACTACCTTAGTTAAGATGAGAATAACATTGGGTTGGAGTTCAATAGTTTGAGTGGAAAGGACTTGATATTTCTTCTCCAACTTACAAACTGACGGACACTAAAGTATGAGAAACGAAACACACCTTTCCCTCACTGCCATTGTATGTCCGTTCCCACAATTTCAGTCTTAAGTCACCAAAACAAGTATCTTTGCAAGCTGGAGCGAGGCCAGCTTCTGAGGTGGGAGCTCGCAAAGTTGTACCTGGATCCTTAGTTGTTGCCTCCAGTTCTACCTGCGGAGAAAATATTTGAATTTCATTTTTCTGGAGATAACTACAGGACATTTTCAAGATATTGCATAAGATCATCTTGACACTTGGCCAGATGAAGGGAACTGACCAACATTTGAGGTCACCGATTTTGCTTCCAAAGAAAGTTTTGTCATAGAAGGATACCACTAGTAGATAGAACAGACGAAAACAAACCTAATAGATACACAATTACCTTATGTGTTTCATTCTCTGCAGACACACACCAGTGACCCCATGGAGCAATTTCAAAATCAACAACTCCATTCCATGGCACAAATTCATAGAAAATTCCTTCATAGTGAATGCCAATCTGCATAAGTATGTAATCATCACTAGTCATTCACTACCTAAAATATAATTGTGTAGTTCCTACAAGGAAGGACCTGAAAACAGAATATACAATTTTACAATGACCAGAAAGTTAGATTTATCTCCAGATACTAGCTTCAACTATGCTGTTTTCGTACGGGAAACCAAATGGTGCTATGTGCATTAAACATAACACTATTTAGCACTGATAAAGGTGTTAGATCAACACTAGTACCAAAAGCTTTAGATGTAAGGAAATGAGCCACACAATGCATATCAAGCTCTCCAACACCCTCCGTCACGCCCAACCATGTCTTGCACATGGAAATGCAATCATCCAAACATAGAAAGAAACATAATGCAGAAACAAATACAGATGGAGAGACTTGAACCCAAGACTTCCCCCAACATGAGCTCTAATACCATGTTAAATCACTAGTCCCCAAAACCTAAGTTTTTAAGAAAGTGGCCAAAAAATGCATATCAAGCTCCCCAACAAAAGGAATCTCAAAACTATGATGTAATTAAATAGCAATATTTAGTGAGAATAATATGTGGATGAAACAGGAGAAAATTAATTTTGGGCTGAAAGACAAGGAGTCCTTCAGTGTCTTAAGCATTAGAGCTAACCAAAGAAATGAACCAACTTAAGTCAATCTGAGTTTTTTTTTTTTTTTTAAACAAACAAACAAACCATAACTTGTCTTACTGCTGAAGAAGAGTACTATAACACCAGCAGTCCATTACAAAGAGAAATGCAAAGAAGGAAATGTACACAAAGCAAATGCAATAAAGCTTGATATTCATATTTGCTTATACATTAGGAGAATTCTGTTAAAGAAATCCTGTTTTGTCCCAAGTCAAAAGGTGCACATATACATATAGATACACCCAGAAACACAAACATTGTATACTTTCATCCTTTCTTCCTACGTTTGCAATATATCCTTCTCCTTAGATTTATTTTCATCTGAAGAAATTCTTTTTTTGACAGATACATAATAGAAGCAAAAATAAGGAAAGAAGAGAAAAAGTGATGCAGGAACTCTCACAGAAAATTACCATTGCAGCATTTTCAAATGTCTCTGTAACTCCAGGAAGTTGCCTCAATCCACCTCCTGCAGTCAAAGCAACCTCTCCACTTGCACCTTCAAAGACATTACATTGAACCTATAGAGAGAGAGAGAGAGAGAGAGAGAGAAATGTCCTTACAAAGATGTAGCACTAGAAAAAGTTACAACGGCTTGGAAAACCATAATGTCCACTTTGGTAGACCAGAATGCAGTCCATAGCCAAAATTGGAATCTAGATGTATTCTTCATAGTTTTTTTGCATCTAGCAGACAAGCATTCCCCTTCATTTTCTTAGTTTCAGAAATAATTTATGTATTACAAATTAGGGGAAGAAAACCACCCATATGAATAGCCAAATTATCTAGGATCTCGATACAAAAGCAGAAACCTAGGCCAAAAGAGTCTTTAATTTCATTTTTATGGACCCGCACACCTTAATTATCTATTGCCTTTCTTCAATCAGTACTAGTAAAATGAAATTGAAGAACCCCAACAAACTTAAAAAACCATCGAGAAAAACAAGATGAACTTTTTACAGCAAGCAGAAGCCTAGGCCAAAAGGGTCTTCTAATTTCATTTTTATGGACCGGCACACCTTAATTATATATTGCTTTTCTTCAAGCAGTACAAGTAAAATGAAATTGATGAAACCCAACAAACCTAAAAAACCATCAAGAAAAACAAGATGAAATTTTATTACAGCAAGATTCCTAGGAAGGGAGAATCATTTACCCAAAACCACTTTCTTGGGAAGGCTCCACCCCAATTTTTTTCTGAATATGAAGGGGCATTTTGGAACTCAAACCTTTCACCACCCCACTCTATCCAACCTGGAACAAAAATTTAGCACCTAAGGATATGTTGTCTGAAATACATATACAAGTATTAGAAAAGACATTTCTAATTTTCAGCACATGGCATATAAAGCAAAGGATAAAAGATGACATGACCCAGAAGAAAATGTCTTCATTATTAACTTTTTTGAGGCACCAATTTACTAAACTACTGTTGGGATATTTGATAGAGAAATTATTTAAACCAATGGCAAGCATAAGCAAAGTAAAACACCAATTGTGATCAACATTTTCCAAAAAAATATGACTTAAAGGGAGGCCAAAGTTTTGATGATTCTTTGCTAGTGTAAACATCCCAAGTATTTCTACCACCTAACTCAACAAGCCTTAATCTGTATTACTTCGGTCAGCCACATGGATCTATTCTTCCATATGGCTCTCTTCAAAAAATTCAAAGCCATATTTTGGTCAAAAGAAGTTAATGTTGTCCTTTCTCATTACCTCAACCCAACCAACCTCCCCATTGTTCTATCTCCGATTCATAACTAGAGCATGGAGCCGATAATAGAGACAGATATATAGAAAGTGTGAAGTGAGGGATCTTTCTAGGTAGCCAGTCTTTACTTAACTCGGCCCAAGCAATGCCCAAAGACTCCAATGCCTTTCTTGGTTGGACCAACCCAACCGGCGATTTCCGTCTTCCTGAATTGGAAGAGCAAGAACAAGTCTAATCTTCCTCTCATAGTTTTCACACCATAGACTTGGATAAACTCACTCCCCGTAGCATGTAGGCCAAACCATCTCAAACCAATGCCTGATATTCTATGTTGTGTAATTGACAGTGAAAATCCATGAAAACATAAAAACAAAAAACATGATTTTTAAATGGTTCATCACCCACCATTGGGCAACATTCACATGCCAAAATAATTAACACTAGTAGGGCTGTGCAAAAAACGGACCAATCTACACTGACCCGAGATAGACAACACAAAAAAAATTCAAAAAGTCTGTCAGTAATGACCAGTAATATTCTCAGGTATCATATGTCCAACGATATTTCCACCCAATATATAGTTCCAAATTTCAAATTAATACATGTTCCTTGTTATGTTAGGACTTGGGAGTTAAAAGAGTACATTGCAAATGTTTCCAGGTGACAATAAGTCCACAGTTTGAGTTGTTTCTACTGTTGCACCCCAATTATACAGTATTCAGCTTAGAGCTTTTGCTCCTGAGAATGGAATTCCCAAGATTTTGCAATAAACAGTTAAGGTGCAGTAATACTTCTAAATGCAGAGTGAGTTAGAATAATAAACTTGAACATTGAGTCACTATTGCATTCACATTCAAGAAAAAAGGTGAATAGGATGGCACACTTCACAGAATAGCACTTAATAGCAAGACATGGAGCAATCCAAGTAGTAGCATAAATTGGGAATAAGACAGAAATTAACAAATTACCTGTTGAAAGTCCTCCAGCCATGCATATTTGCCAATGAGGTTCAAATACAGGAAAAGCAGCAAGCCAGCCAGCTGTGGACTTCTGTTTAGACGCAACATTGCCCCACCCATAAAGAGGGCGGGTACTGTACTCCCAGCGTGCAGTTTTTACAATATCCACATAATCTGTCCTGTCATTGTAAGGTATGTCATGTCAAACAGTCAAATTTTAACTGATCAAATTAAGTCAGACTGGCATGATAATGTGCAGACTGGCATGGTATGTCTCAAACAAATTACAACTAGGGTTGGTTCTGTGCTGGGGAAAAGATGACATTTTATTTATCATGCATGGATTTTGAAATTTTTGCAGAGAGACTCATCCTATACAAACCTGCCTTCTCAAGCAATATAACGTCAACAACTACCATGAACGATGAAATCAACATATTATAATCTAGTTTTACTAAAAAAAATCTTGGAAAAAGAGAGATAAGGGAAAATTCACACCAATATCATGATGAGGCTGTCCCACAAATTTTAACAGAAGAATCGAAAATAAACCCAAATAAGACAGATGGGCAAAAAAGTTAATGCCCCTTTCAATACAAACAGCACAGATCTACACAATTTTTTTGGGGAGTTCATGAAACAATACATTTCATAATATTTTGGTAGAAATCTTCATAACACTTATAGTGGGACCTCCAAACTCTAGACATATATTACAAAAAGACCTCGACAAGAAAGAACATATTTAATTTGGTCCCACAACACTACTGTCCTTGTTGCCTTGAACAAAGAGATATTTGGACTAGGGCAAACTTCACTTTACCTCCTTCTAGTTTGGGCCATGTGCGGATTACCCCCCTATCATTTGGAAATAACCACATAACCCCTATGTGGTTTGTGGACTAAGAGCACACACTTCTGTTAACAGAACATGTAAATTGACCTTTATACCTTCATCTTCTTCATCTCTTCTCTTCTAAATTAAACCTATATATATATATATATCTTCTTCCATGGTTGCCAACTGTGACAAATTCAACTTCTGCAATCAGCACCCAAGTGGCACACACATGATTGCAAACCTTACCCATTCTATTTTTACTTCCATTTTGTGATTTGCATCTGTTGTGTGTGTGTGTATATATATATATATGAGACCACTATTATTTAATTGCAAGGGATGAGGTGCCATTGCTATCAAGTTAAGATAGATTTTAAGAATATCATTTAATTTCTATGTAATTACAAATCCTCTATCTTTTCACCTGTCTTAAAATTCAAATTTTTACCATTAAAATTCAGACTTTTCACTTGCTTCTGTTAGTCTTTCATAAAACCCAGTTTAACTAATCTTTGCTAATATATATATATGTGTGTGTGTGTGTGTGTGTGTGTGTGTGTGTGTGAGTATATATATGCATAATTGCAATCGGTTTAACACCCATTTTAACCCATAATAGCTATATATATGTGCATAATTATTATCAAATTAAATTAGAATTACTTTTATAAAGTAGAGAGAGAAACAGAAGTGGGGGAAGATGGGTTTCCATGGAAGCAAACAAAGGCAACAAATCACATTCAAAGATGTGAGGCCATTTTACAACCAACATGTGTATTTATATGAGCTAAATGGTTATTGTGATGTTTTTCATGAAGTATAGGAGGTGTTGATCACTGTGTAGAAATGGAGTAGATAGAGATATAGTAGAGAGAGAAAAAAGAATGGCCTTTTTTTATATATTTGAAGCTGTGAAAGGGATATTTTCGTTTTCAAAATGAACCTACTCTCCACACAGGCGAGTGGTTCTCACATTCCATTATGTTAGACAAAAAAGCTAAAAGTGTACTTTAGTCCACAAACCACATGGGGTTATGTGGTTATTTCCAAATGATAGGGGGGTAATCCACACATGGACCAAACCACAATGGGGTAAAGTGAAGTTTGCCCTTTGGATTATTGAAATACTTGAAACCAAATCAACACTTTTGAATTTATTATATCTACCTAAAAATTTAGGGTAAATAAAAAATCTACCCCCTGAACTAGGTCCAATTTCCACTTTACACCGTGAATTTTATAATGCCAATGCAGTCCCTAAGCTTTAATGAGGGTCAACTTAACTACAACATTTAACAAGAGTATTGTACATTCATAAATTGTTTCGAGTATTTTTTTGCAATAAAAACCTAATATTTTTGTTTCCAAAACAAGTTTTAATTCCACAACAAAACCACTATTGCCAAACACCTTTACCTTGCCGGTGGTACGAACATAAATTAGTTAATCTCCACTTTTTCCAGTTACCGTCTGTAACATAACACTAACATCCATCAACACCATCAACACCCAAATCTGTGAAAGTACCAACTTCTCACGTATACCTGTAGGCTGTAGCAACATCACCTCCAACAGTGTCACCTTCATATCTCCAAACCCCATTATTAACAAATGTGAAATCATCAATTCATAGTCATGTTACATGTATAACAGCCTCCTTCCAATAAGAGAAGCTATTATACAGGCCTATTAGTGCACAGATAGAGAATCAGAAGAACATTAAAAAACAAATCCAATTGAAAAACATATACGAAACAAAAGACATCAAAACAAGAAATCTACTCCTCTCATTTTACCCTCACTCAGTACCATTTTTATTACCCGTAGTCATGCATATTTGAGCAGTGAATTGCTGATTTCAAATTAAGTTTCTTTCTTTTCATCATAAAATGAGCAAATGTATTAACCCCAAGGGGTTGGCCTGGTGGCAAGACCTTGGGTCTTGAGGATGTGCTCCCTCCAAGGTTCAGGGATCGAAACCTCTTAGGTGCAAACAATTTCTTGAGGTTACCGTGGTGCACTTGCGGGAAACTCCTTACCAAGAGCTTGTGCACCCCTAGGGATTAGTCGGGTTTTGATCCGGATACCCCAGTGCCAATCAAAAAAAAATGAAAAAGAAAAAGAGCAAATGTATTGACTTCTAATTAATGGGAAGAACAGGTTCCTTACCAAGAGCTTGTGCACCCTAGGGATTAGTCAGGTTTTGATCCGGATACCCCAGTGCCAATCAAAAAAAAAAAAAAAAAAAAAGAGCAAATGTATTGACTTCTAATTAATGGGAAGAACAGGTTCAACTCAATCTCAAACCTATCCAATGAAATGTTGGGATAGTATGGGTCTTAATAAATACTGATCACTGACCACTCAACCAAATTTTGGAGTAAAGGTATTTTAGTTGAGGAGGAGACGGCAATCTCTATTTTCAGTAGCTTTCTGATCATAAGTAAAAAACTGCACCAGCCATGGACGTAAAGCCCTAGTTTTGGGGTGAACCACATAAAACGATGTCTAGGGAGGGTAAGATGTACACCATAATACATGTAAAATAGCACCTGAAGTGGTGTGGTGACCATTCCCTGCTAGCTAGCACTAGTGCCAGCATACACTCACACTCACACCTCATGCTGAAAGATCAATCCAACACAACTCTAAATCCTCTAAAAAAATATTGCCGAAATTTTCAAAACTAAGATTATAAATCGGGCATAGCACAAGAAGCAGCAGGGGAATTCTGGCCAGCAGCGAATGAATTAAGATTATAGGATTGGTATGAAAATTAAGTTTACAATTATAGGGTCAAATATTTGAATTTTGGGATAGTTTTTGGGCTTTTCAGTAGCTGGCCGTGGCTGCAAATATTAATAACAGTGCTGGAAATTAAATTAAAAAAGAATATGAAGGGGGGCTAGAAAAAATTATCAATCCTATGTATGCATCAGCCATGCTAGATCCTAGGTTCACAAGTTTGTTAACTATCAATAGTCACTGAACAAAGAGGAGAATTCAGCTAGTATAAAGAAGCTCTTGTACCATGTCACAGTCCAGAAATTAAAAGAAGACAAAAATCTTTGAGACCAATGACGCTCTAATAATCATTGATCATATCACATATGTAATGAAGAAGAGATGGAGAATCATACATAATCCATGTCAGCAAAAATTAAGATATCATACGGGTTTATTTATTGATTAGTATCTTAACAAATTATACTAGAGAAGATTAAATGAAGACAATAATCATTAAGATCAATGAAACTCTAATAATCATGGACATATCAGATATGTAATGAAGAAGAGATGGAGAATCATACATAACATAATCCTTGTCAGCAAAGATTAAGATGTCACAAGGGTTTTCAATTATTCATCAGTATCTTAACAAATTATACTAGAGAATGAATAATTGATTGTAAGAACCCAAAGAATGTTATATGTGGAGCAGAGAAGCTCCAGTACAATATTTAGGAGGAATAAATTGAATGGTCCTGAAGAAGAAAACAAGAAGACAGAGAACCAAAAAGTGATGAATACAAGTTTTAAATCCAAATCTCCTTTAAAGAAAAATGAACAAAGTACACTCAACAAATAAAAACTGGAAAGTCGTAAATCCTATCCAAATAAATCGGAAGTTAAAAAATTCTTTCTGTATGTGATCATGAAGCTTGTTTATCTATTACTCATATACATATTGCAATAAATTGATATTATGTTCTAGTCAAGATGCAAAACTATTATATGATTTTAGCAGCAATAAAATACATGATTCAAAATATCTCCAACAAGTAACCAAAGAGAGGCACACCTCCCATCATCACGAATGAAACCTTGATGCCAAAGTGGGGTTACTTGGAAACCTTCCATCACCCTTTGATTAAACTCCTGTACAAGAGATGGATTGGAAAGAAAATACAATAAATATTAGTTAGTATGATCTGCATCATATAATCATGAACTACCATTAAATATAATCTCCATCTTGGTGTTTAATAACATTATGAGATATTAACCACATTTGCATGAAGAAAAAGACCATGAAGAGAGAAAAATATAGAAAATAAATGTCTAAATCCAATAGTAAGGTCATACAAGTATTCAAAGTCTGAAGAATATCTTACCTTTTCAAGTTATAAGCTAATACTTACAGAAGTGGAAATCATTTCAGAAACGACAAAAAATATATCAATGCAATCCATTCAACCAACCAATAACAGTTTGAAGTAACCATTGCACAACCGTAGTTAGCATTCAAAAGCTATTACTGTCATGCAATAGATATCCATACAGGTTTAGACATCAAATAAAACTATTTCTATAGTTTCTAATACAATGCCTTGGAAAACCATAGTTGCACGAAATGGGGATGGGGAAGGGGGCGTGAATATATTTTACACATTAAATATATAAATATTTTCTAACAACTATTTTTCTTGCTTAGTTGTAATATATGTGTTAAAATATGAATAAATATTAGAGATTGATGTCAATTGCAAATTGTCTCCATTAAGTATAAATAAATATAATAATGCAAATAGAAAGTATTAGAATAAGCGTTAGTTGTTTTTCTTTTGTTTCTTTGAGATTTGTATGTTTGAGACATTCTATTTCACGTGGGAATGAGTTCCCTCCTCAACAGAAGTGAGTTTCTTACAAATTTCTTATTTAGGAGAGCATAATCAAATTTTTTAGTAAGAAACATCACGCAAGTAGGAGTTTCCTAGCGATTTAAAATTATGTCAAGTGTGAGAGAAATTAATACATAGGCATGACAAAAACTAATGATAGTAAATTGGAAATGAGAGATTGGAAAATAGGTGTGAGAAACTTCATGAATGTTAATAATGAAAAAATTATCCATATTCCACTTCTTTTTTATAAAAAGGAGGGAGGGGGGACATGTGGCTTGGTGGCTCAACTTTGATGGTTACCTGGATGCAAACACCATGTGTCATTTATTCTCACATGTGGCCCTTCAGTGTTAGATGAGAGCACTATGCTTTATTTGTTTCTCTTGTTATTTATTTATTGTTATTCATTACTATTACTCTTAGCTTTTTATTGTTTAGTATTATTTATTTGTTCTTTTCCTATTATTATTTTTTGGCCAAGTGAATTTTCCTAGAGCTTTATTCTAGTTTCATTTTATTTATTATCTTTTATCATGTCTCCTATAGGAAGAACGCCTTAATCCCTTTTACTACTTTGATAACTAATTCCATGTAAACCGGATTTTAAAAATTCACCCTTGCAATGTATGTACTTCAATTGTGCATAATACTGTGATAAAAATAAGGTATCCACAACTATTTGTCATCTACATGTTCAATCTTTACTTCTCCATTATTTCTACTTCTATTGTCATTAAAATTACATTCCATATATTCAATTTTATTTCTATTAATTTTAAATCCTTTTGACTCAATCCTTTTGACTCAATTGCTTCTCTCAAAATTTGTAATTTAGTGTTGTTTCCTTACTTAGTTTCATCCACTAATGCCATCTGTGAACAGCATACACCATAGGGCATCATCCTAAATGTGTTTAGTTATCTCATCCATAGCGAAGGCAAAAACAATGTCATCTATGAACAAAATACATCATAGGGCATCATCCTAAATGTGTTTAGTTACTTCATCCATAACTTAGGCAAATAGGTAAGGACTCATAACTGACCCTTGATACAACCCTACAATGATTGAAAATTCACCGGGGTCTCTTGCAGGTGATCTAATCATAATTAGAACTCCATCATACATGTCTTTTACAGCATCAATATACCATTTGGTCACAACTTGATAAAGTTCAAAACCCATGATTAAAGGAAACAAATACAAAAATTTACTCATAATCACATAATTCAATAAATTATGTACAAATCAGTTATATTTGAAAGACAATGTTTTAGAGAAAATCCAAGCGAAAAAAAATCAACATTTACATAGAAAGGAGATGATCCAAAGAAAGAAAACAACCTTAGGTGGAACCTCCTTATTTGGAGGCTTCTTGCCATTTTGAGCTATAAAAGTATTTCCCAGTGTCAGCTCATGCCTACCTATGCATCGACAAATTCTGGATGAGACAATCAATTATGATAAATCAAAATTCTAAAAGCATTAGATAAAAAATGGAACCAAGATAAATATGTGATTTTCCACAATAAAGCATGAAACTTCTCTTTCCACTGAAAAGAAGGGAGCTGAAGCAATCTGATTATATAAACACATGTAAGCCCTCACAAAATAGCAATCAAGTTTTTCATTAAAAAAATCCCATGTCAGCACTTCCGATAGTGAAATAATAATGAGATGATTGCACCAATATTTTAATAAATAAATACTCTAACCAGCATTCAGGCCAAGAAGGGGACAGATTGCAGTTACTAAATCACAAAGAAAATATACCAAAGAAAAGTCAATTATGCCTAAAGTGAATGGTTCTACTAATAAGGAACCATTATGAAGTTTTTCTGTTCCATTGAGAAACGAAAACAATAAGTCAAAATCTTAAGGCAATAGAAACTTACTTCCCCAGAAGTTACGAGATTCTTCAGTGTATTGACAAATATACTTGTCATCCGCACCAAGTATTTGAGCCCCAACTCCTGTAAATCGAGGTCCATGCTGTGCCTCTTCCAATCTTGTCAATTTTTTACGGAATGCTGGATTCTCCACAGAATACATAAAGCAGAAGCTCTGCCTCCGTTCTGGTATTGACACCTTGAAGTACCAACCCTCAAAAAATTTCCGGGTGCTTCCATCAAAATGATACCTGATTCAAGAACCCAATCACATATCAGAGTATGAAATATTGTACAGCTTTTCCCTTTCTTTCATTTTCTTTAACCTAAAACAAGAAAACAGAACACTCAACGAAACATTTCCTTATATTTTCTCTCATCTTATCAGCAACCAGAAATAGAATAAGAAAATTTTAAATATTATTTTCACTTGCTATTTTTTCAATTTTTTTCCCAGCAACCATGCAAGGCATAAATGAATTTATAATGCAATTTTTCCGTTCTTTCCTTCTCTCCAGAGCAACCAAATAGGATATAAGTCGGAACAATTAGGGCCAGCCCTAAGCATAAGCTGGCATAGCAGCCGTTTAGGGGGCCCCTATTTTTTAGGGCCGGCACTAAGCATAAGCCGGCAAAGCAGCCATTTAGGGGACCCAATTTTGACTCAAATCATAGGTCCCACACCTAGGTCCAGCCCTTATACTAAGCTCAAGAACAAAATTATTTTTATTAACCCTCAATCAAATGAAGCGCCCCAGCTAAAGTCCAAAATTCAAAGGCTGATTTTATCACCCGCCTATATGTATATACAACAAACTTATTTTGCACCCACCACACACAATTTCTACCTTAAGTCCCCAAGAGACCCCTTCTCATTTTTTACGCCTCTTTTTCATATCTCTCTTTGAAGCTCTCTGTCATCGCCAACCCCCATCGCCAACAACCACCACAATTGACGATTAATAACTAAAGAACTATCTTCATTAATAACTAAAAGTCCATACAAAAGCAAGAGTTGATTTAAATTTGCAATTTTTAGTTTTATTTTATTTGATTTTTTAAAATATATATACATATTATTGAGATATGGTTAGTTGTAAATTAAACTTGCACTATTTGCTAAACCCGTTGACTAAAAACCATCGGAATTACTCCACACCTAGTCCCATATTAGGAGTTCGCTTGGGAACCTAAAAAGCTCAAGGCGCCCCTAAGAACATTATAGGCAATCCGTGCTTCAAATGTATCAAGACATTCATGCGTCATTCAATAACATTTACAACTTACTAATTTTTTTTACATACAACATTAAACATATTTATGTTTATTTTTGGTAAAAGCAAATATAAAAATAGTTTTACCATAAATAAAAACATGTGTTTGATATGCACATGTTTTAAAAACTTACTTTTAAAAACAAGTGAGAGGGGTGGCCGGAAATGGTTGTCAGCCACCAAGGGTGGTGGCTAATAGTCTAACAGACGGTGGCCAGAGGTAATTGCCAGTGGGAGGTTGTTGGCTCACGGGAGATGGTGACCAAATGTGATAGGCAGCACTGCAATAGTGGTGATAACAAATGGATGGTAGAGGGAGGAATGAGTGAAATTTTGTTTTCTAAAGGAAGGAAACTGACTTCATTTTTTTTTACAAGAATTTAGTAAATTTTGTTAGATAAAATTCTCCATATAGACCAATTTCTTACCATTAGACAAAAAGGTAGTAGGCCCACATTTTGTAAACTATATAACATTTTCCATATAGACCAATTTCTTACCATTAGACATAAAGGTAGTAGGCCCACATTTTGTAAACTATATAACATTTTCCATTTTGTAAACTATTTACAATTTTTTGAAAACATATATAGACCCTAACAGGGACGGATGGAGGATAATCAATATACGGGTGCAAAAGTATGCTAGGGGTGCAAAGCCCAATAATTTTAAATTATTTTCAATATACTAGTATAATGCAATCGCTCCCATCCGCACACCCCCTCGATCCATCATTGGACCCTTAACCATCTTTTCTTTATAGTTTTCAAAAAAAAAAAATTAACTTTAAACAGTGAAAACTGAAAATTGTAAACAATGTTACAAAATGAACCCTCAATGTGAATACATACATACACACAAATATACATACAGAAATCATGAATACAAAAACCTCACTCAATAAATCTAGAAATAAGCAACTTACTAGCAATCAAAATTGATAACAACAACAGTTGTAAATTAAACAGCGCTTGATTATCGAATTACCCGCTGTGCGGAGTCCGGAGATCGCGATTGGGAGGCGTAGGCACATAAACGGGAGTGACAGACTCCGTCTTTTCGACCGTCAATGAACCAAGAGATTCAGACTGAGAAACAGCGGAGGCTGGTGCATTTGATCGACACCGTAGCTTCTTCGGAGTCCTAAACGATCGTTGCTTGAAAGATTGAGCAGGTTTGAGATTCTCTACTCGATTTACAGCTCTGGAATCAAGAAATGGAGTAGGAAGCCCCAAGTGTGGAGTCCTGTTGCAAAGTGAATAAACGTTCGCTTCCATTGAAATTTCAAGAATTTGGAGAGAGAGAGAGAGAGAGAATTCAGAACTCCAAACAAGAGGTGGCGGGGGTTCGGAGGAACGAAGTGGAAGGTAGGTGGTGTGACACGATTCTCTCTCCTCCTCTGCAATATCAATAACGTAGATTTGTTGTTGTCGGGGCTATATTAAAATAGAATAATGCTTGGACCCCTTTTGCGGGTCCCCCCTCACCCCCCAACGTGGCGGGGTGATTGGAGGAGTAGGAAAAAAAAGAAAAAGAAAAAGTAATCAATGAGAGAGAGAGGGGGTCAAAGGGGGTGGGGGGAAAAGGGGGATGAATCATTGTTGATTAAAATAATCAGAAATTAAGGCCTGGCTAGTCAATAAAAATAAAATAAATTAAAATAATTAATATGATAAAATATTATATTTAATTAATAATTATTTTATTAATTTTTTATAATTATTAAATTAATTATAATAAAAAATTAATTATCATCTCAAACACGATTTTTTTAATCAAATTAAAATGGTTAAATAATCAACTAAAATATTCTACGATCATGCTACGTAGCTCGAAATCGCGGCTCGAAACCGCGGCTCGACACCAAAACGACGTCGTTTTGGTGTCGAATTTTTTTTTTTTTTTTTTTTTTTTTCTTCTTCCCTGGTTTTCTTACAGAACGCAGAAGAAGAAGAAGAAGAAGAAAAAGGAGGGAGAAGAAAAGAAGGGAGGAGGAGGAGGAGGAAGGGGGCCATAAAAACCGGTTTGAGGAGGAGGGGAGGCTGGGCAGACGACGGGGCTGCGACGGCGGGGCTGGAGGAGGAAGGCGAGGACAACGGCGGGGCTGGGACGGCGGGACTGGGCTGCGACGAGGACGACCCACGGCGGGCAGACGACCCACGGCGAGGAGGAGGAAGGCGAGGACGGCGGGCAGACGACCCTCTCCTCTCTCAGACGACCCTCTCCTCTCTCTTTCTCCCTCTCCCTCTCTCCCTCTCTTGATTTCGAGCCAAAATTCGAGCCTCAACATTCGAGCACTCGATCATTTTCCAATATTCTATTGTCAGACGAGCACCAATTTATTGATTTTTTTTTATAAATATCTAAAAAAATCAAACTATTTATCTAAGAAACTCACTTTTTAAATTATTTAACCAACTAATCTGCTTTTTATAACACAAACTTAAAATACGGTAGCCCATTAATATTATAAATGTGGATCATGTAAAATCACATCTTCAAAATTTGCTTTTATTATAAAATCGCATTTTGAACTTATAATTTTAACAAAAGAATTATTTTAATAAGTAATTTAAAAAGTTAATCAATTTCGTGAATAGTTTAGGTGTCGTTTGGTAACACTTTACGTTTTCAGTTTATATTTACAAAAATTTAAAAAACTTAAATAAAAACTTGTTTGGTAAATTTTTTATTTATAAATCAATGGTCTCAGTTTATAAATTTGGCCAAAAAATGTAAACTCAAAAAATGAGTTTACGTTTTGAGTTTTTAGTTTTTTTTTTTTTACCATCCAACACTAGCCACCACCCGCCACCATATTCCACCACCGTCTTCCGCCACCATCACCCACCACCCACCACCCACCCCCCACCACCACCTGCCACCACCACTCACCACTCACCTGCCACCACCACCCATCACCCACCTGCCACCCACTCGCCACCACCACCCACCCCTCGCCGCCACCACCACCCGCTACCACCATTCACCACCCACTTGCCACCACCATCCTCCACCAGCCACCTGCCACCCACTCGTCACCACCACCCACCACCACCACCACCACCATCACCCACCACCCACATGCCACCCACCTGCCACCACCACCACCCGCCGCCGCCGCCGCCACCACCACCACCACCCACTCGCTACCACCAGCTACCGTCACCCACCCACTCACCCACCACCACCACCGGCCATCCGTCACCCACCTGCCACCACCACCCACCACCCGCCACCACCGCTACCCGCCACCGCCACCGCCACCACCCACTCGCTACCACCCACCACCCGCCACCGTCACCGTCACCCACCCACCACCACCCGCCACCCATCTGCCACTACCACCCACCACCCGCCACTACCACCACCACCACCCGCCACCACCACCACCCACCCACCACCACCACCCGCCACCAACACCCACCCGCCACCACCCACCACCACCCGTCATTCACCACCCACCCGTCACCACCATCCACCCACCCGTTACCACTTTCCACCACCGTCTTCTACCACCACCACCCGTCACTTGCCACCACTTTCCACCACTACCTTCCGCCACCACCACCACCCACCCACCCGCCACTTGCCACCACTTTCCACCACCGTCTTCTGCCACCATCACCTACCACCTGCCACCATTTTTCACCACTGTCTTCCGCCACTACCACACGCCATCATTTTCCACCACCGTCTTCCGCCGCCACCACTCGTCTCCACCCACCACCCGCCACCACTTGCCATTTCTCACTCTTTTTTATATTTTAAAAATTTTGTAAACATTTTGTCCAAACCAAACACGTTTGTAGTTTATGTTTTTCTAAAAATAAACAAAAACCAGTTTATAAAATTTTTGTAAATATAAACTGAAAACGTAAACGTTACCAAACAGGCTCTTAACTTTTTTAGAATAGTCAAAAAAAAAAAAAACTCACAGTTTATCAACCTTGCTGTAGATCCTAATAAATAAATAATCACTAAATTTACTTCTCTAAACACAGCTTTAATCACATGTTTGAGTCATGAGTGCTTGATTCATATACAAATTGAGTTCAGATCCCCTCCGGTACTCCTCCAGGGAATAGCTCAAATTGAGTCACATCACCCCACTGAAAACCTATGTCTCAGATTGCTTCAGCTCATTAAAAAAACAAAATTCAAATTTGTTTCAGCAAAATTCCCCCAAAACATTAAAGAACAGAGAGATAACAAACAAAGAGAGAGAGAGAGAGAGGGAGAGGGAGAGGAGACACATATTCGAACGATCTCAGCCACCATCGTCGTTCTCCAGCATTGACCACCGTCCATCGGCCATTGTTACTGTTTTTGCTCAAATTGTTACTATTTTGCTACTATTTTTATTGTTATTTTGGTACTAAAATTGCTGATGTTTTGGTGCTAAAATTATTGTTGTTTTGTTATTTATTTATTTATTTTGGTTGCTATTGTGCTATTGTTTTGTGTTAACATTGTTTTTTGAGGGCATAGATGGGCATAAGGCTGACCCTGGGCTAAGGCCACTAAGGTCTGTACCTAGGTCCTCCAAAATTTTGGCCCAAAATAAAAACCTAAATTTATTAATTTTCTATTAGATTAAAAATTCGAAGTCCAATATTTTTTTATTGTTTGAGACCCAGTCTAAAAGGCCTCTCAAAAAAATATGTTGGGCCAAATTAATATATATATAATCATTGTTAGGCCTAATTAAAATTTTATATAATTAGTCCAGACAAATATATATGATATAATGAGTTCAAATAGAGTCTAATGTCAAAAATTTAATAAGATAAATAACTGTATCTTAATTTTTTTGCCATCTCTCTTTATCATATTTTAATTGAATAATTTTACCCTAATTTCTTTTCCTTAATTTTGTTTGCCTTAATTTTTTTTACCCTCTCTCTTTATCATAATTTAATTGAATAATTTTGCCTTCGTTTTTTCTCCCAATTTTTTTCCAATAATTTGTGTTTTATTATCAAATAATTAGTGGATTGTGATTTGTGTGGATTATGATTGTGTTATCAAATATCATATTACAATAACATAATTATTTTGTTATCAGATATCAGTGAATTATATTGTTTGTGTTGATTATTGCTAAACTATAAAACAACACACTACAAAAAAAATTGACTTTTTGCGACGGTAAAATACCGTCGTTAATACTCCTAATGCCGTCGCTAATACTTTTTGCGACGGCAAAATGACTTTTTGCGACGGCAAGAGGGGGGTCGCAAATGCAGGGGTTGCAAAAGAGTTTTTGCGACGGCAAGTGCCGTCGCTAATGTTTTGCGACGGCATTTTTGCCTTTTTGCGACGACACCGTGCAGTCGCTAATAACGTTTGAAATTTCTTGACTTTTTTGCAACGGCCCTATTTTACTGTCGCTAAAATGTTATTTGAGACGGCAAAAAATACAGTCGCTAATAGTCTTTTTTTACAAAAAAAAAACATTGTTTTTTGCGACGGTGTGGTGCCGTCGCAAAAAGTATAAAAAATATGAAATTTTCTATTTTTTGCGACAGTGTAATGCCGTCGCAAAAAATATTAAAAAATAATAAAATTTCTATTTTAAATAATAAAATTTCTATTTTTTGCGACAGTATAATGTCGTCACAAAAAGTAAAACCTGTAACAAAATTAATAAAAATATTAAAATTTTCTATTTTTTCCGACGGTGGTGCCGTCTCTCACTCTCTAAGAGCTGATTATTTACATTCCATTCACAAAAACATCATAACAGAAAATAAAAATAAAAATTGATAAAACCATCAAATTCAATATTTTACAAAGAACAATTAAACTGTACATGTTCATAAAAGCATATTCAAATTATAAAATTCACCCCAATCCTAAAAAAAAATAAAATAATAAAATAAAATCTAAAATTCACCAATCAGCACATTGGATATTTAAATGCTCTTACAAAAAATAAAAAAATAAAAAATTTCCAACAAGATTTCAATTTTGAGCCTATTTCAAAAATCAAGCTGCAAATTCCTTACTTCTAGAATCAAATCTTCCCCTCGGCAAAATTTATCCTTTTGACCTACAAATAAATAGATAACAGTTGCAAATTATAATCTTTTGGAGAAACCAACTATTTAAACACCAGTAATGAAGACAATGAAGACTGTGGAAAGAACACTTACGTTGTCATCAGGAACAACTGCATATCTCTCAATTGGAGAAACCAAAGCTTTCCCTGCTCACAAATAATAATAATAATAATAATAATAATAATAATAATAATGGAATTCAATGTAGTCCAAAATAGTGTAATAAACTCTTATTGTAATATACCTGGGGAATTTTTTCATGTCTGATGGGAGTGGGAAGGGTTGGACTTAAAGGGTTCCTACTTGTCTTGGATTGTAGAATACACAAATTTATTTTGTAGGAACTTACATGCAGAGGGTCGAGATCATACATGTTCATGGAATAGGGTGATTAGCCTCTCATTAGTAAGTATGCAAATTAAAGTTATGTTTGGATAGTAGGAATTACATAGAATCTCATCATTACTAAAATATTCATTTCTGCATAAAAAGATAACAATATCACTTTATAAGATGAGATTCAAGCCTATTTATTTAATTAAGATGAGATTCAAGCCTAGACGGGCTCATGGTATGCATCCTTAGTCCAATAAGATGAGATTCAAGCCTATTTATTTAATTAATCGATAGTTTAGTTGACGTGGTGTTGAAAAACTGTCACACTATTGACCAAAATGCTTCAACATTAATAATTAATGAATTAAACTTAATGAATTAATTCAGATTTTAGAATCAATTAACATATAGTCACAGAATAGGCTAGAAACTTTGCACCCTGTAGTCTAATAAGTTTCAACTAAAGGAGGCAAATTGATCTCTTGTCTGAAGAAGGAAAGGCAACATAATGAGACATAAGCTGCAGTGCTACTAGTTTGATCTACTCAAGTCTTATGTATGAAGAAGAGGGAAAAAACGACAATAAGAAGCAGCTATCACTTTGACTTCCCTTTTTGGATGAATAAGATAAGATATTCTTGGTCAAGTTGTATCCTTTAGGCAGGTTTGACACTGAGCTTCAGATCTATTTTGTCCAACTTATGGCCAACCAATAATCTTTGAGAAAGTATACATGGTGCTCGCCTTAGTTTGAGTCAAGCTACCCAAAACATAAAAATAAACCCACCATGGGATAAAGTCGGGTTGAAAATTTTGAACTAAAACAATCCTAAATCCTAAAGAAACAAAAAAGCCCTTGTACTCCACAATAAAATTTTCAGATAAATTGATATTTGAAACAAACAGAAAACAAACTATTAGGCAGACATCAGAGGTAAAATGGTTTTAAAAAAAATTTAAGTAAAAAATAAAAATGACTATACTGAAGATCATAAATTATCCACCTGTGAGGAACATGATCTGAAGAAGGCTGCACCCGCTCTATAGAAACAACTTGTCCTCCAAAGTCTGCCTTAAATTTGTTTACCGCTCTAAGCATCTCAGCAGCAGGTCTCTATCATGCAAGGAATAACATATCGTAACAAAATGCCAAATCTTGCGATTGCTAACATTTTAAGAGGCACTCAGCATTGCAATCATGACCAGAAAAGAAGTATAAAATACATAGCAAGGAACTAATTTAAAACATTTAACAGATCAGTTACCTTGAAAGAATGTATCTGGAAAAGATATCAGATAGCCATGGTTATATTCCATTTTCAGCTTCTTGAGTTGCCATTTTAAAGAAACACCACCATCACAAGGCTAACACACAGTTTTGCTATCATAATGAAACCAACCAATTTTCAGATTCAGAATCAATTTTCAGAATCAATTAACAAAATCAATTAACAAAATCAACAGGTTGTCAATTTTCTGATTGTTAATTGATTTTCAGAATCTGAATCTGAATTTTCAGAATCAATTAACAATCCATGTGCATTATTTAGCTTAATTTTCTCAACTAGGTTTTAAACCTTATCTGGTTCTTCATAGGCAATTTCTGCAAGTATGATGTTCACACACTTCACACGGAGTTGAAAATCATATCAACTGGGATCAACAAAAGATACATTTATATTATCATGTCATTCATGTTTTAAATACAAATGTATGCTTTAAAATACCCAAAGCAAAACACCCAAACATCTAGATAAATAAAATACAAATGTATGTTTCAACACTTCTAGCTGCTGAGAGCTGCTACACAATATGTTAAAAATTATCACCCTAACTGAAATCCTTCTTTTCATTCTAAACCTTCTTTTTCATAATATCCATTATTCTAAACCAGGGTTCACAGTTTAATACTAGTATACTAGTACATTTGATATTTCTCAATTATACTAGCACAGTTTAATACTAGTATACTATGCCTCTCAACTAGTCAATTAGATCATTATAAAGAAAAAGAAAAAGAAAACTACTTCATCAGGTAAGTAGAATCCATGTTGTCTACAAAAAAAAATGTAAAAATTCTTCATACAACATTCAAACCCATCACAAAGATAGCATGCTTATCAATTAACAATCAGAATCAATTTTCAGATCAAACAAAACAAATTCATATTTCAGATTCAGATTTAGATTTCAGAATTAATAAAATTAACATACAGATTTCAGATTTCACAACTAAGATCAACATTACACAGTGTGAGACACAACTAAGATCAGATTTCAGATTACACAGTGTGATCAACTAAGATCAACATTTCAGATTCAGATTAACATACAGACATTACAGACATCACAGAATGAGGGAGACATTACACACAGATTCGATCGGTGCAGTGCAGAGATGAGAGATCAGGGAGAGAGAGAGAGAGAGGCAGAGAGAGGCTTACCTATGAGACAGTGTGAGTCTATCGGGCCGAGAGAGGGAGAGACAGAGATGAGACTGATCTGATGAGATGAGAGAGTGAGGGAGACAGATTAGATCAGAGATATATCTGATATATATATATATCAAATATATATACATATATATAAAACAACCATCGGGCCGAGAGAGAGAGAGAGACAGAGATTGAGAGAGAGAGTTTACCTATAAGTAGATCGGCGGTGCGATGATCGGTGCGAATCGATGAGATGAACAACGAGAGAGTGAGAGAGTGATCGGTGCAGAGATGAATGAGAGGGTGAAAGAGAGAGAGAGAGAGAGAGAGAGAGAGGCGACTGAGAGAGTGATGTGAGGGAGACGATTAGATTTAGGGTTTTTTTTTGTTCTAAGAGATTGGGGATTTTGGGGGCGCGGGAATGGAAAAATGGGGGGAACCGAGCGGGCGGGATAAGAAAATAAAAAATAAAAAATAAAAATTTCATCATAAATGAATATTTAAATAATAAAAATAAATAAATAATAATTTTCATTTTCTTTTCGTTATTAAGGTTGAAAATTTATTTGTTTCATATATATTTTAATGAAAAATATTTTTCACTAAAATAAAAGTTAATTTTCTGTAGTCAATGAAAACTATTTTTCTGAGGCCTATTTTTTTTTATTACTAAAAATCATGAACTAATTTTTTGTGGTAGAGGAAAAGGAGCGGCAGCAGTAGTGAAGGTGGTGGATAAGAGATAATGGTGGTGGTGGTGGTGATGGTGATGACGAAAGAGATTAGTGGTGAAGTTGTGGTAGTGGTAGTGTAAATGGAGTGGCAGGGGTGAAAGAGAGGTAATGATAGTAAGTAGTGGCAGTAGTGGTAGTGGTGGTAATGGAGTGGTGGCGATAGTAGTAGTAATGGTAGTCGTAGAGGTAAAGTGGCAACAGTAGAAGTAATGGTGGTGGTGGAATGGTGTTTGCAGTAGTGGTGAAGATGGTAGAGGAGATGGGTGGTGAGAGAGAGAAATGAGTGACAGACAGATAGAGGAGAGAGAGAGAGAGACAGAGTGATGAGCGAGAGAGAGACAAAGTGGTCGCTAAAAGTGCATTTTCTTGTAGTGGAAAGCTCAGTAAATAGAGAAGAGATGAGGGAGAGAATGAGCAATGTGAACACAATGAGGAAGAGAAACAAACAGACAAACAGACACATAGAGAGAAAGAGAGAGAGAGAAGAGTGAGAGACAAACAAACAGACACAGAGAGAGAAAGAAAGAAAGAGAGAAGAGTGATAAGTGAGAGAGAGATAAAGAGAGAAAGAGATATAAAGAGAGACAGAGAGAGAAATAGATAGAGAGAGACATATAGAAAAATAGAGAGAACAAGAGATGAGAGAGACATATAGAAAGAGAGCGAAAAGAGATGAACGATAGAGAGAATAGAAAAATAGAGAGATAGAGAGAAGAGAGATGAGCGAGAGAGACAGAGAGAGAGAAAAGATAGATGAGCGAGATAGACAGAGAGAGAAAAGAGATGAGAGAGATAGAGAGAAGAGAGATGAGCGAGAGAGACATAGAGAGAAGACAAATGAGAGAGATAGAGAGAAGAAAGATGAACGAAAGACACACAAACAGACAGACAAACAGATAGATAGACAAACAGACAGAGAAAGAAGAGTGATGAGTGAAAGAGAGAAAGATAAGAGTGGTAGTAGTTGAATGGCATTTGCAGTAGTAGTAAATGTGGTAGAGAAGATGGGTGGTGAGAGAGAGAGATGACTGAGAGACGAATAGAGAAAAGAGATAAAGAGACAGAGTGATGAGCGAGAAAGAGACAAAGTGGTCGCTAAAAGTGCATTTTCTTGTAGTGGATCGATAAATCGATAGGGAGCTCAATAAATAAAAAAGACAGATAATTCAAAACTCTGTTTAAAACTTAATTCAAATCAATTTTTTAAATATTTAAATATTTTAAAAATATTTTAATTTGTGAGAGACAGATAAAGAAGAGAGATAGAGAGAGAGAGACAGAGATAGAGTGATGAGCGAGAGACAGAGATAGACAAAGTGGTTGCTAAAAGTGTATTTTCTTATAGTGGATCGATAAATCGAGAAGGAGCTCGATAAATAGAGAAGATGGGAGTGAGAGAGTGAGCAAGGCGAACATAGTGAGAGAGAAATAGACAAATAGACAAGTAGACACACAGAGAGAGAGAAGAGTGATGAGTGAGAGAGAGATAGACAGAAAAAGAGATAGAGAGAGAAAGAGAGAGAGATGGAAAGATAGAAAAAGAGAGAGAAACAAGAGATGAGCGAGAGATAGACAAGAAAGAGAGAAATAGAGCGAAAAGAGATGAGCGAGAGAGAGACATAGAAAAAGAAAGAGACAGAAGAGAAGAGAAATAAGCGAGAGAGATAGAGAGAGATAGAAAGATAAGAGAGAGAGAGAGAGAGAGAGAGAGAAAAGAAGAATGAGAGAGATAGAGATAAGAGAGATGAGCGAGAGAGACAGAGAGAGAAAACAGATGAGAGAGATAGAGAGAAGAGAGATAGGCGAGAGACACAGAGAGAAAATAAGAGATAGAGAAACAGGCAGACATAGAAAGAGAAAGAGATAGAGATAGAGAGAAATGAATGAAAGGAGATAAAGAGAAGAGAGAGAGAAAGAGAAAAGAGACAGGAAGATGAAAAAATGAATGAAAAGAGAAATGTTATATCAAAAGAGTAACACGACATTGTTTTTTTTAATTTTTTTTGCGACAAAAAAATACCGTTGAATTTATTCAAACCATTTTGTGACTGTATATATATGAAGCTATCTCAAAACCACAATCACTATGCTAGGTTAGAGTTTTCCAAAAACTCTTTTGAGAAAATTATACTTTCTTGTTTTCCGTGTTATATTGTTTTTACTGATTTTTTTTTAATATTTTAAGTATTTTTTAAAATTTTTAGACACACCTAACATAAATACACCTAAAAATTAAAAAAATTGTAAAAAAAATCTTTTAAAAATTCACTAAATACCAAAAATACAAAAAAAATACAATAATTCAATACATTTTTTTTTGTATTTTTATGTATTTATTAATTTTTAAAAATATTTTTCCATAAATTTTTTATTTTTTAGATACATCTAAATAAGGTACATCTAAAAAAAATATTTAAAATTTTAAAAATATTCACTTAAAAAAAAAAAACACGAAAGTCACTTTTTGTGACGGCAGAAAATGCCGTCTCAAAAAAGCAGAGTATTTGCGAATACTCTCATTTTTTGAGACGGCAAATAGTGCCGTCGCAAATGCTCTGCTTTTTTGAGACGGCAAATGGTGCCGTCGCAAATACTCTGCTTTTTTGAGACAGCATTTTCTGCCGTCTCAAAAAGTGACTTTTTGAGACGGCAAGTGTGCCGTCGCAAATAGTTCCGTCTCATATACCCAGTTTTCTTATAGTGACAAGACCCTATTTTATCTTTTTTGAGTCTTTGTAATGATATTTTTGTATCTTAATATATGAAAATAAATTTTAATGATTATCTATATAAGGAAAATTTTTGTAGCTACTAAATAATAAAAAAATTTATTGGTAACTTTTTATTTTATCCATAAATTTTTTTATAAAAAAAAATATATGTAGGAAGGTCTAACTTTCAAAGCCCGCCTAAGGCCCCATAAATCTCAAGGCCGGCCCTGGATAGGCACAAAGAGGTGGAAGGCACTTCAAATTTCAAGCATATGAGATGAATTGTATTTGAACTTGCTACTAAATTTTACATCCAACTGTTGAATTTGTTGTTGTTGTGGTGGTTTTATTGCTGCTACTGTTTGTACCTCACAATCTGCTGAATTCTTTTTTTTTTTCAGTTCATGTTCTAACAAAAACTACCAACAATTTGACAAAAAAAATCAAGAACAAACCAAACCAAATCTCACAGATTAAATCCTATACATTAAAATCATTCCTATAAAAAAGCTTCTTCACACACAACTTTGGGGAAAAAAAAAATTTGAACCTTTAAGAAATCAAACAACAAGAATTTCATGTCTTATACATTAATTCATCATAACTATGAAGAGTTATTCCTATACATCAAATCAAAAATTTGACAAAAAGACAATTTCAAAAAACCAGTGAATTCAATTTAGTGAAGAAAGCACATAGAAGGATTTTCTCGCCAGGGCTCTGGTTCGTGGTGCAAATCTTGAAGGAGATGAAAGTGAGGATGATATGTTGAAGGAAATGGAGAAAGATAGAGAGAGAGACCAAGAAGGATTTGTTAGAAATGGTTTTGGAAATTCTAAAAAAATAGAATTTTCCCTAAACTTTGGTCTAATTTTTAGATTGGACCCATGCACCAAAGTTGGCGGATCTAAGTGGTAACGCATTCTATGCCACGTTGTGATTTACGTGGTATATTTGGTTGCTCAAAACTATTATCGGGTGAATGGGAAATTGAAGTTAAAGTGTGCTCCATGGAAATGGAGTTTTGGTGGAAAATCCTTAAAAGTTTGAATAAAGGCGTGTCCCATATTGGTTTGGTGAGAAAAAATTTATGGGTTTATAAAGCTTGGAATTATAATTTGGGGAGGGCCCCAAGGGGCACCCCAAGTTTGTAGAAGGGAGAGGTTATGGGAAAATTAGGCTAGACCCATTGGACCCAAAAATAACCACGCGCGTCGCCGTCGTCCGTCCATCTGGGCGAGCAGGGCTAGGCGCGTGATGTGAGGTTGGATTGGGCTTGTCTGACCCAATACCCTATCTTTTTGGGCCAAAAACATTCGAATTTTATTTTATTTTTTGGTAAAATAAAATTTCTGTCCAGAATTCAAATTAATTCCGAAAAAAATCTATCTGGTTTTCCCTTCTACTAAAATTTTGCCCAATTTTTATCTGTTTGAATTTAAATCGGAACAGTTTCTATATCTGTTCAAATTCAAACCTAAGCAGTGCCATATCTGTTCAATTCAAACTGAACAGGTTTGCACCTGTTTAGTTTAAACCAAACAGCTACTTTTTCTCCTATAAATAGACAGACCCTCTATTGATTTTTTCATACACAATTTTCGTACTTCTCCTTTGCAATAATTCTCTGTATTTTGCTGTATTAAATTTCTGTGAGAAAAAGTGTAAACGCTTAGTGTGTTCATTGTGCAAACAATTTGTAGTGCTGTTATTGTTCGATGTTGATCATTTTATCCTGGGAGATAGATGTCCACATATTTTGAAAGCACCGTGGAAAGGACGAATCTGTCTTAAGAATACAGTGTTAAACACTGGACTTGTCAAAAAATTTGTGCAAGAAAATTAATTTGGTAAGTAATTAATTTATTTTCTGCTTTATTATTTTTTCAGATTTTCATTTTTGTTTTTGTAACAAAATAAAAATCTGTTTTATTTATTTTATTTTATTTTCTGGTTTGATTTTTGTAATCAAACAAATTCTTTCATTTCCTTATTCCGTTTGTTGTTAAGTACACAAACAGAATTTATTTTTTTCAAATACAGTGAAGATTGTCCAACAATCTTAAGACAAATTAATTTTTTGGTGTCTTCATTGTATTTAATTTTTTGTGATTTCACAAAGTGATATTCTGGTTAGAAAATACAAATAGTAGTAATATACTATTTATTTTTCTTTGACAACTAGTAATAATATACTGGTGTCATTAACAATTGCAGAATATTAATTTGTATTACAGAAAATTATTGTGGTATTTTATTTTTCTTGTTTTAGTAACAAGAAAAATAAAATTATTTTGTGTTATAATTTATTTTTTGGTTTTAGTAACTAGAAAATTAATTTATGTTTTTATTTTTTCTGATTTTTGTAATCAAATATTATGGCTACTGCAACTGAAAGTGGTACTCCAATTGTTGCACCAACTCTAGTCCCTATCCAGAACCATGTTCAAGTTCTAATAAATCATGGAGAAAAATCGAAAAAATTTAACGGTACTGAGTTTAAGAGATGGCAGCAGAAAATGTTGTTCTATCTTACAACTCTAAATTTGGCCCAGTTTCTCCGTGAAGAGGCTCCAGTACTTAGAGAGGATGAAAATGATCGGCAAGTTGTTGCCGCTGTAGATGCTTGGAAACATTCTAATTTCTTGTGCAGAAACTACATCCTCAATGGCCTTGACAACATGTTGTATAATGTTTACAGCACTCTGAAAATAGCAAAAGAATTGTGAGATTCTTTGGATACAAGACAAAGGATGCCGACACGAAGAAATTTGTTGTCAATAAATTTCAGAACTTTGTTATAGTAGACTCCCAAACGGTAATTTCTTAAGTTCAAAATTTTCAAATAATTTTGCATGATATTCATTTTGAAGGTATGTCTCTTAACGAGTCTTTCTAAATCGCTGCTTTGGTGAAAAAGTTACCATTGGCTTGGAAAGATTTTAAAAATTATTTAAAACATAAACGCATAGAGATGACCATAGATGAATTAATTGTAAGACTGAAAATTGGGGAAGATAACCGAAAGGCTGAAAAAAGAAATAGGAAAAATTTCATTGAGTCTAAGGCTAATGTGGTTGAGCAAGTGCACAAACCACATTACAAAAAGAGGAAGTTTACTAGAGATGGTCCTAGACAAGGCGACAACAATGGCAATAAAAATTTCAAAGGTAAATACTATAACTGTGGCAAGACTGGACATCGAGCTTCTGATTGCCGCCACCCTAAGAAGGATCGCGGAAGTACAAGCAAGAAGACCACCAATCAAGCCAATGTGACAGAATTAGATTACATCTCTGACGGAGTAAATGACATCAATCTCTCTACTGTGGTGTCTGAGGGTAATTTGGTTGGAAATCCCAAGGAATGGTGGGCTGACACTAGGGCAACTTGTCACATTTGTGCAGATAAGAAGATGTTCACTACCTACAATGAGGCTGCAAATGGTGAACAACTTTTCATGGGAAATTCTTCTACTTCTACTGTGGCTGGACAAGGAAATGTGATCTTGAAGATGACATCAGGGAAGGAATTAACCCTCAACAACGTACTGCATGTACCAGACATCCGAAAGAATTTAGTTTCTGATTCTTTGTTAAGTAAAAATGGTTTTAGGCTTGTTTTTTAGTCTGATAAATTTGTATTAACAAAGAGTAGTATGTATGTTGGTAGGGGATACATGAGTGATGGTCTCTTCAAATTGAATGTAATGACGGTTGTACCAAAAGTTGCTATTAATAAGAATAACTTATCTTTTGCTTATATTCTTGAATCAAATTTATGGCATGGTAGATTAGGACATGTGAATTTTGATGCTTTGCGTAGATTAATTGGTTTGGATTATATACCAAAGTTTGAAATTGATCATAATCACAAATGTAAGATTTGTGTAGAAGTGAAACTAACTAAGGCTCCATTTAAATCGGTTGAAAGAAAAACCGAACCTCTAGAATTAATTCATACTGATGTATGTGATCTTAAATTTGTTCAAACTAAAGGAGGTAAGAAGTATTTCATAACATTTATTGATGATTGCACAAGATATTGTTATGTATACTTACTTAGAAGTAAAGATGAAGCTTTAGAAATGTTTAAAGTCCACAAAACTGAAGTTGAAAATCAACTTGGTAAAACCATTAAAATGGTTAGAAGTGATAGGGGTGGTGAATATGATGCACCTTTAAATGAATTTTGTACACAACATGGCATTATTCACCAAACTACACCACCCTATTCTCCACAGCAAAATAGAATTGTTGAAAGAAAGAATAGAACCTTTAAAGAAATGATGAATGCCTTGTTACTAAGTTCAGGTTTACCGCAGAACTTGTGGGAGGAAGCAATATTGTCTGCTAATTATGTTCTTAACAGAATACCCCACAAGAAAACCAATAGCATTCCTTATGAATTATGGAAAAGTCGACCGCCTTCCTACAAATACTTAAAAGTGTGGGGGTGTTTGGCAAAAGTTGAAGTTCCTGTTCCTAAAAAGACTAAGATAGGACTAAAAATAGTAGATCGTGTGTTTATTGGTTATGCTCAGAATAGTAGTGCATATCGGTTTCTGACTTATAAATCAGAAATACTTGATATAAATGTGAACACTATTATAGAGTCAAGGAATGCTGTGTTTTTTTAACATGACTTTCCTTACAAGAAAGAACATGAATTAAATTCACAGAAAAGAACTTATAATTGTACACAAAGTCAAGAGACTAATGACAATCAAACATAAGAGACTAGTAATGGTCTCGACCAACAGGATTTAACTGATGATGAACCAAGACGAAGTAAGAGAGCAAGAACATCAAAATCCTTTGGTCCAAATTTTCTAACATACCTATTAAAAAATGAACCTCAAAGCTTTAAGGAAGCAATGACAGGTCCTGAAGCACCTTTGTGGAAGGAGGCTGTTAATAATGAAATTGAATCCATTTTGCAAAATCATACTTGGGAATTTGTGGATCTTCCACCCGGTTCTAAACCTCTTGGATATAAATGGATATTCAAGAGAAAAATGAAAGCATATGGTTCAATAAACAAGTATAAAGCAAGACTTGTAGTAAAAGATTACAGATAAACTGAAGGTCTAGACTATTTTGACACATATTCTTCTGTGACAAGAATAACATCCATCCGCATGCTTATTGCCATAGCAGCATTGTTTAATTTAGAAATACATCAAATAGATTTTAAGACAGCTTTCTTAAACAGTGATCTAAATGAAGAGATCAATATAAAGCAACCCAAAGGGTTTGTAGTACCGGGGCAAGAAAAGAAAGTTTGTCAGTTTGTAAAATCTCTTTATGGATTAAAACAAGCACCTAAGCAATGGCATGAAAAATTTGATCATGCTATGCTTACTAATGGGTTTAAGATAAACGAATGTGACAAGTGCGTCTATGTTAAAAACACTGACCAAGGATATGTCATAGTTTGTCTTTATATGGATGACATGCTTATCATTGGAAGCAGTCAAAACATGATCAATCAACTAAGTAAATGCTAAACAAAAGATTTAATATAAAAAATATAGGGGTCGCAGATGTAACATTAGAAATGAAAATTATTAAAACATCTGACAGATATGCATTATCTCAATCACATTATATTGAGAAAATTCTTGATAAATTTATCAAGGATGATATGAATGTAGCTAGAACACCTGTAGACATCAGTCTTTATTTATCGAAAAATAAAGGTGATGCAGTGTCTCAGATAAAATACTCCCAAATCATTGGAAGCCTAATGTACCTAATGAATTGTACTCGTCCTGACATAGCTTATACAGTCAGTAAATTGAGTAGGTACACTAGTAACCCCAAAGAAGACCATTGGAAAGCGATCATTTGGGTTCTTAGATATCTAAGATTTACCCGTGATCATGATTTGAACTTTACTCGATATCCAACAGTACTTGAAGGTTATTGTGATGCCAATTGGATATCGGATACTAAATATTCAAAATCCACTAGTGGATATGTCTTTACTCTGGGAGGCGCTGCTGTTTCTTCGAAATCCATAAAACAAACATACATCGCACGATCTACAATGGACTCTGAGTTCTTTGCTTTAGACAAAGCAGGAAAAGAAGCAAAATGGCTTCATCACTTCTTAGAAGACATTCCAATGTGGCCAAAACCTATGCTAGCTATTTGCATTCATTGTGATAGTCAATCTGCAATAGGCAAGGCACATAATCATATGTATAATGGTAAATCACGACATATTTATCGTCGACATAATACCGTAAGGCAATTGCTCTCAAATGGAATAATCTCAATAGATTATATAAAATCTAAAGAGAATATTGCGAATCTGTTAACAAAAGGTTTGACAAAAGAGCAAGTGTATAGTTCATCAAAGGGGATGGGATTAAAGCCTATTACATAAAAGTCATCATAATGGTAACCCTACTTATATGACTGGAGATCCCAAGGACTAAGTTCAAAGGGACAACTAAGTAATGTGTGGCTCACCAGAAATCACCGAGAGATTAAAATTCCCTATCCATTCCTATGGTGAGAGTGATATCTGCAACATATGTTGTATCCAGGGGTTTAAGGATAAGTTTTGTTTTTAATGATTACTTATATCTTGATTTAAGCATAAAAATCAAGACAAGTATAAGGAGATACTCACAATAAGAATCACATATATGAGTGTCGAATTGGGGCTGGTTCTATGAGAATGAAAAGGCTAAATTCTCTAGAAGCACTCATGAAAACCAGGAGCGTTCGAGGCCAAAATGAACACAACCGTGAGAACCACGATGTGTCAGAAGATATTTTGTGTGAAATCTATTGTCTTGGCTTACACAAACGGCTGAACAATTCAAGACATCACGTCCATTGGTTAGCTCGTAAGTCCGATAGGTTATCATTAGGGAAGGTTCAAGGCCGAAAGCTACCTATCCTAATGCAAGATATTTTCGATTTATACTCTTTCAACAAATTCTGCATATTGTTGCATTTCCGTTGTCATCAAATTCCATTCATATGGAGGATTGTTAGAAATGGTTTTGGAAATTTTGGAAAAACAAAATTTTTCCTAAACTTTGGTCTAATTTTTAGGTGGGACCCATGCACCAAAGTTGGCGGGTCTAAGTGGTAACGCGTTCTATGCCACGTTATGATTCATGTGGTATATTTGGTTGTTTAAAACTATTATCGGGTGAATGAGAAATTGAAGCCAAAGTGTACTCCATGGAAATGGAGTTTTGGTGGAAAATCCGTAAAGGTTTGAATAAAGGCTTGTGTAGACACCCCATTTTTGACCGTCCTCAAGACTTGGACGTCACCATTGGAACACTCGGTGATTATCCATGTTTGTGTTCGTTTGGAGTTCCCGGAGTTCTCGGCTGCGCGCGCCTTGCCTCAGGACCTCCCAACTCGACCGTTTGTGTTTGGTTTTGCACCAAACACTTGTGTTTTGCCTTGGAAGGGCAGGGAATGCTTTGTGAGGCATCCCCACACACCACCGGCACTGGCTAGAGGCCACCGGCTGGCTGGTGTTGCCACCGGCACTATTTTGTGCCGGTCGGCACTATCTTGTGCCGGTCGGCACTCTCTTTTGGCAAAATGACCATTTTGCCCTGCCGACTACTGTGCACTTGCTTTCTGAGATATTTTCAGACAGCCTTGTTGCTTTTTGCTCCCCTCCATACACGTGTATGGAGGGATGAGCCCTTGGCTTGCTTAGTGGCTAAGTATTCCTTGCCTATAAGAGGAGAGCTCTTCCTCTTGGCTCAAGGGTTAGCATTTTGGGAGGCAAAACCAGAGCTTATACATATATTCCTCTGTCATATATCTATAGATACATAGATCTCCATCTCTCTCCTCTTGTGTGTGTGATTTTAGGCTTGAAAGTGTAGATTTACCTTACTTTTGCACCATTACACACACCTTTACACCTTAGCTCGAGATTGAGAGACTTGGAAGGTCATTTGTGTTGGTTTTGGACTGGTTTTGAGCATTAGAGAGTGGCTGTACCACTTGTTCTTCAAGGGATCTTCAAGGGTAAGAACATCACTTTATATTCCCCATTCTTGCAACCCTTTTCTACCCTCTTTACTTTGTGTTTTTGAGTTTGTGTTTAAGATAAAAAAGTCTTGTTTTTACTTGTTCTTGAACCTTCATTAAGGTCCTTTTTTGGTTTGAGCAAAGGTCCATCCTATTAGGCCTTGTATGGCCACTTTTGGTGCCTTTGCTTAAGCCTCTTTTTACTTATTATTCTTGGACTTCTCACTACTGAAAACCAGTGGGTTTTCAGTGGTGAGGGAGGTGTTTTGAAGTCACATAAAGGGGAGGGACACCCCTCTCCCCTTGATCCCTTGTTTGCCTTTGTTTTGGGTTCAAAGAATAGCATGTATGCATAGTCTTGTTTGGCTTCGTTTAAGAGTTTTTTTGAGTGTTTTGGAGCATGTTTAAATTCTGTTTTTGGTCGGATTTGTCACCTCTAACATGTCTCTCATACTTGTTTTGAAATGCTTTCTTATGCTCAAAAGCATGCTATACTTTGAGGCCATAATTTTAGTATGTTTTTAGCTTAATTTTATGGAGATGCTAGCATTATCTTGCCATGTTAGAGGGCTGTGGGCCACTGTTTTTATCATGTTTAGTATGCTTGACATGTTTGTTTTGCATTCTAGTTTGTAAACCTTGGGGTATGTGAGTCCCTAGCATGTTTAGCTTGCAATGATCTCATGATTTGGCATCATTTTAGATCATGTTTCAGTCCCTAAATCATGCTCACTTGTTTGTGCTTGTCATCTCTTTCATGCTTTAAAGGTGTGTCCTTTTATGCCTAAGAATGGGCCTTGTGTATGCTTCCATGGTTAATGCATTTTGGGGTTGCCATATGAGGGGATTTGGGTGTCTTTTCACATGCTATAAATCTGTTTTTGCTTGCTTGGTATATGCCATGTTTGGTCTTGCTTATGGTAGTAAGGTGTGCTCCTTCTGGTGCCTTAAACTTGGCCTTATTTGGTTGGCACATTGGCATGCTCATTGATCACTTTTGCCACTGTTTTGGGCTAGTTTAAAGGCTGCCCCATCTGACTTGAGTCCACCATTGTATGCTTATATCATGATTGTTGCATGTTTGAGTGATGAAATCTTGAGTACATGCTAGTTCTAGGTTTGATTGGTCCATGTCCACATGCCACTTGTGCCTTGCATGCTCTAGCATTTTGCATGCCTATTGTGTTAGTTGCATGACACTTCGTATGCCTTGCATCCTTGCATCATTGTTGCATTTTTGAGCCATTTTGTATACTTGCATTTCATGGTTTAGCTTGGGGATTGTCAAGTCAAACATGAGGGTCGAGAAGAGTTCACACTTTGAGTGGTGAAACTTGTCTCCATCCTCAAGTCACCAAGACCTTTGACTAACACATGATAAGGCTTTGGACCCCATCTCTTTTGTGTTGCATGCATTTACATCAAATGCAACCTTGGTTCTTTAGGCTATCATGCATCAGAATGCACCATTGATGGCCCAAGAACCAAGGGTCTTGCCTCCTTGAGTCCCAAAGTATGATAGGAGGTAATGACCATGCTTACACATGCCCAAAAACCATGCCTTGCACTGCTGTTTTTGCTGCTGCTGTCAAACTGTCCTCTGCAGGAACTTTCTGCCGACCGGCAGTATAATGTGCCGACCGGCACTATTTTTGTGCCGATAAACCTCACATGCAGCCGGTGGCCAATTCAAGCAGCCGATGACCACTCCCCCCAGCCGGTATGGTACTACGGATCATTTTGAATGTATTCTGAGATTTTGGGAATTTTTGGAGGGGCAGGGCAGCAAAAACAGAGGCAGCAGTGCCATGACGCGGGTTTTCCGGGCAAGTCGGATTGAGCATGCATCACTCGCGCATCCCGAGGCTGGGCTGAGGCCACATTTCCTTTAGTTATTTGCTTTAATTTTAATATTTAGAATTTTGTAATAATTAATTTATTCGTTTATCCTTCTGGACTGTAATATTATTCGGTCCCTCCGAGCGAGGGCAAAAATGTAATAAGGGTGTGTGAGTGTGTGTATGTCTTCCAACCCCCATTTCTTTCTCCCTTTTATTTACCTGCTTATGATGGTAGATTAGGGCATATTTAATTTAGCATACCTTATGCAATGCATGCGTGCATCCGCATCCATGCATTTGTTAACATACATCAGGCTTGGCACATCATACAAACTGCATCGTACTTTCAATTCTAAATTGGATACGTGTTATTTGTAGCATTTCATATGCCATGTTTAGGATAGCCGAGCCTGCCTAGATTACATCTTTGCATGTGTTTTATTAGACATTTCAGTATGCTTAGGTCCATGCATGGATTTCTAATAAGCTTCTGTTTTGGCTTGGAATACTAGGTGAGCTTTTATGCTTTAGCATACCACATGCGTGTGAGTGTTATCATGACAGTATGCTTACCATGCGGCTAAATGCTTATGTGATATTACTGTCTGAATGCCTGTGGATGGAGGTTGGATTGCCTGAGTTGGGAAAACTCATTGAAATCCGTATTTTAGCCTACTTACGAGTAGCAAAACCTAACACGTTTTTCGAGATAAAACGGATATGCAATGTTTATTTCCAAATTAGGCGATCTAGTCTATACTTTTGCTGTGCGCATAACATAGTAATTCTAGGCTAATAATCGGAATAAGAACATGTAATGTTTTCAAAATCGGATATCACGGTTAGTAGAGGCCGGTCTTCGGACCGGGCGAAAGGGGGTGCTCATAGCTGACCTTCCCCGATCGTACCCAAGCTCCCGAGCCAAGACCACTTTGGTGATGACGGACATGTGGCCTTCGGTACCGAGTCAGGGTTTCCTAAATTTCCCATTTAAAAATATTTAGGTGGCGACTCTGTAATCTGGCAAAGCAGTCCATGTTTGGCACTACTTTTTTCAAAAATCAGTTTTCTCAAACGATTTGCCAGATTTGGACTCTTTGGCTCAAGATTAAGAACCGTGACACAAAGGGAGTCCGAACTGTAGAGTGAAGCCCAAGGGCGCGTCTACAGTTTCTGGCGACTCTGCTGGGGAATTTAGAGAGTTTGACTCGAACTCGTGATATCCTGTTTTGATTTCATTTATGTGTCTCTTTGCATTGCATGTGCATTGGTGCGCCTAGGACACCGTGTTGGCCATCTGCTATTCCTGAGCGGTTTGCTGGAGGCTTGTCTTGTCAAGGCATGTCCGTAAGGCTGACCGGTTGCGGGCTCTGCCAGTATGGGAACACAAACCCCGGTTTTACTGGGGCACCCTTTTCGACCATTCGACCTAGTGCATATCGAAATCCATAGTGACCATTCCAAACTAGGACAGGTTGCTCACCCGATTATAGGTTGTTTGAACCCGCTGTGTGCGTAGTGAAACCCTAGCTCCTGACAAAATAGGACAGGGAAACCCTACCCCAATATAGGGGTGTCTTGGTTCTCATTTATCTGCTATGTGCTTTAGAGTGTAACTCTGCAGGGAGCGTACAGATCAGTTTGCAAGTTTAAGTATCAGGCCTGAGGGCATCAGTATCAGTGTTTTGAGAATCAGTTGTCTATGGATATCAGATTCAGGCCTAGGGGCAATGGTTCATGATCAGTGATCAGTGGTCGAGAAACAGTGTATCCAGCATTTGACCGTTTACTTTAAATACCCGACCGTGTGTTGTGTGCATTTTTTACTTTACGCCGTTGTGCCGTCTGATTGTCCGTTTATTTATACGTTTTATTTATCTTTTTCATTAGGTAGTTGAGCACAATTGCTACCAACCCAATAGATATCCCCCAAGCACCCTGGGTCAGAGGCCGTCGACTCCTTCGATCTGAGGATCTGATAGACGGACAACCAGTGTACTACTCGCTACCCCCGGTTACTAAACGGAAGTCAATAAGGCAAAGGACATCAGTACAACAGTCAATTCAGAGAGCTTTATCTACCCCACCTGTGTTCAGTAGGGATCAGGATTCTGTGCCACCAACAGAGAGGGAATATACACCAGTAATTCAATCAGAGCAGAACAGTATGGCTAGTTTGGAGGAGATGGTGCGCCACCTTCAAGAGAGCATGAAAGCAATGCAACAGGATGCCGTCCGTCAGGCAGATTTCTCCAGGCAACAGGCTACAGTTGTGAGAGAACAGGCAGAGACAATTGCCAGACTAGAACAGCAAACCGGAGCATCTGCTTCACATCAAGTTCCCCCCCCACCAGGAGTTCCGAACCTTGGGGAGACAGCCAATGTTCAGAATGATACAGAACTGCCCACGGGACCACCTCCACCTTTGGCCCCGCCTCAAATCCAACCCCAGCTATCAAAGACGCCCACCAACCTATTGGACTCTCCCTTTGAGTTCGAGACTGATTCTACCGCACTGAAACTGAGCAAGCTTGAAAAGCTGTTTAAGAGATCTCAAGGGGTCAAGACTATCCCCGATATTGAAGATGGTTATACCGACGCAGCTGTGACGCTGCCCGACAGATTCAAAATGCCTCATATTGATCGGTTCGACGGGATCGGGGACCCCATGGTGCACTTAAGATTGTTTTCAGATGTTCTAAGGCCGATAGGCCTCAGTAGGCTTCAGAAGTTGTCTTTGTTTGGCCGGACCCTGTCGGGTGTGGCGGCCATATGGTATGCCAAGTTAGAAGATGATGTCAAGAGGAATTGGGACGAAATGGCCGAGGCCTTCATCGCGCAGTACTCATACAACACACAGATCGAGATTACGACCCGTGATCTCGAGACGACTAGACAAGAGCCTAAGGAAAGTTTCTCAGAGTTTGTAACCAGATAGAGGGCCAAGGCTTCGATGATGACCTTGAGGCCTACAGACAAAGACCAAATTCGAATGATTGTGCGCAATCTCCAACCGAAGTTGATGCAAAAGATGATAGTACTCCCCTTTCCCACTTTTTCTGACCTGCATGAAATGGGGGTGCAAATTGAGGATGCCTTGAAGCAAGGCTTGATCGATAACGACCGAGAGCAGCCTCGACGAACTTTCAATCGTGGTAGCAATGCAGGCCCGAGTGGCGTTACGACTGCAAGAGCTCAGGAAGTGAGCATGGTCACCACTAACCCTCCTTCAAGAAACACAGCAGCTTCACCATTCTCCGGTGCGTCCGGAAGCAACCCGCAAACAACCAAATACCCACCCAGAAACACCAGAACCTTCGCCCCACTTTATATGCCCCTATCCAAAGCTCTGGGGGTTTTGATCAAAAAAGGGCATCTGAAGCCCCTAGAGTCGCGGCCCTTACCAGAAAAACTCCCTCCTACCCATAACCCAGCCAAGTATTGTGCGTTTCACCAACAGCACGGTCACGACACCGACCAGTGCTATCGGTTACGCCATGAAATTCAAGATCTCATCGATAACGGGGTGATTTTGCCTCCCGAGAAACCCAACGTTACTACAAATCCTCTCCCCGCACATAACCAAGCTCCACCACCTAAAAGACTTAATCTCATCCATACTGGGGCCGTGTCTTACGACCCTAGTGTCTACATCACACCCACCCACTTGCCTAAACCAGAGGTGTTCCTCCCCAATTGCACTGACCTGTGCATGATGAACATCTCCATGACCCAATCCAAGCCAGCAGCGGTGACCACCAAGAACAGGAGAGAGGAGATTCTAAAGGAAAAACGGGTTGTTGAACCAGAGTCTGCAGGATCTGGCATCTGTGTTGAGAAAACGTATAGTCCGGGCGACTACATTGTGTCAATAGGCCAGGATGTGCCAGTTGTGGAACTTCCAACAAGAGGAGAACTGTGTGTAATTCAAGGAGATAATCTAGCACAGGAAGCAGATGATGTAACCGCTGTGGGGGAGGACCTTGCCAATCTCCAGTTTTACAATGACCAAGACCCAGAGGATATGGCAGTCGCATGGTTCGATTATGAGAATTCAGCAGAAGTTACCGGGTGGTTGGACGATCAACCTGATGTGATAGGAGAATTACAGTCAGAACAGGGGTCAACGGGGTCGAGAATATCAGTGACGGCCGGAAGGGTCGAAGAACAAAGAGCATCGCCGGAGAGCGCCGGTGTTAAGAATTTCGCTCGAGATCGGAATATTTTGAGTACAGGGATTCTTGAACAGTCAGTCATATCGGAACAAGTAAGTTTTGAAGATTCCGAGAGAATCAGGAAGGCAAAGGCCCATGTGGGAGTCGAAACTGCGGTGTGCACCGGAACCGAGAATACTGCAGATATGTGGATGGAAGGTGCTGCGGGCGCAAAAACAGTCATGCCAGAGCCGGACAGATGTTTATCAGCTGCTGATGGTATGTGGTGGGAGGATGAAGATTTATGCCTTGCCCATACAGACGAAGATTGGGGAAACAACCAACCTGATGACACTTGGTACCTTGGAGAGATAGATCACATGACACGGAGCGGGCGGTATTTCAAACCTCCACACTTAGATCAGCCAGAGGCTTCTGGGAAGGACAGAGAGGCTGAAAAGCTAAAGGAAAAGCAACTTGAAGAGGAGGCTGTGCTCAAACAGCTTAAAAAGATACAGGCAGACATCTCTATATGGGGGCTGCTCATGGCATCGCGGGTGCATAGGGAGGCTGTCTTATCAGCCATGGACAAAGCAAAGCTTTCAATAGAAACCACACCAGAGCAGCTGGTAGGATTGGTCTTTCCGGGGGGAGCCACTCCAATGCTGACATTTTCCGACAAGGAATTGCCACCCGAGGGGACAGAGCATAACAAGCCCCTCTACATTTCCATGGAATGTAGGGATAAATGGATACCGGTGGTACTTGTTGATACTGGATCCGCCATCAACGTCTGCCCGGCGAGAACGGCATACGCAATTGGTTTGAAAACTGCAGATTTCGTACCAACAGCCCAGGTCATTCGGGCGTATGACAACACAAGTAGAGAAGTGATGGGAACCGTAAAAGTTCAGACAAAGGTCGGGCCGGGCCAGCATGAGATAGATTTCCATGTTTTAGAAGTGCCTGCGACTTTCAACTTGCTTTTGGGGCGGCCATGGCTGCATCAGGTAAAGGCAGTATCATCTACTTTGCATCAAATGGTGAAATACCCCTATGGAAAGGGAGTAGCCATTGTCTTTGGAAACTCATCAATCCACCCACCACCGGAGGTATCCACGCCTGTTCTGGAAATCGAGCATGGCATGGAAGATGTGTTCATATCAGGATTTACCCTAGCTGAGGCTCGGGTTGTACAAAACATCATGGCCGTTAACGAAGGGATCTATGTTAGTGCCCAGGCAGTGTATCTCATGAACAAGCTCCAACATATCCCTGGGATGGGATTAGGAAAGAGCGGCCGCAAAGGCGTTGCAGCATTGGCCGGGGTGCCACACAATCCCCACACCTTCGGCTTGGGTTATCTGCCCACTAAGGAAGATTGGGCGAGAAGAGGAAAAGAAATGGCTGGAAGAGCCAAAGCAAAACAAATGGGAAGGCCTTTCGAGTTGATGCACCGGCCCATCCGGGGCACCCTGAACGGACGCTTCGTCCGGGAGGGGGAGGACTTTCCGTTCTGTGGTTTTCCGGAGCCGTGGTTGAACGCAGAGAAGAAGCGCGTGCCGGGTTTCGAAATCTTCTTTGACTTACAAATATCTGGGGATGACGCTGAAAAGCAGACAGACCCAACAGTTGAGGCTGAGCATAGCAAAGAAGTGGAGTCTGTGGCTACAGAGTTTGAAATGGGGGTAGCACTGGCATGTCTACTTTCAGATCCTTCGACCGACCGGTTGTGCTTGGGGGATGGCTCCTCGGTGTCCATGATCGGAGATGAGACGGCTGCGGGCCTACAATCAGCTATTTTGGATGCATCCATCGCACCCTCCCTCACTTGGCAGTACGAGGAGGGATTCTTATCTAGCGGCACCGGGTCAGGTAGTGAGCCGGAATCTGATTCCACCGAGTTTTGTGAGTCGGAATCAGGTTCCAGCTCGGCTGAGTCTGAGTCCGGTATTCCTGGGGGTGATAACCCGGATGCCACAGTCCTGTCCAAGTCGTCTTTTTCTTTCTCTTTTGAGTCTGTTGTAACAGAAGAACTAGACGGTTCGGAAATACATAATGAGAATGAGGTGACTGTGGCTTCCGAGTACTTTTCTGTGCCTTTGGTTTATTGCTTAAATCAGGACTTTCAAAATTTTGATGAAAACGACGAGGACGAAATTCCTCCGGTTTTGCAACGACTAATTGAACAAGAGCAGGAGAGGTTTGTTAAACCTTTAATGGATGAAATCACTACTGTGAACATTGGTACTGAGAAGGACCCGCGGCTGGTCCAGATCAGGTCCACGTTGTCTTCGGAGGAACGCGAGCGCTTAGTCGCTTTATTAAAAGATTTCAAAGATGTTTTCGCGTGGTCCTACGAAGACATGCCTGGAATCGATCCTGAGATCGTACAGCACCGGATCCCTCTTGACCCCGAAGCTCGACCTGTCAAACAGAAGCTCAGAAGGATCCGCCCTGATTGGGCCATTAAGATCAAGGAAGAGGTCACCAAGCAGATTGACGCAGGCTTCCTGTTGGTATCTGAATACCCGACTTGGTTGGCCAACATCGTTCCAGTGCCAAAGAAGGATGGCAGAATCCGGGTATGTGTGGACTTCAGGGATTTGAACAGAGCCAGTCCAAAGGACGACTTTCCCTTGCCGCACATCGACGAGTTGGTGGATTTCACAGCAGGGCATGCTTTGCTCTCGTTCATGGATGGCTTTTCAGGCTATAATCAGATAGTGATGGCGCCCGAAGACCGGGAGAAGACTGCTTTTACCACCCCGTGGGGTACATATTGCTACAGAGTGATGCCGTTTGGGTTGAAGAACGCTGGGGCTACATATCAACGGGCCGCAACCACGATATTACATGACATGATCCATAAAGAGGTCGAGGTGTATGTGGACGACATGATTGTCAAGTCCAAAGAAAGAGAGGGCCACTACACCGCCTTGCAAAAGTTTTTCCAAAGGATCAGAGAATTTCGGCTGCGGTTGAATCCTCAAAAATGTACTTTTGGTGTTACAACGGGAAAAATGCTGGGATTTCTGATTACGCAAAGGGGCATCGAGGTCGACCCTTCCAAAATCAAGGCCATCTTAGAAATGCCCCCACCAATGACTGAAAAGGAGGTGCGCGGCTTTCTAGGTAAAGTGCAATTCATAAGGCGGTTTATTTCAAAACTAACCTTAACTTGTGAACCACTTTTTGGTCTTCTAAAGAAAGGAAAGAGGTTCCAATGGGACGGCCGATGTCAAGCAGCGTTTGAGCAGATTAAAGAGTATCTACAGAACCCGCCCGTGTTGTCACCGCCAGAACCAGGAAAGCCGTTGATATTGTATCTGTCAGTGACTGAGACTACAATGGGCTGCATGCTTGCGCAAGAGTCTGAAGACAAAGTGGAAAGGGCCATCTACTATCTGAGCAAGAAGATGCTGGGTTACGAGACCCGCTACACTCCGCTGGAGAAAGCTTGTTTGGCCTTGGTATGGGCTACCAGGAAGCTGCGGCACTACCTGTTAGCTCACTCTGTAATGTTGGTTTCACGACTTGATCCCATCAAATATCTTTTCGAGAAACCAGCACTTACGGGTAGGCTAGCTCGTTGGCTGCTGTTGCTCTCCGAATTTGACCTCAAGTATGTGACGCGCAAGTCGGTAAAAGGGAGAGCGGTAGCAGAGTTCCTTGCCGACCATCCGGTTGAAGGGGATGAAGCGGTTGAGTACCTGTTCCCAGATGAAGACATTTTGCACATCGAAAACGAAACTTGGACGATGTACTTTGACGGAGCGTCAAATCAGTATGGGTATGGGATAGGGGTGTTGCTCCGACGATTCCCGTATTCCTTTAGCATTCAAGCTCCAGTTCAAAGTCTCGAACAATGAGGCAGAATATGAAGCATGTATCGCCGGTCTAGAAGCTGCCCTAGAACTGGGGGCAAGGCGATTGGACGTCATTGGGGACTCAAACCTTGTTGTGTCACAGGCAAAAGGAGACTGGAAAGTCAAGGAGGAAAAGATGATAATTTACCATCAGACCTTGGATTTGTTGATTCCTCGGTTTGAAAAGCTAAATTTCACTCACCTAGTGAGAGAGAACAACAGGTTTGCAGATTCGCTAGCAACTCTATCTTCTATGATAGACATCCCATCTGGAGTTCGGATGCGTCCAGTCATTATTGACCAGAAATTTGCACCTGCCTACGAGTCAATCTCTGCCATAGAGGAAGTGCAAGATAACAACCCTTGGTATTACGACATATGGAACTTCTTGGAGAAGGAGACGTATCCACCAGGGGCAAATGCCAAAGATAAAAGGGCAATTAGGAGGATGGCTGTTCAGTTTATCATCTGCGGGGGTAAATTGTACAAAAGAGGTCACCTGGGAATGCACAAGTTATGTGTAGAAGCTGAAGAGTCGAAGCGCCTAATGGAAGCCATCCATGGAGGAGAATGTGGGGCACATACGAATGGGGTAATGCTGGCACGGAAGATCCTCAGACAAGGCTACTACTGGTCTACCATGGAGGAAGATTGTATCGGCTTTGTTCGGCGATGCCACAAATGCCAGATTCACGCGAACCGGATGAACATCCCGCCGTCAAAACTGTACAGCATGACGTCGCCATGGCCATTCTCAGTTTGGGGAATTGATGTGATTGGGGCTGTTACCCCGAAGGGGTCGAATGGGCATGAGTTTATCTTGGTCGCAATAGATTACTTTACGAAGTGGGTCGAGGCCCAATCTTATGCGGTGCTGAAAGCTTCGCATGTCGCAAAGTTTATCAGAAACAACATTATCTGCCGTTATGGGGTTCCGAACGAGATCATCTCAGACAATGGTTCGCACTTCAAGAAAGAGGTGATTGATTTGTTGGAGAAGTACAATGTGGCTTTTCACAAGTCGTCCACATATCGGCCGCAGACCAACGGAGCAGTTGAGGCCGCCAACAAGAACATCAAACACATTTTGCAGAAGATGGTGGAAACCTATCGGGACTAGCCAGACAAGTTGCCATTCGCTCTGTGGGGCTACCGTACTTCGATTAGAACTTCGACTGGAGCAACCCCTTATTCACTAGTCTATGGGATGGAAGCCGTTCTACCAATTGAGATTGAGGTTCCATCATTGCGAGTGCTGGCTAAGTGTCAGATAGCTGAGGCAGATTGGCAGCAGAGTAGATTTGAGGAACTCATGCTCTTTGATGAAAGAAGGCTGAAAGCACTGTACCACGTCCAAGGTTATCAGCGCAGAATCGCCCGGGCTTTTAATAAGAAAGTTAAGTCCAGGAATTTGAAAGAAGGAGATTTGGTGCTCAAAGACAATCGGGCTCCCATCCATGACCCAAGGGGCAAGTTCAGACCCAATTGGACTGGTCCCTATATCATCAAGTCTATTTGGACAGGTGGGGCTGTGGTTCTGATGGACCTAGATGGCCTAGAGTTCTCCCAACCGATCAACATGGACAAGTTGAAGAAATATTACCCCTGAGAGGCTCGCTAGGCCGAAAACCCGAAAGGGCGACCTAGGCAAAATTCAGAGCACAAAAAAATTAGAAAGTATAAAAACTGAGCTCGCAAGGTTGAAAACCCGCAAAGGGCGGCCTTGGCAAAAGTTAGAGCGCAAAAGGAGAGTAAAAATACTCGAGTGAACCCAAGCCTGAACTACGTAAGGCTTGATTCCAATCTTTGGGATACGTAGGCAGCTTCGTCCTGAAGTTCAGCCATAAACTTTTCCCCGATCAACTTTGTCCATTTGATCGTCTTGGTCATCTTTGTCCATCGGTATTCATCACAATCTCTGGTACAGTGCTATTCAGACTAGGGGTAACTTTCCGTTGCCGTACAGTGCCGCGGTACTATTCAAACTAGGGGCAATTTTCCAATTGCAAGAATCTGGGGTTGTGCACCTCAGTGACAAATTTCAGGCGTGTCCAGTTCCGATCCGTATCGAAAATGGTTTTGAAAAGTTTTGATAAAAGATGACTTTGTTCAAATAAATCTTTTTACAACTAAGACCATTTCTGGACCAAAACGGAAAATTTTCAGTACCACAACCTTCAATTTCATTGATTTCAAATAGAGTTCTCTTGCTCTTGCATACAATTGAAGTTGCTTTTTATTACATTCATAAAGAAAACTTGAAAGTACTAATAAAGCAATAAGTCCGGGGCATGGATAAGTCAGATGTCCCTGCGCCCCCTCCCAGAGCTGGTCGAAGCCTTTGATGCCAAAGTGGGCCCCTCCTGTGCCTCTTCATTAAGCCAATCCAAGCACTCATCAGACAAAGTGCAACTGAAAGCGGGAGCGGGGGCCAGGAATACTCTCGTCCTCCATGCCGTGGCATATCGGGCCAGCTGTGCGCCTCGAATCGGGAATGTAGCCGGGTACTCCATCCCTTCCGGCGGGCAAGTCTGATCATGACCGAACTGGCGCAGGATACGGAATGGAAAGTAGAAGACACACTGAGTCAAGCCAATCAATTGGATCCCGGGTTGACGGGTCATGCTGTAGCTCATTACCGGGAGATTGAGCCAAGGGCACCGCCAGGCAATGCGGTCTGCGGACAAACTGCACATCCATTCAAACCACCAACCCTCATCAAGAGCGTCAACTAGGCGTTGCCTGAAGAAGTAGCTGCGAGCTGAATATGCTGGGCAGGAGTCCACAACCTTCAGTTTATCCATTAACCACACCTGGGGAGGGATGAAAAATGAGAGAATAAAGAACAGAGAGATGTACGACGAGAGGAAAAGTGAGAAAAGGGTTTTTGTGAGAAAAACCGAGCCTGAGGGCCGAGTGATGTGAGCAAACATAAATGTGAGACTGGGTGGGAAACATTACCTGCAGTAATAGTGGACTCCCTGCTAATCTAATCGTCTCTCGACGATAAAAGGCGTCTAAGCCCAGCAATGTCTCCGCCAGGATCATGGCAATGCAGCTTTTGCCCTCCTTCAAGCCTTGGGCAACCTCAATCAACCGGACACTAGACCCTCCGGAACCGGAGACGAACAGGAAATGAGATAGCATGCATAGGCAGAGGGCGTGTCGCCGAAAGCCTTGCCAGTGACGGTCGCCACGATCACCGGTCTCAGAAAAGCGACAAACCAAGCTCGGAACATCTAATGTCCCATCACAAATTAGAGAACGAGCGTCGGGCATTGAAAGCCCGCACATTTCTCCCAAGGCTTGAGCATGGCCAAAACGAAGTTGGGGCAGGATCTCCTCATCGCGCTCAGATTCCATTAGAGTTCGGAAATCTTCAAAAGTGGGACACACCTCTTGTCCGCTAAAGCTAAAGACATGTGTTATCGGGTTCCAAAACCTTGCCGCGGCATGGAGGAATGGAAAATGCAACAGGGTACGACGCAAAGTGAATAGTGCGTTTATGCCAAAAGCTCGGAAATTCAGCTTTTCCGAACCATCCAAGTTGTTAATCCAAGTTGCGAGATTTTGGGCAAGAAACTCTTCCGTTTGGAGCAAATCAGGGTGAAAATGAAGAGAACCACGAAGTTGAAACCCTTTTGAAGAGGATAAGGTTGAGTGAAAGACAGCTGTCAACATTCTGCTGGTGTTGACAATTTAGTGCCGACCGGCCACTTATAGTGCCGACCGGCCATCTATTTCGGCCGATGGAGCACCATTTCGGCCGATGTCCATTCCTCACGGTCGGTGGACTTTTGGCTTGGCCGGTGGTTTTCCCCTCGCCCTCTTAGGTGTTTATGCCAAAATCTGGGGAATCCCACCCCTTCCAGTACCCTTAGATGATCAATTCTCGTGAGGGCGTGCCTGTTTTGTTTATCGAGTTGTTGTATATTTGCTTATCGAGTTGTATGTCACTCTCTTTAAGTCTTCATGCCCTTCATCAAGTTGTACTTGCACTTGGCTAGTCTGTCAAGTCTTTGTTTTGCTTATCGAGTTGTAATTGGTTCACTACCTGATTATTACGATGCGATGCTTCGTTTTCAAAACACAGTGTTAATTTCAGTCACATTGTTGTGTGATGCCTTGCGATGCGATGCATAGAATGTACAATGGAAACACCTTTCGAACAAATAGCTGTTTCATCCCCGTCATGAATTTCTAAAAGAAAGAAAATACGCATTTTCAAAAAAATAGAACCTGCTTGAGGCAGTGCAATGTGCTTAAACTCCTAATAAAAAAGGGAAGTAAAGCAGGAAAATAACAGGGTGGCAAAGTATCGGGATTGATACCAGTAACCTCCTCTTTCGGTCGTCGTACCTTCCGCGCCCTTATTCGGGTCAATTGTGTGGTTTGGCATCTTCATTACTCAAGGCAGTACAAGAAACTGCACTTTCAAAATGCAAGCGGACCTTCGAGTTGACCTCAGGCCATGACTTTTGTGAGCGATGCTCGGTACATGTGAAGGACGCTCCTTCCTGTATCCTTTTATGTCTTGTGAATTCCATGAATCATTTCAAACATACTGTGTTGCAGTACGTCGCATTTCAGTATCATGTTTTACCATGTTCAATGTCAATTACCTTCTATACACATTGCATTGTATGCGTGCTTTGCTTTACTGATATGTGTTCAAGTTCTTTTCTATACACATTGCATTGTATGCGTGCATTGCTTTACTGATATGTGTTCAAGTTCCTTTTTATACACATTGCATTGTATGCGTGCTTTGCTTTACTGATATGTGTTCAAGTTCTTTTCTATACACATTGCATTGTATGCGTGCATTGCTTTACTGATATGTGTTCAAGTTCCTTTTTATACACATTGCATTGTATGCGTGCTTTGCTTTACTGATATGTGTTCAAGTTCTTTTCTATACACATTGCATTGTATGCGTGCATTGCTTTACTGATATGTGTTCAAGTTCTTTTCTATACACATTGCATTGAATGCGTGCATTGCTTTACTGATATGTGTTCAAGTTCCCTTTTATACACATTGCATTGCATGCATGCTCTGCTTTACTCACATGTGTTCAATTACCTTTATATACACATTGCATTGTATGCGTGCTTTGCTTTATTGATATGTGTTCAAGTTCTTTTCTATACACATTGCATTGTATGCGTGCATTGCTTTACTGATATGTGTTCAATTATCTCTACATATACACATTGTTTGCATGCATGCGTTGCTTTACTCACATGTGTTCAATCCCACTACCTTGTTATATACGTCGCATGCGTTACCATGCACTTCACTGCGTTATCATGTATATCGCTAACAATGTTATACCTGTTAAGTTTGCTTTCTTTTCAGGCACGATATTGTATGTACGGCTCATTTGAGGCCGGTGAAACCGGACGAGCCGCACAGGTATTGTATCCTCCGAGTGAGACGTGTTGAGAATTACATAATTCTCTTACATCCTTTCTGCATTGTAGTGTAGTTTGGCGCATCTAGCTTATAACTGTTGCATGCGTGCTTCATTACAGCTTTCTTTGCATGATCATAAGTTATGCTCGGCTTCTTGCATTTTCAGTTGCATTTTGCCCCTGCCTTCGGGCGCGCATCTTACTTGTCTTGCATGATTGTCCAAGTCTTCGGCCTTGTCAAAAATGGGTCGTCTCTGGACTTTGACATTCACTCCCGTCATTGTTATAACTTTCGAGTTCTGTCAAAGAGGGGCAACTGTAGACACCCCATTTTTGACCGTCCTCAAGACTTGGACGTCACCATTGGAACACTCGGTGATTATCCATGTTTGTGTTCGTTTGGAGTTCCCGGAGTTCTCGGCTGCGCGCGCCTTGCCTCAGGACCTCCCAACTCGACCGTTTGTGTTTGGTTTTGCACCAAACACTTGTGTTTTGCCTTGGAAGGGCAGAGAATGCTTTGTGAGGCATCCCCACACACCACCGGCACTGGCTAGAGGCCACCGGCTGGCTGGTGTTGCCACCGGCACTATTTTGTGCCGGTCGGCACTATCTTGTGCCGGTCGGCACTCTCTTTTGGCAAAATGACCATTTTGCCCTGCCGACTACTGTCCACTTGCTTTCTGAGATATTTTCAGACAGCCTTATTGCTTTTTGCTCCCCTCCATACACGTGTATGGAGGGATGAGCCCTTGGCTTGCTTAGTGGCTAAGTATTCCTTGCCTATAAGAGGAGAGCTCTTCCTCTTGGCTCAAGGGTTAGCATTTTGGGAGGCAAAACCAGAGCTTATACATATATTCCTCTGTCATATATCTATAGATACATAGATCTCCATCTCTCTCCTCTTGTGTGTGTGATTTTAGGCTTGAAAGTGTAGATTTACCTTACTTTTGCACCATTACACACACCTTTACACCTTAGCTCGAGATTGAGAGACTTGGAAGGTCATTTGTGTTGGTTTTGGACTGGTTTTGAGCATTAGAGAGTGGCTGTACCACTTGTTCTTCAAGGGATCTTCAAGGGTAAGAACATCACTTTATATTCCCCATTCTTGCAACCCTTTTCTACCCTCTTTACTTTGTGTTTTTGAGTTTGTGTTTAAGATAAAAAAGTCTTGTTTTTACTTGTTCTTGAACCTTCATTAAGGTCCTTTTTTGGTTTGAGCAAAGGTCCATCCTATTAGGCCTTGTATGGCCACTTTTGGTGCCTTTGCTTAAGCCTCTTTTTACTTATTATTCTTGGACTTCTCACTACTGAAAACCAGTGGGTTTTCAGTGGTGAGGGAGGTGTTTTGAAGTCACATAAAGGGGAGGGACACCCCTCTCCCCTTGATCCCTTGTTTGCCTTTGTTTTGGGTTCAAAGAATAGCATGTATGCATAGTCTTGTTTGGCTTCGTTTAAGAGTTTTTTTGAGTGTTTTGGAGCATGTTTAAATTCTGTTTTTGGTCAGATTTGTCACCTCTAACATGTCTCTCATACTTGTTTTGAAATGCTTTCTTATGCTCAAAAGCATGCTATACTTTGAGGCCATAATTTTAGTATGTTTTTAGCTTAATTTTATGGAGATGCTAGCATTATCTTGCCATGTTAGAGGGCTGTGGGCCACTGTTTTTATCATGTTTAGTATGCTTGACATGTTTGTTTTGCATTCTAGTTTGTAAACCTTGGGGTATGTGAGTCCCTAGCATGTTTAGCTTGCAATGATCTCATGATTTGGCATCATTTTAGATCATGTTTCAGTCCCTAAATCATGCTCACTTGTTTGTGCTTGTCATCTCTTTCATGCTTTAAAGGTGTGTCCTTTTATGCCTAAGAATGGGCCTTGTGTATGCTTCCATGGTTAATGCATTTTGGGGTTGCCATATGAGGGGATTTGGGTGTCTTTTCACATGCTATAAATCTGTTTTTGCTTGCTTGGTATATGCCATGTTTGGTCTTGCTTATGGTAGTAAGGTGTGCTCCTTCTGGTGCCTTAAACTTGGCCTTATTTGGTTGGCACATTGGCATGCTCATTGATCACTTTTGCCACTGTTTTGGGCTAGTTTAAAGGCTGCCCCATCTGACTTGAGTCCACCATTGTATGCTTATATCATGATTGTTGCATGTTTGAGTGATGAAATCTTGAGTACATGCTAGTTCTAGGTTTGATTGGTCCATGTCCACATGCCACTTGTGCCTTGCATGCTCTAGCATTTTGCATGCCTATTGTGTTAGTTGCATGACACTTCGTATGCCTTGCATCCTTGCATCATTGTTGCATTTTTGAGCCATTTTGTATACTTGCATTTCATGGTTTGGCTTGGGGATTGTCAAGTCAAACATGAGGGTCGAGAAGAGTTCACACTTTGAGTGGTGAAACTTGTCTCCATCCTCAAGTCACCAAGACCTTTGACTAACACATGATAAGGCTTTGGACCCCCATCTCTTTTGTGTTGCATGCATTTACATCAAATGCAACCTTGGTTCTTTAGGCTATCATGCATCAGAATGCACCATTGATGGCCCAAGAACCAAGGGTCTTGCCTCCTTGAGTCCCAAAGTATGATAGGAGGTAATGACCATGCCTTACACATGCCCAAAAACCATGCCTTGCACTGCTGTTTTTGCTGCTGCTGTCAAACTGTCCTCTGCAGGAACTTTCTGCCGACCCGGCAGTATAATGTGCCGACCGGCACTATTTTTGTGCCGATAAACCTCACATGCAGCCGGTGGCCAATTCAAGCAGCCGATGACCACTCCCCCCAGCCGGTATGGTACTTACGGATCATTTTGAATGTATTCTGAGATTTTGGGAATTTTTGGAGGGGCAGGGCAGCAAAAACAGAGGCAGCAGTGCCATGACGCGGGTTTTCCGGGCAAGTCGGATTGAGCATGCATCACTCGCGCATACCCGAGGCTGGGCTGAGGCCGCATTTCCTTTAGTTATTTGCTTTAATTTTAATATTTAGAATTTTGTAATAATTAATTTATTCGTTTATCCTTCTGGACTGTAATATTATTCGGTCCCTCCGAGCGAGGGCAAAAATGTAATAAGGGTGTGTGAGTGTGTGTATGTCTTCCAACCCCCATTTCTTTCTCCCTTTTATTTACCTGCTTATGATGGTAGATTAGGGCATATTTAATTTAGCATACCTTATGCAATGCATGCGTGCATCCGCATCCATGCATTTGTTAACATACATCAGGGCTTGGCACATCATACAAACTGCATCGTACTTTCAATTCTAAATTGGATACGTGTTATTTGTAGCATTTCATATGCCATGTTTAGGATAGCCGAGCCTGCCTAGATTACATCTTTGCATGTGTTTTATTAGACATTTCAGTATGCTTAGGTCCATGCATGGATTTCTAATAAGCTTCTGTTTTGGCTTGGAATACTAGGTGAGCTTTTATGCTTTAGCATACCACATGCGTGTGAGTGTTATCATGACAGTATGCTTACCATGCGGCTAAATGCTTATGTGATATTACTGTCTGAATGCCTGTGGATGGAGGTTGGATTGCCTGAGTTGGGAAAACTCATTGAAATCCGTATTTTAGCCTACTTACGAGTAGCAAAACCTAACACGTTTTTCGAGATAAAACGGATATGCAATGTTTATTTCCAAATTAGGCGATCTAGTCTATACTTTTGCTGTGCGCATAACATAGTAATTCTAGGCTAATAATCGGAATAAGAACATGTAATGTTTTCAAAATCGGATATCACGGTTAGTAGAGGCCGGTCTTCGGACCGGGCGAAAGGGGGTGCTCATAGCTGACCTTCCCCGATCGTACCCAAGCTCCCGAGCCAAGACCACTTTGGTGATGACGGACATGTGGCCTTCGGTACCGAGTCAGGGTTTCCTAAATTTCCCATTTAAAAATATTTAGGTGGCGACTCTGTAATCTGGCAAAGCAGTCCATGTTTGGCACTACTTTTTTCAAAAATCAGTTTTCTCAAACGATTTGCCAGATTTGGACTCTTTGGCTCAAGATTAAGAATCGTGACACAAAGGGAGTCCGAACTGTAGAGTGAAGCCCAAGGGCGCGTCTACAGCTTGTCTCACGTTGGTTTGGTGGGAAGAAATTTATGGGTTTATAAAGCTTGGAATTATAACTTGGGAGGGCCCCAAGGGGCACCCCAAGTTTGTAGAAGGGAGAGATTATGGGCAAATTGGGCTAAACCCATTAGACCCAAAAATAACCACACGCCGCCGCCGTCCGTCCAGCTAGTCGGTCGGGCTGGGTTGGGCCTGGGCTTGGGCGCAGGTGTGAGGTTGGGTTGGGCTTGTTTGGCCCAATACCTATCTTTTTGGGCCAAAAACATTTGAATTTTATTTTATTTTTTGGTAAAATAAAATTTCTCTCCAAAATTCAAATTAATTCCTGAAAAAATCTGTCCGATTTTTCCCTCTACCAAAATTCTGCCCGATTTTTATCTGTTTGAATTTAAACTAGAACAGTTTCTATATCTGTTCAAATTCAAACCCAAACTGTGCCATATCTGTTCAATTCAAACTAAATTGGTTTGCACCTGTTTAGTTCAAACCAAACAGCCACTTTTTCTCTTATAAATAGACAGACCCTCTATTAATTTTTTTATACACAATGTTCGTACTTCTCATCTGCAATAATTCTCTACATTTTGCTGCATTAAATTTTGTGAGAAAGAGTGTAAGCACTTAGTATGTTCGTTGTGCAAACAATTTGTAGTGCTGTTATTGTTTGCTGTTGATCATTTTATCTTGAGAGATAGATGTCCACATATTCTAAAAGCACCATGGAGAGGACGAATCTATCTTAAGGATACAGTGTTAGACATTGGACTTGATCAGAAAATTTGTTCAAGAAAATTAATTTGGTAAGTAATTAATTTATTTTCTGATTTATTATTTTTTCAGATTTTCATTTTGTTTTTGTAACAAAATAAAAATATTTTTTATTTATTTTATTTTATTTTCTGGTTTGATTTTTGCAATCAAACAAATTCTCTCCTTTCTTTATTTCTTCTGTATTCCATTTATTGTTAAGTACACAAACAGAATTTATTTTTTCAAATAAAGTGAAGATTGTCCAACAGGATTTTGGGGCCACTTTAAGAGAGTGGGTTTCAGGAGGGGAGGTTGCTGTCAATGTTCATAACCGTTGATGTTCGCCGCTGTCAAGCTTCGCCATCGATTTCGTGAGATGGAGTCATCGCTAGTGAATAACTCAAGAGAGAGGGAAAAAGTGGATGGAAAGATATGTGAGGGAAAATTGAAAGACTCTGTTTTGCTTAAACAAATTTGAAATTTCTTTTTCTTTTTTTTTTCTTTTTTTTTGAGCTAAAGCAATTTGAGCCTCAAGTATTTCAGTGGGGTGACGTGGCCCAATCTGGGCCATCTCCCAGAAGAAATACTGGAGAGGAATACTGGAGAGAATCTGAACTCATACAAATTAGGCTACTTTTCGAACTTAACACTTAAAAGTCACTATAAACTATTAAATTATTATTATTATTATTATTATTATTATAAAAAAATCAAAACATTATTAAAAAAATCGATTCTCAAACACCCCTAACAACATAACAACACATTACTTAAATCAATTTAAAATCATAGGTTTGTATCCTCATTGTTTGATTTTGATACAAATTAACAACTAAGTTCACATTATTAAAATAATTAATAAATTTAAAAATAATATTTTAAGAGTATCAAAACAAATTTCAATGATAAATAAGATAACTATTGGAAGTTTTTGAGAATTACAGTAGAAGTGATATTTTGAAAATTATTACAAATGGATGCTACAATTAGCCTCACATTATAATTTGGGTGAAGCATTAATAAATCCTAATTGGTGATCTTATGAACTGTTTAGTCCTTCATTTTTCTTATAAATCCAAATGTTCCATTTTAGTAGAAATTATACAAAAAGGGCAACATTATCCTACATGTGTAATTATTTTGAGAGAGAAATGTGAGATTTCTCATTAAGGTGAAATTACACATTTGAACCAAGCTCACTATAAACTTTTATGTTTTTCCGTCCTTGACGAACGAATCCCCCACTACCAAGATGGAAAGATTCTCAAATCACTGTGACATTGTTCAAATTTGGTGAGAAAATCAATAGAAACATAAATGGATGGGAGGTTTTTCTACACATAATATCTAATTTACACATTCAACTTTGGGGATACAAACCCTACATTGTTCACCATGAGATTTGGACGAACACAAACAGGTGTAGAATTCGAGCAGGTCGAGATGGTGCTGGGCTGGTAGAATCATCTAGGGTTATGGAAATTGGAGTGATGACAATGAAACGGGATGGTAAGCAATGTTTGTTTTTGTGTAATTCTAATGTTAAACCTAATGTTAGGGTTTGTGTGTGCGCGTAAAAATTTCGAATGTTTACAATATGCATGTGTTATATGTGATTTTTGGTCATTTTCACCATCGTTGTTGATGTTTATGTTGTGTGGGTTTGATGTTCTAAATTCTTTTTCCCCTGTTTGAGTGTGACATTTGAAGATGGACGTATTTGGTTATCGTCATTGGGTATTGATCTTTCAAATTAAACACTTCAAATATTTTCAGTCATTTTCCAAATCAAAAAACTCGAATATTGACAATATGCATGTAAGATATGTGATTTCAGCTATTTTTTCTGTCGTTCTTTATGTCTGTCGTTGTTTGGGTTTGATGTTCTTGAATGTCGATGTTTCAAACTAAACATTCCAAAAATATTAAGTCATTTGCCAATTTAAAATCACGAATGATTACATTATGCATGTGTGATATAAGATTTAGCCCATTTTTCCCATTGTTGTTGATATTTATGTTTGTGTTCTGGTTGATGTTTTGTGTTCAACATCCCTTGTTTAAGTGTGGCATTCAAAGGTGAATACATTGGATTACAAATTAAACATCCCAAGATTTCCCCTTATCCCCTAAGCGTAAATGTGTCAGTATTTGTGACACCCTGAATATTTAAGTAAATACCACATAAATGTTTATAGCTATATATATAATTATATTTGTATGTGATAATATATTATCAAAACAATAAAGAAATAAATAAATTAATTAAATAAACAAATATAATAAACGTAATAAGAAATAAATATAAAAGCAATAATCATACTAATAACAATAATATAGATATAGCAAATCTGTGAGTTAATAATAATATCTGATTATATCTGATTTCATAATCCAAGTAATAATGAACGTGTATATTGCTGGACAAATGAACTTCAGCCATTTAGGCTCTAGAAGACTAAGGGGAGGTGAGTCATCCAATTAGGATCACCATGTCATCACTAGGCTGTGTATATATAAAGGGGGATGGGGCTGTGAAGCCAGTAGGAAAAAAAAAAAAAAAAAAAGGGAAAGTAAGGGAACAGCCGTAAGAAGTTAGCAAAAATAAAAAGAAAATAGTAAGGATTAATATTAAGGTGAGTTATATTATACCTTGAGTTACCATAATATATTTTATGTATGTTTTGAGTTATCATAATATATTTTACACAACTCGTGTTTTATAACTTATATTTATATTTCAATTACGTTAATTATTTTATGAACTCCATTTGCTTATTTTGAAACCCATGAATATATTTGTTTAAATTTTAGAAATTATTTGACAATGATTTTGTAAACAATTATTTTCTGTAAATACCACCACGAGAGTCTCATGCCTTGGGAGACTTAAATAACCATTGGCCTCTGTTTGGCCACTTTATGATCCTCTGTTTGTCATGGATCCATTGACCTCTGTTCTGACTGTCACTCCAGTGACCTCTGTTCTGTTATGTTCTATACTGTACCGTGGTTATGGTTATTTATTTACATAATTTCTATATTTCAGTTTCTGCCACTTTAAATAATTTGTTTATTCAAATTAAGTTATTCTAACTAACTATCCATGGTTAATTTGTGTTCCCTATACTCTTGGCATAATATTTCTCACTCTGCTATATACTTATAGTTGTTACCCTTTTAGGTGACGAGATGTAAGGAAGACCCGTAAATTTGATGCTGATCCATTATTTTGTTTTCTTTCCTTTTCTTCCTTTGTTTTTTTTGTTTTTTTTTTTTTTTGACTGAGGGCCGGTTACTGAATAATAAAATAATAAAAGCCCTATAGATGTATTTTCTTTTATCAAAATAGAAGAATGGAGTTAATTTTCTATTCCATTATTTTCTTTCCACCACTCTGCCTCCGCCTGCACCATTTAATTTGTTAATATTAGAATTAATTAGTAAGTTGCGATTCCAGTCCTAAACCCCTAGGGTTAGGTCGTGACAAAGGTGGTATCAGAGCAATGGTTAGGACTAATAAATAAAATAGAAAAAAAATAAATATTTACTTGCGATGTTAGTCATTTTTTGTAAAATCTCATGTTTATTCTGGTGATGTAGGAATGTTCGAGTTTAACTTTGATGAGGCATTTTGGGAGGAGCTTGGAGCTATCGATTTGGAGGATATTTTAGCAAAGCACCCCGCCCCCGCCCCCGCCCCCGCCTCACTGGAAGGATGGGGAGAGTCGAAGAATATAATTAGGAGACTACATCCAGGCCTTGCCCAATTGATGGGTCGGCCAATCTATATATAGACTAATCCTACCGATGTACCATACTTATTGTGAAGGTAGAGCCATGCCTACACGCACGGACGATATCTCGGACCCATCCGCGTCTTCGGCCTTGACTTAGGATATGACTACCCACACTACATCATTGGCCCTTTGCCCCCAAATTTTGTTGCAAGAAGGGGAAATGTGTACCCCGAGGACTACATCTTCACCAATGTCCTTAACTAATTGGAAATTATTAATATTCAAGATATTGACTTTAGCAATGACTCATCGCACCTCAAGATACCTGGATGGATTGTTGATCGAGCGTTTTGGGGATACATACAGTTCGTCCCCATTTACACAGCCCAGATAACGTATATGTGTTTTGGTGTGGTACAGTTAGGGTGGGAATTTGAGCTTTTTATGCAACATTACTTCCTGTGGTTGTTTGATCCGCCCATCTAGATCATGTAGAAAAGAATTTTTTTTTTTTTGGTGAGCTAACCATGATCGATTCTGATCCATCTTTTGTTTTTGTACCATAAGGATGAGACACTAACATATTTTGACTTTTGGACAAGGATGTAATATTAATTGTAAAAATAGTAAAGTTGGTATTTTATATATATTACGAGATATATGTTGTGTTATGAATATAATGCCTCATTTATTACTTTGAAGAATGGCCAATAATGGTAACGGAAGCGAATCATCAGTTAGTGGCACTAAATCGATGGAAAGAATCATGGAAAGAGCGTTACTAGCTTTTTTGCAAGCCTTGCAGACTAACATAAACAATGGGATACCAGAACAGTGAGAAAAGCCGGTTACCATAAAACAATTCCAGGATCTAAAACCCACCACATTTATTAGCGGTCCAGACCCAATGGTAGCAGACGCTTGGGTTAAAGACATGGAAAAGATTTTTCGTGCCTTGCCCTTCACAGAAAGACAGAAGGTTACTTTTGCCACTTTCACTTTTAAAGATAATGCACAGGAATGGTGGCTTCTCACCTTGGAGAAGAAGAAATCATGACTTGGGCAAGATTCTTGGAAGTATTTTATGAAAAATACTTTCCAAATTCGCTGCGGGAACAAAAGGCTTCGGAATTCATACATCTAAAGCAAGTAACCATGACGGTGGCCGAATACGAGAGTAAGTTTACACAACTCACTCGATTTGTGACATATGTCATCCCCATTGAAGCTTGAAAAGCAAGGAAATTCGAAACAGGATTGGATACTGAATCAAAGATAGGCTTGAGCTTTTGAAACTACCAACCTATGCGGAAGTGGTAGACCGAGCATACATTGCGGAAAAAGGAATTAAAGTTGCACGCTCTAGGGAACCAAGCCAAAAGAAGCGATTTTGGGACAAAGACAACAGAATATCTAGTGTTGCGCCTCCCAAGATGGTGAATACGGGTATAACCAGCTCAAGCAATCAAGGTTCTACTAACCCCAGAGGTGGCACCATTCCAACTTGCCCTACATATGGAAAGGCTCATTGGGGATAATGCCATCGAGATATGGGAGCATGCTTTAAATGCGGTCAAGTTGGCCACTTGCTGAGGGATTGTCCAAAGCTTATCAATCCTACAACTAGGCCCTCTGGCCCAGTTAGAAAACCCGCAGGACCTGGAGAAGGGAGGAAGGACCCAAAACGCCAAGGAAGGGCTTTTGTTTTGGTATTTGGAAAACCAACAGTTACCGAAAACGTTGTGTCAGGTACACTTTCTGTCTGTGGTCATTTAGCTCATATTCTCATTGACTCCGATTCAACTCATTCTTTTGTTGCACTACACTTTGCTGCCAAGTTGGCATCAACACCCAAACCTTTAGAATATGTATTGTCTGTGTCTTTTCCTTCTGGTAATTCTGCCAGTAGTACTGATGTATACAGATCATGTACTATATCCTTAAAAGGCAAAACCTTATACGTAGACTTGATTCCCCTTCGCATTGGGAACTTTGATGTGATCTTCGGGATGGATTGGCTGGTTGCCAACCACACCTTTATCGATTGTAAAGCCAAAAAAGTCTCCCTCCGTTTCCCAAACCAACTTGAGCTTGTCTTTGATGGAACCAGAATTTCCACCCCTTCCTGTTTTATATCCTCCATGACAACCTAATGACTTCTAAGAAAGGGTTGTTGTAGTTATATTTGTTATGTGATCGATACACAAAAAGAGGCCCCCACCGTTGATACAATCCTTGTGGTTCGAGAATTCCCGGATGTCTTTCCTAAAGATTTACCTGGTACCCCAGTTAACCAAGAAATCAAATTCACCATTGAAACTCAACTTGGTACCCAACCAATATCAAAAGCCCTTTACCGCATGTCAATGACAGAATTGAAAGAACTAAAGACTCAACTTTAGGAACTACTGGACAAAGGCTTCATTCGACCTAGTACCTCACCCTAGGGAGCTCCAGTACTATTTGTAAAGAAAAAAGATGGCACGATGAGATTATGCATTGATTACCGGGAGCTGAACAAGGTTACCATCAAGAATCGGTACCCTCTGCCACGAATTGATGGCTTGTTCGATTAACTTCAAGTCGCTCAAGTATTCTCCAAAATCGACTTGCGTTCTGGCTATTATCAACTAAAGGTCAAAACGGAAAGCATCGAAAAGACTGCCTTTAGTACCCATTACAGGCACTACGAGTTTCTCGTCATACCATTTGGTGTCACAAATGCTCTAGCAGCCTTCATGGATCTCATGAACTGAGTGTTAAACCCTATCTTGACGAGTTCATTATTGTATTTATTGATGACATTCTCATATACTCCAAGTCACCGAAAGACCATGAGCAGCACTTACGAATAGTTTTACAAACACTACGTGATCACAAACTTTATGCCAAGTTGAAAAAATACGAATTTTGGATCACTAGTGTACACTTTCTCAATCACGTCATTAACAAAGATGGCATCTCAGTTGACCCCCAAAAAGTTACAGCAATCGTGGACTGGCCACGACCTATTAATGTGTCAAAAATTCAAAGTTTCTTGGGTCTATTTGACTATTATCAACGCTTCATGCAAAATTTCTCAAAGATAGCATCACCCTTGACCCAGCTAACTCAGAAAAACACACCCTTTGAATGGACTGACAAACAGGAACGTTGCTTCTAAGAGTTAAAAAGTAGACTTGTGTCAACTTCTATACTAGCACTCCTCGCGGGAATAGATGGGTTTGTTATTTATAGTGATGCCTTATATAATGGTTTGGGTTACGTTCTCATACAAAACGAAAAAGTCATTGCTTATGCCTCGCAACAACTGAAGACTCACGAGAAAAACTACCCAACCCATGATCTAGAATTAGCTGCAGTGATCTTTGCTCTCAAGATCTGGTGTCATTATCTCTATGGTGCAACCTGTGAGATTTACACTGACCATAAGAGTCTTAAATATCTGTTTACATAGAAGGAACTAAATATGAGGCAACAACGGTGGCTAGAATTTATGAAAGACTACGATGTAGAGATCCATCACCATCCAAGCAAAGCTAACATGGTGGCAGATGCACTATGCTGAAAGACAACCAGAAGTTTGGCATGTACTCTTGTTTCCCGCAAGATCAATAGACTACTCGCCAACATAACCGTAGAACCTATCTTGATTGAAGAAACTAGAGCACGCCAATGTGAAGATAAACTTTTCCAGAAAAAGTACGAGGAGTAAAGGAGTACGCCTAATCCTGATTTCACTATAAGCAATGGGATACTAAAATTTCAAAATCGAATTTGCATACCCGACATTCCGGAACTCAAGAAAAAGATATTGGTGAAAGCTCATAGCTCGAGGTTTGTAGTCCACCCTGGCAACACAAAGATGTACCATGATCTGAAGGAACATTACTAATGGACAGGAATGAAAAGAGACATAGCAAGCCATGTCTCCAAATGCCTGCATTGTCAGCATATTAAAGCAGAACCTCAGAGACCTGCAGGAATGCCGCAACCACTCCCTATTACTAAATGGAAATGGGAGCACATTACCATGGACTTCGTGGTCGAGCTGCCTCAGTCGGTCTTAAAGAATGATGCAATATGGGTTATAGTAGACCGATTGACGAAGTCGGCGCATTTTCTGCCAATTAAAATCACGTACTCCCTTAATAAGTTTGCCACTTTATACATCAAAGAAATCATTCGGTTGTATGGTACCCCAGTTTCAATCGTGTCTGACCAAGACCCCCGCTTCGTGTCTCATTTCTGGAACAAATTGCAAGAGGCCCTAGGAACCACACTGAAGTTTAGCACTACTTACCACCCACAAACTAATAGGCAATGGCACGACCCAAACCCGCCCCTATAGGTTTAGCATCGTAACCGGCCAGTAATCCTGGGATTATCGAAGGCCTTTGAGACAAATTAGCTTAATATTAGGGGTTAGCAGAAGCAAATAACAAATATACAACATCCATTGAATTGTGCAGACTTATATGAGACGGAAAAATTTTAAAATTTTTATATACATATTTACACATCACCCTTACATCATCATATATATACAGATTAGACAAAAAGGGACTTAACCCTATTTATAAAATAAGCAAAGACTTGTTTACGAAACTTGAACTTTATGCACTTCGCCATAACCACTAGACATATCTGGAACCTCCACAAGAGGTACATAGGTTGGTTGACAAAACAGAATCTAGGTAGAAGCTCTAGGCCTGGTCACACACCTGATCACCTACATATATAAATAATATAGTGAGTTGGAGCCTAGTGCATAATAACTGAGTAAAGATTTTAATGAATGATGTCCATATCAAATTCAGAAATCAGATTTCAAATCTCTTATCAAATCATAAACATAGTCATGTTCGTATTCGTATCAGAAACGGAGTCATATTCATATTCAAATCATGTGTGGTACTTCCTTTAGCGTAACATATCATGTTGGTCAAGCATATCAAGTTCCATTATAGAACCTCCGGTACCGGGTAACGTATCTCATACGTGGGCTACGGTATTGTTTTCCCCGAGCGACGGCTTGTGCCACAGTATTATTTTGCCTGGGGGAGATAATACCGTGGCCCAAGCGCTATTGTCTGCCTGAGTCTCACGCTCGAGCAACCGTTGAGCGTCTGTCGAGCGTGAAAATCACACAACTAGTACTTTTTCAAAATTTGCAAACTGCTTGAGCAAAGGAAGTTGCGCTCGAGTGGCCCCTCACATGTTTATATGTCCGCTCGAGTGAAGAAAGTTGCGCTCAAGCGGAACCCCTGAAAACTACGGTATTGTTACCCCGGGCAAGGGCCTTGAGAACTACAGTATTATTACCCCCAGGCAAGGGCCTTGTGCTTGTAGACCACAGTATTATTGCCCTCGGGCAAGGACCTTGTGCTAAGGATGTCGTGAATACATTTCAGAAATTTGGACAATCATTCATTCATACAAAACATCGCATTTCAGAAAACTGATCATTTCATAGCATTAGAAAATAATTAAAGTTAAACATAACTTTACAGAGTTATTACTCACAGATGGCTCCACTTACAGAACAGACAAATTAGATAACTTGTGGCACATGACCTACACATATAGCAGAAAGGCATAATGAAACACACACTCAGCTGGTACTTAAGCTACTCAATTGGACATTAATTAATCTAATTTAATCGCTCCGAATCGAATTTCAATTGAACCCACCATAATGTTCTAAAAATTCCAAATAACACATAAACCAAGTCAATTTCGTAATCGGATGCCGATAAGACCTTCAATTCACAGAACAAAACAAAATCCAAACAGATATTTCCACATTAGACAAATATGAGCACAAATAATGCAACACACATACAATTTCCTCAGAATTTCACCTTAATTACTTATTAGGCATAATTAATCATGGTTAGCCAGCTAATCACAAGTTGGGGTTGTTACAGTAAATATCACTTGAACATATCTTTATAAAGTTATTACTCACGGTGGGTTAGGTCAATATAAGGCCTCGGACGTCTGCTCTTTTGATTAAGGCCTCGAAAATATTCTTTTATTGTTAAAGAAGTTCCAAAGAGGGAGAGGAACCGTGAGAGAGAGAGAGAGAGAGAGAGAGAGAGTACTCAATTTACTTGGTTACTGGAGAAGAAAAGAGTTGTTGGAAATGGAAGAGGGCTCAAGGAAAAAGCTATGGATCAAAGAAAGAAATGAAGAAAAAGAAAAGAGGAAGTAGAGGAGAATCAACCAAATATGCTGAAATTAAAGTTTCTGGTTGATTCTCCTCTACTTCCTCTTTTGCTCGAGCAGATATGCAAACATGTGAGGGGCCACTCGAGCGCAGATTCCCTTGCTCGAGCAGTACCCAAACTTTGAAAAAGTACTGGTTATATGACTTTCACGCTCGACGAAAGCAAATATAGAAACATACATAGTCCAAAGGAAAGGAATGTATGTCCCCTTCATCGATGAACAATTACATGCATCGATCAAACAAATTCCTAGTTTTCATAATAAAATCAAAACTTCCTTTAATTCCAAAATCAACTCTCAAATTTCATGAACTCATGATTTCTATAACTTTTTCTTCAAAGTCATTTATATACTCCATTGCATGGATCCAATCTTCAAACATTTCTTGTTGCATGTAATTTATAGAACTCAATTCAAGAATGATTCTCAAAATTGAACCCAAATTTAACAAATTTAAGGAATCATAACTCATATTCTTCAACCTAACTTAATTTAACATGCAAAACCCAATTCCCATCAATTTACATCATTAATCTTCAAATTACCTCATACTTTCATTATTTCTTTCCAATTACATGAAATTGAACCCAAACTCATCTTCAATTTCAAGTGTAATACAAAGATTCTTCAAGAATCGAGCATAAATTTCATACCTTAAACTTTAATTGGCTAAAATTCTTAAACTTTTCCTTCCTTTCCTTGGTTCTCTTCTTGTGTTCCTTTCCATTGACTTGAATTCTCCAGCACAATTCTCTCTCTCTCTCTCTCTCTCTCTCTCTTTCTCTCTCTCTCTCTCTCGATTCTCCTTTCTCTCCCTCTTGGCTCTATTTTGTCCCAGCACACTCATCACTTGATGATGTATATATATGTATATAGTATTGTTGCCTTGAACTTTCCAGAACACGCCAACATCCCTTTTTGCATTATAATTTTATTAAAAATAAACTAATATATCAATTACATTTTAATTGAACATCATTTAATCTTAATTAATCTTGATTAGCCCAATCACAAATCCTACATAATTTAATTAGTCTAATTTAACCTCCTTTTAAGCCCAATTAATTATATTTAAATTTATTAGTCCGAATTAGATTTTTAATCAAACTTTCAAAAGGCTCCAAATATTAAATTAAGATTATTGTCATCATCAAATTTTGATTTCCCAAATCATTTAGGCCTTCAAGCGGCATCAAAGCTATCATCAAATTATTTGGAACTAAACTTTTGTCTTTCTCAATTCTTTGCAATTTAGTCAATTCAAATTCCTTTGTTTCAAGAGGTTCTTAAGAAATATACATTTATAACTTCGACAAAAATATTTTCTTACTTTATATTTCGTATTAACTCTTCTAAGTAGTACTAGATACAAGCTTCTTTACAATAAATTTAAGTCTTGGTCATATTCTAATAATCTTAGTAGTCTCTAGTCGAGTCCCAAAAATCCAATTAAATGTATCCTAAGTCTGCCAAACATAGGTAGGAGATTCACATAGCCAAAACATATATGATATAACAACTCAAAATTCTATACACATGCTTAAAGTACTCATTCACTTAACAATTGGGTTAGGTATTAATCTTTAAACTGACAGAGTGGTATCAGAGCACGAGTTAATATCTCACAGACGTGTCCATCGAGCATAAGAATGTTTAGAATGGATTTAAGTTGCATGCATCTAAAAAGCAAGTGATAAGTTGTGCATTCAGGAATATGTATGTGTTTGTGTAATAGATTTAAGTAGGAGATTTTGATACTTATAAGAGGACCGGAATGTGTTTGTTTAATAAGTGTGGTATGGAGCTAAGAGTCAGGAACTATTGAGGAACTTTTTCACATTATAAGAAAATATTAGTGAGTACAAGTACAATAATTTGTGAGAATATAGTATTATAAGAATTAAAGGTTATTTTGGAATTTCGAGGAGTAAAGAAGACTGGGATGTGTGTGTTTAATAAGTTTAATATTGAAGTTAAGAGCTGTTGTGAAATTTTTAATGCTATGAGGGAAATGTAATTTTTGATTATAGCACATTGGTGAGTACAAGCATATTGATTCGTGGGAACACGGTATTATAAGGAATTAAAATCTTTAACGAAAGTTATGAAAGCTATATGGGTTATATGTCAAATTAGACTATGAGAATATTTGAAAAGTTGAAATATTTGATGATCAATGAAGTATATGGGACTATGGTGATTGAAAGTTAGAAAATTATTTAATATGAAGATGATGTACTGTTTGGGTAAGGGACCTACTGTATGAACCATAGAGTTTCATACTTTTGTTGATGACCTTAAAAGTCCGATTGAAATCACATTCGGCCGACATACTTTCGAATCGAAAATTCTCGATCAACTTCATGGGAATGAATAAGTTACCCTGCCAATGGCTTTGTAAAAATTGTTTAATTATGGTTGAATACGTGATGCTATGTTTCAAGCTATCCAATGTTACCCCAAGTGTTTTCCACCTTTGACTTGTGACTTTAGGAAAAGATGACGAGAAGTAAGTACAAAATGGAAGTTAAGTCCTTGTTGGAGTAATTGGGCAAAATAGAAGAAGTGCTAGAAAATATGATGAAAACTATGCAGCAGTGCTATGGGAAACCGCGAGATTAGAAGAAAAAGTAAAGTGTTAAGTCAAAGAAGGAATTGTAGAATATAACTAAAAGGTGGAGTGTTAATTGTTAAGCAAAATTAGGAGAGACAAGTAATTTTAAGCAAGATATAAGTTCACCCCCAAATTATTCAATTTGTTACAAGTGTTATACGGGGTGTGTTATCGAATGTCGGGAGCATGTTTCAAATGTGGTGAGATAGAGCGACTAATGAAGGATTATTCAAATGATAAAATTTTAAGGAGATTCCAAGTCAAATAGTCAGTTTAAAGATTAGTAACTAAGCCAATTGTTAGGTGAGGGAGTACTTTAAGTATGTATATAGAATTTTGAGATTTTGGTTATGTGAATCTTTTCTACCAAATGTTTGATAAATTTAGAATCTGTTTACTTAAAACTTGATTGAAAATACTAGAATTAATGAAATGTGACTAAGGGCTAAACCAATGAAGATTGGCCTATTTCATGTTGGAAGGAGAACGATTCTATTTGCTAAGATTGCATTGTCAACATTGGAAAAGAAGTTCGCTTCTAGTGTTAGTCAAAAATTTATTTTTAAAAATAATTTGATGATATCTTTAATGCCACTTGAAGATTGAAATAAATTAATGTGTATACGCACATGAGAATTTGAATGAGTATAGAAATAATGAATCATAGATTGTCTATGCCAATGTAGTACTAGCTAACTAAGGAATCAAAGAATGTGTTCGGCAGTTTTGTGGTAGAATGTCTAGTAAATGCAAAAAGTCTTGAGTTAGAATGCATATTCCTATGTTTGTTTAATTAATTATGGTAAATTTAGAACTCATCTACTTGGGCATTTGGAACTTAATTTGAGGTTGTTGAAACAACTGAGATGAGAATGCTTCGATTTGCCAAGACTACTATTGAGCACCCTTACTACCTGTGAATGAACGTTTGTGTGATGATTGATTCAGAACCCGCTCTTTTTTTTTTTCTTTTTTTTTCCCTTTCAACCCATTTGGTTATAAATGAGTTGATTATTGGGATTAATTTTATGTGATAAGTGTTTCTTTGTTATCTAGAGGATCTATATTATTTGGAAATGTTATACTATGAATTTGACTCAATGCTTTCAATATGGATTATTGGGATGTAATGTTGAATATGATCAGTAAATGTTGGTCATATGCCTGAGTGAATTGTCTTTGACTTCCGAAAGTAAATGACTTTTCTTCTAGAACTAATGGAACAAATCCCCACGCTATTTGATTTGTCAATAAGGCTATGGTGTTTAGAGAAATTGTGGACCAAAAAAAAAATAAAAAAAGTGAATTTGAGGTTGTATCAAGTACCTAATCTATTTTGATGACTTCATATGTGATGTCAATAATGGAGTATTTTGATTTATTTGAAATTAAGTTGGATCATGAATATCATTTGTGATTAATCCTCGATGATTTGGAGACATGTAGATTATTTGACTTATTGGAGACATGTAAATAGATGAATAGAAGTATATGAATTAAGTGATTGACGAGAATAGTACATTGTGATTAATATGTTTCATGGTTTAATGTTATGAGGTTGACTTCAAGGTCTAGTACATATTATTGATCATTACTAAATGACCTTTGATGAAAATATGGACTATAATGAATCATCAATTTGGGTTATTAACCAACAAATAAATGAGAATGAGTTGAACTCCTGTGATGAGAAAATTGAATGGAGGAAGTTACTTCAAAAAGAGGAATGAAATGAAGCAAAGCTATATGATTTGTTTTCAGGTACAAGTGTCTTAAGTTTAGAGGACCAAACTTTCTAAGAATGAGAGATTGTGACGATCCCGCCACGTATAATATTTTATATTTGGTTAATTAAGGAGATTTGGGATTTTAATTAGTCATTATCTTAATTTAATTTGGGATTTATGAGAATTGTGGAATCTGATTCGTATATGATTCTATTAATGATTTATTTTGGAATTAGAAATTAAGGGTCCAAATGGCTTAAGGAAGTGAAATTAAGAAGTTGAATTAATTTAATTTTAATTACGGACTCATTTGGTAGTTTAATTAATATTTAGTTCAGTTTAGTAAAATCAAGATTGGATTAATTGGGTCCAAATCGGAGTTAATTAAGTTAATTATGTTATAAGGTTTGAAAAATTATGATTATTATGAATTAAATCTATTTTTGAGGTATTCAATTTGAATGTGTAATTTATTAACGAAAATTTTGAGTGTGATCAGAAATTGAAGGCCTAATCGATTTGAGAAATCAAAATTGATGATGACAATAATCTTAATTTAATATTTGGAGCCTTTCGGGAGTTTGATTAAAAATCTGATTCAGAATGGTAAAAGTTAAATATAATTAATTGGGCCTTAATTGAAGCCAATTAGACTAATTAAATTATGTGGGATTGGTGATTGGTTATGATTAATTTAATTATGTGATAATCAAGATTTAATTAGATTAAGTGTTGCTTATTAAATCAATTCTAATCATAAATTGAATTATAAATGGTCTAGAATTGAGGGTGTATTTGGAGGTGGGTGTGCAGAGAAATCTGTGCGTGCAGAGAAATCTGTGTGTGTATGTGTATAAGTGTGAACATAAGGAGAGAGAGAGTAGGCAACTTTTCCTTTCTTTGAGTTGGGCAAAACCATGAGAGAGAGAGAGAGAGAGAGAGCGCGTGCGCGAGAGATCGCTTTGTGCTGGAGGGTTTTGAAGGAAATTCAAGAAAGGAAAATGGAAGATCATCAAGAAACTATCAAATTGAAGATTAAAGGTAAGGATTTCAACCTTGATTAGAATTCATGTATTACACTTGAAATTAATGATGAGTTTGAGTTCAATTTCATATAATTTGGAAGAAATTAGAAAACAAAGATAAAGAGATTAAGTTACGTTCATGGTTATGGAAATTAATTATTTTTGGTTTGATGCTGTGATCTTGCATGAAATTAAGCCTCATTGTTATATGCATGAGTAAATTCTACAAGTTTAATACTCTAATTATACATGCATCATGGATTTTGAAGAATTTGAATTAATTCAATCTCATATTTTGAAAAGACAAAGGAAAAGTTTTGAAAATTAGGAATTTGTTTGATTTTGATCTTTAATCCATGCATGTAATTTAATTTAAAAGTTTTATTCAATTTAGACACATTTTGGAACATCGATGATCATAAATTAAGTTTTTGGTTACAAATTAAATTAAGTTGAAATTCTAAGAAATTGATTTTGTAATTCATTAGATAAGTTTGATTTTTGTTATTAATAATGAAATCAGGTTCTATTTTTTACATACATCATGAAATTTCAAGAGTTTGGAAAGTTTAGTTCATATTTTAAAATTTGTGGGTTTGATATAAAGAAAATGAATTAAACCTAAATTTGGACAAATTTGGGAATAAATTACAATTTATACTTGAGAATCAAAAATTAGTTTGATTTTGATTTGAATTTCATATATGGAAATATTTCTTTTAAAGAGCTTTATAACTCTAATTTTATGTTTTATAACACAAAAGAAAAAAAATGTTGAAATTATTGTATTCATGAAATTATTATGATCAAAGAGATTTTTGTATTAGAAATTAGAAAATTAGTCAAGGGTTCATCTTTATTAATAAAATTACATGTTTAAATTGGTTCATGCAAGAGTCAAGGTTTTGAAAATGTGTTTGGGAATTATTTTTGTTGGTTTTCAAAAACACAGAAAATTTGTAGACCGCTCGAGCGGAAAAGTCACCGCTCGAGCGAACTTTGAAGACATCCAGTATTTTTTTTACAAAGCTTTGCAGACCGCTCGAGCGACCAAAGGTGCACTCGAGCGAAAACCTTATTGTCAGCAAGTTTTGACTAACTCTTCTAAGTGCATATTTGCATCCTCATGACATTCTAAGTATTCTTAGGCACCAATTGGACTCATATAGTCATGAAATAAGGTAGAAACATATAAAGAGAGTTGAATTAAAATGAAATGAATATTGAATGGTGCTTATATTGTATCTTTGTTATGTGATTTGTATAGGTGGACGTCCGAAGCCTTATATCGACTTAACCCACTATGAGTAATAACTTTATAAAGATATGTTCAAGTGATATTTATTTTCAAAAATTTTATTGTTATCAACATCGATACATGATTGATTGAATGGTTTATCGAAGTACTATTTGTTACTAATGAATGAAGTTCATTTTTGTAAACAAACTCGTGGCATCCTTTAAATAGGCCCTTGCCTGGGGGAAATTAATACCATGGCCCATTGTTAAATAGGCCCTTGCCTAGGAGAAATTACTACCATGGCCCATTGTTGAATAGGCCCTTGCTTGGGGGAAATTAATACCATGGCCCATTGGCCCTCGCCCGAGAGAAACAATACCGTGGCCCATTGGATAATTGAAATACAGAAATCTCTGCTGTTAGACCTTAATGGTTACATTGGATATGATATATTGATTGACCCATTGTGGTCCCGTTGATTGACCCTTGAGTTCCCATTATTATTGATACATTGTTACTTTATTGGGCGTACTACATAAATTGTCATTGAATGATTTTTGATATGGATCATTGAGAATTGGATTGAAATTGACATGAATCATTGAGAATTGGATTGAAATTGACATGAATCATTGAGAATTTGTTTGAAATCGGAATTGTATGGAAACCCCTATCGAACAATGGTTTTATCATTACAAAGGATTGATATAATGGCTAATCAAATTGTTTTGCCTATTCAAATGGATTGTTTCAGAAAACGAAAACAATGATTTGATATGGAAATTGTTTTGTTATAAATTTGATATAATATGGCAAATGCCTTACTTTAAAAATGATTTAAGATTTGTTTCGAAATTGTAAGACAGGTTTTTGTATTATCGTCAAACTTCATTCACTTAACCTCTTTATTCTATTATTACTTGCTGGGCTTTAGTTCACTATTTATATGTATATGTAGGTGAGCAAACTAAGCAACAAGGAAAGAGAAAGGCTCGGAGTCTACCCGTGTCAGCCTTTTGAAGAGCTTCCAAAAAAGAGCAAGTTAGGCTCGTGTAGAGCCAAGAAAATCAGCCCCTTAGCTTTGTCAGAGTATTGCATTTTGCTAAGTCTTAATTGTATATGTGTGTGAGATATATAAGATTTGTATATGTTTATAATTATTATTGTATCATGTAGGTACAAGCTCAATGAATATTTCTATTTTTGCTTTACTTCCGCTTTAAGCCCCGATATGATTATAAATATTTTGAAATTTTGTCTTTGAGGCAAGGTAATCTTGGATTACTGGTCGGTTACGACGCTAAACCTATAGGGGTGGGTTTAGGTTTAGCATCATAACCGGCCAATAATCCTGGGATTACCGAAGGCCTCTGAGACAAATTAACATAATATTAGGGGCTAGCGGAAGCAAATAACAAATATACAATGTCTAATGAGTTGTGCAGACTTATATGAGATAGAAAAATTTTAAACTTTTTATATACATATTTACACATCACCCTTACGTCATCATATATATACAGATTAGACAAAAATGAACTTAACCCTATTTACAAAATAAGCAAAGACTTGTTTAACCAAACAAGAAAACGAAACTTGAACTTCATGCACTTAGCCATAACCACTAGACATATCCGGAACCTCCACGGGAGGCACATAGGTTAGCTGACAAAACAGAATCTAGGCAGAAGCTCTAGGCCTGGTCATGCACCTGATCACCTACACACATAACTAATACAATGAGCTGGAGCCTAGTGAATAATAATAAAGTAAAGATTTTAATGAATGATGTCCATATCAAATTCAGAAATCAGATTTCAAATCTCTTATCAAATCAGAAACATAGTCATGTTCGTATTCGTATTAGAAACAGAGTCATATTCATATTCAAATCATGTGTGGTACTTCCTTTAGCGTAACATATCATGTTGGTCAAGCATATCAAGTTCCATAATGGAGCCTCCGGTACCGGGTAACATATCTCATATGTCGGCCACGGTATTGTTTCCCCAGGGTGAGGGCCTGGGCCACGGTATTATCTCCCCCGAGCGAGGGCCTCATGACCATAAGCCACAGTATTATTTCCCCTAGGCAAGGGTCTCCACTAAGGATACCACAAAGACATTTCAAATAATTGGATCATCATTCATGTAATCACAAAATAACCTTTTGTATCATTTAGAAACAGTTCATATCATATCATAATATTCAAAAAATATTTCATATCGAACATAGCTTTACTAAGTTATTACTCACAGATAGTTGCAGAAGCAGATCAAACAGATCAGGCTGACAATAACGCGTGACCTACACAAACACATAACATATACACATTGAAACACAATATTACTTCCTTAATCAAACTTGACTTCTCATGTCTTCTGTCTAAATAATCCGAAGGTCTACTATGCTTATTGTTTCTTATTCAAATGAATCGGGTTCTCATTTCACATATTCTTTCATTACTAAATCATTCTTTTCTAAATAAACCAATTTCTTACTTGGCTTCTTAATTAATTACCACTAAGTCAATAACTTATTCTTTAATCTACTAATTAATGTTGATTAGTAGTTTATTAATCATGTTGTGTCATAATTCTTGCCTAAGAATGCTTGGAAGTGAAAGAGAACAAAAATCGAAATATGAAACAAATTCTCAAAATTTTCTGAAACAGGACTCTTCACTCGAGCGCAACATTGGTTGCTCGAGCGGACCCCTTGGTCTGCAAAAATACTGGTTGCTTGCATTCTACGCTCGAGCGATGATGACGAATTCTGGGTTTTCCAGAATGTTGTTTAAACTTCAAAACACAATATCAAGGCTTCAAATTCATGCATGACTCACTCGAATATGCAAAAACATTCTCAATTACATATATTTAAAGTTAATTCCACTTATACTTCAAAATTCCAAGATTTTAATTCAAATTTAAACCTTGGATTTCATGTTTAAACATCATCTTTCAATTCTTTCTTTGTTTTTATGAAACTTAAAATTGAATCTATAAGGCCCTTTCAAAAATATTTACATGTATGAAATTTAAATCAAAATCAAACTAATTTTTTATTCTCAAAGTAAGATTATAATTCATTCCTTAATTTGTCCAAACTTAGATTTAATTCATTTTCTTTATAGCAAAATCAATTTCTTAGAATTTAAGCTTATTAACTCCATCTTTAACCAAATACTTAATTTATGATCATACATGCATGGATTAAAAATCAAAATCAAACAAATTCCTAATTTTCATAATGAAATCAAAACTTTATCTAATTTTAAGATTAACTCCAATTTTTCATAAACTTGATTTTTCTAAAGCTTTTTCTCTTTCTCTTCAAAATATAAAATTGAATTAATTCAGATTTTTCATAATCCACGATGCATGTTAATATTATAGTGACCATGATACATATCCTTAATATGAACAACTGCATGCATGTGCACCTACATGTGAACTTATTTGGAGAATGCAACATTGTATATGACCTGAAACACTTCGATATGAACTATTATGATACATGACTCTGATGTGATTTTGAGAACTGATGAACTTAGAACAACTGTCAAACTATTGATTATGTACCTAAGCAAATGGAATTATGTGTTATTATTAATTGTGATATGTGCCTTGTAGTAATTTGTGCACATCTGTCTAATTTGAAAATTATTTGTCATGATTTCTGCTTTGAATCTGAAATTGTTAGCCTAAATGCTTTCAGAAACTGAATTTGAGTACATGGAGAGACTAATGGAAATTTTTGGAACCATATGAGTAGTTTTGTTAAAAATTGATTCAGTTTAATAAAATATGTAATTAAATTAAGCCTTAATGGGAACTATTTTGGATTAATTGAATTTTGTGCTAACCTTAGTTAGGTATGGCTACTTGTGTTTGATTTAAATGATGCACGATTGGTACCTAATCTAATCCTAGTAATGATCCAAAATGTGATTAAGTGTATGATATGCTAAGGCATTTTGTAATGTTGGGTGTGGAGGATTAAAATCCTTTAGTGGGTGTGTGCTGAGAAATCTGTGTAGATGTATTGAGAAATCTGGGTTGGGCATTTGGTGATGTTGAATGTAGCGAATCACAACCCTTGTGTGTGTTGGAGCCTTGCATACATAACCACGTGGGCATTTTTGATGAGAAATGAGGTGTGTGTATGTGTATATTCAGCTTGAGTGAGAGAATGTTTGTATTATACATTTTGCTCATTTATGCTGAGAGAGTTCAAGCTAGAGAGGGAGAGAGAGTTTGGCTTTAGAGAGAGAGCTCAAAAGTTTGAAGAAGAAGAAGAAGAAGAAGAAGAAGAAGACTAGGAAGATTCATCTCACATTTCTAAAATTAAAGCTTTGGGTAAGAATTCTATGACTAATTTCTATTGTAAATCCTCCATGCATCATGATTTCAACATATCTTTGAACTAATTTCATGAAATTAGTAAGAGAAATGGGTCTTTAAGCTTGTAAAAGACTTGCATGTGCATTCTTGGAGATTAACCTTTGGTACCATCATTTTGAGTTTGAGTTTTGAAGCCACTGCAAGCATGTGAGTTCATATCTTGCATAATGTTTTGGAAATTCATGGGTTCATAACAACCATTTGCATGTTTTGAAGAAATCATGAAAATAGTTTGAAAATCTTACGTGCAAGAGCTTTGAGTTCAATTTTGGTAAATTCATGAGATTTCAAAGCAAATGATTTTTAAGGGCTCTTGTATATATGTTTTCTAAAGTAATTGTGTTTTTGAATGAGCTATGCATGACCCAAGGCTTTAAATTTGTGTTTGGAGCTCAAACTTTATGTTTTAAAAACCCAGAATTTCACAATTATGTTTTAAAAACCCAGAATTTCACAGCTGGCTCGAGCGACAAAGTGGTGGCTCGAGCCAACATTACGAGCTCCCAGTATTTTGAACTCTGCAAAAGCTAGCTCGAGCGAAGAAGTGGTGGCTCAAGCGAGCTCAGTTTTTTCCTTCAGCTAGCTCTAGCCACGAAAAGCTAGTTTTAGCCAACAGCCTATTTTCAGTATGCTTTCAAAAGATGTTTTAAGTACAAATCTTTGCTCCCATCTCTTTTCAGGCATTCTTAGTGTCACGACCCAAACCCGCCCCTATGGGTTTAGCACCGTAACCGGCCAGTAATCCGTGATTACTGAAGGCCTGCTTAACAGTAATTACAGTAATATAGAGTACAGGGGCTGGCGAAAACCAAAATAGTAATAAAAGATGTCCAATGAGCTGTGACAGTCTGTATGCAAAAAAAAACTTTTCATACATATTCACATTCAGAACCAAAACAGTATATACATACATATACAATCATCCAAGACAGAGACCTAATCCCTATTAGAATAGTACAGTACAGGTACAGTCAGTCTATACAAAAACAGAGACAGAAAGGATGAATCTAAAACACCCCGAAAAGCCCTAGCTTGAAGGACTTGGAACCTCGCAGTGAGGCACGTTGGTTAGCTTGACAAAAAGGGAGTTTAACCCAACGCTCCTAGCTCCGATCCGGTGCCTGGACACCTACATATATATAAACAGTGAGCTAAAACCCAGTGAATAACATATGCGTAAAGAGGTTAAGAATGAATGTCCTTTCAGTATTTAAAATAGTCAGTTATAACAGTATATCAGTCATTCAGTCATAGCAGTCATATGTGGTATATCCCATAGCAAAACAGCACAGTAGGTTTTAACAAACCAAACAGTCAATTGATGGCCATCATAATAGTAAACAGTAGTGGTTCCAACGTGGAAACCGACAGAGATCTCTGTAACAGTAGCAGTAACAATACAGTAACAGTAAATTGCTATGGATGCCACAAATACAGTTCACAAATAGGACAAACATTCATTCAGTAAGAAATAACATTTCAGAAAGCAGTACAGTTGGCCATTCAGAAAATATTCATGATTGAATATATCTTTACAACATTGTTACTCACAGAGTTCTGGGCTACAGATAGGCTAGTGAGCATCCTCGGATGCCAACCCGACACAATTATAGGATGAACACACACTAAGTTGCACGTTTAGGAAACAATAACTTAGTCTCTATCTTAACTCGGTGTGGTTCTATAGCATTATCCTCATTAAGATGCCTTAAACTAGGCCTAGGAATGCCTAAGATGGAATGAGGATGCAAAGATGCACTTTAAAACACTTTTCAAATTTTTGCTGAAACAAAGGTCTCGCTCGAGCGTGGCTTTCTCCGCTCGAGCGGACATACAGACAAAAGAGCTACGCTCGAGCGTGACTTTCCTCGCTCGAGCGGACTACAAAAGTACTGGATGCATGGAATTCACGCTCGACGGGCGCTCGACCCCTGTTTGAGCGTGAGACACAAGTCCTCGCTCGAGCGTGCATTCCCTCGCTCGAGCGGACTGTAAACACATACAAAGTACTGGATACACGCATTTCACGCTCGAGCGTTACTTTCCCCGCTTGAGCGGACTGCATGAACTCAGAGTGTACGCTCGAGCGTGGAGTTCCCCGCTCGAGCATAGATCCAAAATCTGGAATTTTCAGATTTGTCTCCAAGCATGAAACTCAACATTTAAAGCATCAAATTCGATCCTTTTGGGCTAATTTTCTGGAAAACACTTTAAAACTCATAATATGACATGTTTCAAAGATCAATTTGCAAAATCAAAGCCCAAAGGTAGTTCAATTGAACCCATTTCCAAACAAAACTTCAAGAACATGATGTACATGCAACATGCATGAATTTAATCAACTTCAGAGTTTCTAATACAAGAACAAATGAGTCAATCCTTCCAAAAACATGCTGAATTCATGGACTAAAGCTAGAATATGGACATGCATGTGAGGATTTCCATGAAATCAACCTCAAAATGCTAGAACATGTACATGCATGCATGATTTAAGCTTCAATTCAACATTTTGAACCAATTCTAGACTCTAATCACCAAACTTCCATGAAACATGCAAGATACAACTTAAATACAAGTTCAAGAAGATGATTCTCCTACCTTAGGTCCTCAATTTCAAGAATGGAAGCTCAATTTGCCAATTCACTTTCAATTCTCCCAATTTTCCAAGCAAATCTTGTTGAACCCAAATTTTCTCCTAACTCTCTCTCTCTCTCTCTCTCTTGTCGGTTTTGTCTCTAGGAAGATGAATGAAGAGTGATGCCAAGCATAGGTAAATCAAGACTAATAGATGGCCTAGCATTGTCCACTAATGGCAATTTGGTAAATAACTCAAATTGATGTAATACAACTTTTTAATCCAATTTAATCGCTCCAAATCATATTTTAATTAAACATACCATAAAATCACATAAATTCTAATTAGCATGAAACACTAATCAATTTCTGATTCGGCCGCCGATAAGGCCTTCAATTTGCAGTTCAAAACATAAAGCATGAACAGATCAATTAACAGTCAAACAGATAGAAATGCGTTTAAACTAATACACTCAATCAATCAGTCAGAATTTCAGTCAATCAGTCACTTAACATGCTTAATCACAGTTTAGCAGTAATCAGTGGTCTTATCAGTCAACAGTGGTGAGGGTTGTCACAGTTTCTACCCGAAAAGACCACCGTTTTGCTTCCGAATGCCTCTGTTTGCACAGTTGAACACCAACACTGCTGCTCACTCTGCTCTATCTTGCCAACACTCTGCTGAATTTTGCATTAGTAGCTGGCCGGCCACTGGTAAAGGTTGCCGGCCATGGTTGAAGGTTGCTGGCCATGGATGGTGGTCTGTCGGCCATAGAAAGTGGCCTGCCAGCCACTAATGCACAAGTTCATCTTGCTGCAACAGAGGACAAACAGAGCATATACAGGGTATTTTCAAGGATTGTCTGCACAACTCACCCCTGCTTTTCTTGAACAAATCCAAAGAGTGGTGAACCTAAGCCACAAACCACCAATTCAAGCAATTTCATTGCATGATGGCTTGTAAACCCAAGAGTGCAAGTTCAATAAATGCAAGAAAAAAAGACACAAACCTCCTCCCTTTCATAAATGATCAAGAGAAGTGGTTGAGCTTGGAGACTTGAATCATTTCATCACTAGCAAGTATGAAATGGTTCAAGCTTGCATGTGTTCAATTAACGTCCAATTGAACACAACCAAATATTATCTTGGTCACTTTTAGTCCCAAGTTTTAGTTACTCATTTTAATTTACCAACCATTCTTTAATCCAATTAAGTCCAAAAGGTGAATTAAAATCCTCCAATGGAAAGAGGGCTCAAAACACAAGTTACTTTTGGGTATGAAAGAAGCATCATGCCGTTGGTAATGAATGCCCTAAGGGATTAAATCATTAAGTATGAAAAGGATGGAGGTTGCAGAGATTATTAATGCTGAAATGAAGTATGAAAAGCCAAAAATAAGTGCTATCAACCCAAATAAATGATGTCTAAGACCTAAAACATCAAGCTTATGAGGACTATTACACTAGAAGCATGCAAAACAAAGCTCAAATGCAAACTATAGCCCAAAACAGAGTTAAAACAGTCTAAATCAAAGATTAAAACATGCTGGAATTAAGGTACAAAAAGCTAGAAAATTAAGCTAACACATAGAGCTAACACATAGAGCTAACTAGACTAGTAAACAAGACAAAAGAAGGAAAGGCTAACCCCTCCAAATTTGGACTTCAAAACATGATTTTGGCCATCGAAAAAACTCTTAAAATCAGTGTTTAAAAGCTTGAAAAAAGATAGTAAAATGGTGGGAAACACAAGGGCAAAGACCTCCAAAACAAAGTATAAAGAAGGGCTATCAACCCCTCAACCTTTAATGGCCTTAAACCCAAGCTTCAGCCCAAAAAAACATAAAGTTTTAATAGCCCAAAACAATGGAAAAACAGTAGGAATAGAAGCAAATAAAATAAAGTTACAAGCAAAGTCTTATACCTTTGAAGAGAAGAGCAACTCCAAGCAACAAAACCAAGCAAACAACACCCTCTAGAGCTCAAACCAAGCTCAAAAATACCTCAGCTCAAAGATGATGAGATTTGGTTAAGGATGTATAGGCAAAGGATAAGGAATTGTAGTCAAAAGTGTAGAGAATTGTAGAGACAGGAAAATTTTTGAGTTCAAAATTTTCTAACCTTGCTACAAGAGAGAAGGAGTCCCTATATATAGAAAACATGAAATTCCCTCAAGGAGATCCGGCCCTACACGTGGGTGAAGATACATGTATCTGTGCAAACAGCTGACACAGCTAGCATAAAATATCTGCAAAATACACTGATGGCCAGCTGGCCATCAATGGTGGCTGGCAAGCCACATCAATGGCTGGCACTAGGTCGACAAGCAAAAAGTGATGGCCGGCAAGTCTCTATTAGTGGCTGGCAGGTCACCAGAGGTTGCAGACTAAAAAAGATAGGCTTAGTCCAAAACTGGGTTTGAAAGGCTATCAGGGTTTGTGAGGCTCAAAGTTGTGGCATTCCGCTGAGGACCTCAAGCACTTGGCGAGCAAACAAACTCATCATCGAGTATGTATGCGAGGACATCCAAGTCGTAAGGGCCGTCAAAAATTGGATGTCTACAGCCTAATTAGGGGTCGACATCGTCTCGGTAGCCCATCCAATCCACTTAATACAATCTAACTCGATATTTTTAATATTTATAAAAATTGTTTTTCTATAAGATAAAATTGAGTTGAGATTTTATACCTATCTAATAGTTGGGCTGCATTTCGTATAAAAAGTTCTAACCTAACCTAATCCAGCCTAACCATTTATAAAATATTATTATAATTTTATATTATTTTAGTTATAAAATAAAGAAAAAATTATTGATAAATTTAATCTAAAGAGGGTGTAAGACATTAAGTCCAGTCAATATTTTTTGTTGGTTACAAGTTCACACTTTGTGAAATAATTTAGCGAGAAGTCCTAGAAGACATTTTGTTTCTAATTTTACCCATTGACTTTTTTCTATGTTTGACTTTTTGTTAACTATCTATTCAAAATTATATCTATCTGTTCAAATTTTTTGTCTATCATTTGAATTTTTTGACTATCTGTTCAATTTTTTTCTATCAATTGAAAATTTGTCTCAAGTTTTTTATCCGTTGCAATCATCATTATCAACATCAATTTTTTTTCCAGATTTGTCTCATACATGCACACACTCACAGATATACATACATACACTCACATATATATATATATACAAACCCCACTCTGTTAGTAAAATCTTTCTCTTTCTCTCTTTACAACTACAATTATCTGTTGAAATTTATATATATTATACAAATTTCAACAGATCATAATCTTTCTCTTTCTCTCTATATACAGATTATCCCTTTATATAATCTTTCAACAAATTTCAACATTTCTACAACAACAAAAAAATAATATTTGTTTGTTTTATATCCCCAAAAAAGGAAGGAAAAAAAAAAACAAAACTAATAAAAAAAATATACACCCTGACTCTATAAACAAGTATCTTCACAAAGCATTTTTCGTCTCCAATCTCCGGCACCAATGACATACCAATTCTTCCACCGTCACTAGCTTCTACAGATCTGTAGATAGAAGTGTATACGACATATAGATACAACTAAGTGAGCCCTAACTGTAGATCTGCAGATCTGTAGATCGGCTTCTACCTCTACACCACTACGCAGCCGATTAGCATCGTCACCGACATCACTCACAGTTTTCCATCACCTCCACCAGTGTAAATTCTGAATCGAGAAATATAAGACATTAGGGGAACAAAAAAAGTAAAAGGTCTATAGTATATCAAACATTTATTGAAAATTTGAACTTAATCTTTCAAATCTATCAAATTTAAAGCAAATATATATCATCAAAACCAAGATTCAATAAAACAATTCACAAAACAAAAACATAAATTAAGAACATGTAAGTGTATATATCTATGTCTGCTGGATGATTATATATATATATGTGTGTGTGTGTGTGTGTGAGTGATTTTCTGACCACACTGCCAACTCAGTATTCAGCTGGAGAGCACTGGCAGAATAGATGGCACCTGGCTGACCTGCAACAGAAAGAGAAGACTCCGGTGGTGGTTCGTCTACCCGGGGGCACTCCGACGATCAAGTCAGTATATCTCTCATAGATAATCAATAGCTACACTCATAAGCTTGAGCATAAAAGCATAAAAGCATAAAAGACATCAAAGACATCAAAGACATACCTTAGACCCATGAGGGTGCCTCTCTTTTATAGCCAATACAATCCTAGTCCCAATAGGAGCCTAGTCCTAATGGACTTAGGATTACTGCTAATCTGGGACTCCCAGTGGGATTAGGATAAACTCTCTAAGAGTCTTATCTTTACCCAAACTGAAGTCTTCTCCCAATCTAGGACTCTTGTCCCATATCCGCTTATCTCGGATTCCGATATCCTCGCAGATAACCTCGGCCTAGCCGAGATAACCTCGGCATCATGACCAGGACACGTGGCACCTCGGCTGACACGTCGGCGTCACCTTGGCCACGTGTTGGTGCTCAGAAAATATATCCCCACAACTGCCCCCTAGGTTCTATTACCTCGGCATTCTGAGGTGATGGAACCTATATCGGTACTTTCCAGTACGTCGGCTTAAAGTATCGTAGCCGAGATCATCGTTAAGGCCGACATGTCTCTTTAAAGAACAAGAATTCCAAGAACCCGTTCACGCGTATGAGCTGTCATACATAATCTCGGTTTAACTTTAACTTGTAAACTTTTCTCAAGTTTCAACAAGTGTTAAACAATGATCTCGGTTTAACTTCAACTTGTAAATTGCTACAAATTTCAACAAGTGTTAAACAATGATCTCGGTTTAACTTCAACTTGTAAATTGATACAAATTTCAACAAGTGTTAAACATAACATCGGTTTAACTTCAACTTGTAAATTGCTACAAATTTCAACAAGTGTTAAACATCATCTCGGTTTAACTTCAACTTGTAAATTGCTACAAATTTCAACAAGTGTTAAACATAACATCGGTTTAACTTCAACTTGTAAATTGCTACAAATTTCAACAAGTGTTAAACATCATTTATAACTCTCTGCCCCCTAATGTGGACTTATGTTCACATTAAGCTTGTGCATGTGATCTTGTTCGCCGAAGTTGGTTTCAAGCCGAGGTTGTTAGCCTTGATTTCTCTGTTGATCTTACTTGGTTTCAACCTGAGTTTGATTCTGCCGACATGGCAAGCCTATGTTACTCCAACTTAGTTCAACTCCATTATATGCAAGATTCAATTCTGCCATATAATGAGTCTAAGTTATTCATCATTACCTCGGCCTCGCATCGGCGAGCCGTTTTTCTTCTCGGACTTAAGTGTCGAGATCTTGTCTTCTGGAATCTTGGATTTGCTCACTCGGGTTGAGCTCTTCTCTTCTCGGACCTATTCATTCAGGTCGAGATCATGTCTTCTGGAATCTTGGATCTGCTCACTCAAGTTGAGCTCTTCTCTTCTCGGACCTGCTTATTTAGGCCGAGATCTTGTCTTTCGGGATCTGGGGTCCGAGGCCGAAAATCCAGGATCTGCTCACTTAGGCTGAGCTCTTCTATACTTGAATGTCATCTCCTTGGGAGCGCTCATGCTCCCTGTCTTCGCGTCCCTTCTGGAAGGGTCTTCATTCCGTTTATGTCGATAGACTCTCCATCTTCGCTAAACTCGTCGTTTTCAACACGTTGATCTTGTACGGTGATGGCCATCTATTCTCCTTTCTTTCCCACAGACGGCGCCAAATTGTGTGAGTGATTTTCTAACCACATGCCAACTAAGTATTCAGCTGGAGAGCACTAGCAAAATAGATGGCACCTGGCTAACCTGCAACAAAAAGAGAAGACTCCGGTGGTGGTTCGTCCACCCGGGAGCACTCCAACGATCAAGTCAGTATATCTCTCATAGATAATCAATAGCTAAACTCATAAGCTTGAGCATAAAAGCATAAAAGACATCAAAGACATACCTTAGACCCATGAGGGTGTCTCTCTTTTATACCCAATACAATCCTAGTCCCAATAGGAGCCTAGCCCTAATGGACTTAGGATTACTGCTAATCTGGGACTCCCAGTGGGATTAGGATAAACTCTCTAAGAGTCTTATCTTTACCCAAACTGAAGTCTTCTTCCAATCTAGGACTCTTATCCCATATCCGCTTATCTCAGATTCCGGTATCCTCGCAGATAACCTCGGCCTAGCCGAGATAACCTCGGCATCATGACCAGGACACGTGGCACCTCGGCTGACACGTCGGCGTCACCTTGGCCACGTGTTGGTGCTCAGAAAATATATCTCCACAATATATGTACGACCTTCCGAGAATTTCATGCATCATGACGACCAGATGATCGACTGAAGAAGCATCAGATTTGTTTAGAACTCCAAATATCTCGAGCTCCATGGACTGATTCCGATGAACACACTCCGTTCTCCACTACACCGTTTTCCACCAGATCTTCATTCCTCATTTCATCGACATTGTTGGTAGGTAGGGTTTCAGAAACATCAACTGAGACAGAGAAAGAGAGAAGAGAGCAGCGGCGTGCAACGACAGCGAGCGGTTTGCTACAACGGTGAGGTAGAGAGAAAGAGAGAGAGAGAGTAGAGAGAGGGGGGCTAAAAGTACAGTTGTGAATATATATATACGTGGATAGTTTGGCCTTTTTATAGTAGCTTGTCCTTCTAAACAAAGTGTTTTACGGTGTGTTTGGTTTGTGTTTTGAAATATGGAAGAAAATTTCTAAAAATATGTTTGGTTATAAATTTTTTTTTAAAAATTTTAAAATTACTTCTCTCTATTACACATCAATCAATAACTTTTTCTCTCTCATCTCTCATTCTCAATCACTTTTTCTCTTACACACATCTACTCAATTACAACAAAATATCAAATCATCCCAAACTCCCAAACTCCAAAACTATTTTCAAAATATATAACCAAACAAACCAAAAAAAAAATTTAAACTCTCTCCCCAAAATATTTTTTTTGAAAATTTATCTCAAAACACAAACCAAACACATCAGTGTCTAGACCTATGAATAAAGAAAATTAAAATTTGAATTTTTGACCTGAGTATCCTAAAACAAAGTACAAAAAATATAAAAGGTAAAAAAAAGTTAAAACATTTGTTAAAAATCATATTTGTTTTACCATTAAATTTTGTTAATGTTCCAAATTCAAGTAATAAATAAAAGAATATAAATAATTTAATATCAATTCAAGATATAAAAAATAAAAATAAAAAAATTAATAGTTTACATGTATTGAGTTAAGTGAGCTGGTTTAGGATTTAAATTTTTCCTAGGGTTGGATTTGGGATAATTAGATTAAGTCCGATGTCAGATTGAGCTAACTTTGGGATGATATATTCTTTTACTATATGATGTAAACTTGGGCTGTTCCAAGGTTTGTCCACCCCTATGCATAATTGATGTTGAAGAATAAATTTGTGATAGATAATAACATTATATTAATCAGGTCTAAGGCCAAACTACAGGGTAAGGAGGCTTATATCGTTATGTACTAAAATGAATCAAGAGTTCAATATTTGATTCTATCACTGGCCTCATAGGAGTAAAATTGATGAAAAATCAATCTTTAAGAACATAAGGCAGGATAAATTGTATTCACTAATTAGTAATGCTAGACTTCAATTTGTCGAAAAGGAGGCATGGGAGGCCTATTTTGCTAGATTTTTAACAAAAGTTGTCGTCAATCATAAGATAAGTGAACTGAAAATATGAAAAGCAAGAATGGTTATTAGGTTTTTCTTTTCTATATGTTATCTTGTGCTTTGTGAAGAGCATGAGTTTATTTATAGAAAAGCCTTATCAAGTTACTACCAGTGCTAGTTCAAAACCCAAAAAAAAAAAAAAAAAAAGCACTACTACTAGTGCTGGTGATGAGGGCAATGTCTTATATCGCCTGGAAGGGACTCCCACTTCCACTTTATAAGCATACTGGCCCCATCCACCTTGTATGAGGCATTTTACCCTGTGGAGGAACAAAACCGTGAGAGAAGGACGACAAGATCCGTCCCTCAACCCCAAAGCGGACAATATCTGTAGAGGCGTGAGAGGACAAACACACAAATTTGGCTCTAGAATGAGGGTTGTCCGGCAAACTCTCCCGTTGTTGCGACCTAATACGCTGGGGGGTTATGATAAGGACAATGTCCCACATCGCTTGAAAGGGACTCTCACTTCCACCTTATAAGCGTGCTGGCCCCATCCACCTTGTATGAGGCATTTGTTCCTGAAGAGGAACAAAATCATGAGGGGAGATGACAAGATCCGTCCCTCAACCCCATAGTGGACAATATCTGTAGGGGCATGAGAGGATAGACATGCAAATTTGGCACTAGAAAAAGTGTTATGTTATATAACCCCTCAACGTACTGGGCCGCAATAGCGGAGGAGTTTGCCTGGCAGTTCTTATTCTAACGCCAAATTTGCGTCCCTGTCCTCTCACGCCCCTGCAGATATTGTCCTCATCATATAACCCCCTAGCGTACTAGGCCGCAACAGCGAGAGAGTTCGTTAGACAGCCCCCCTTCTAGCGCCAAATTTGCGTGCTTGTCCTCTCACACCCTTGCAAATATTGTCCGCTTTGGGGTTGAGGAACGGATCTTGACGTCCCTCCCTCATGGTTTTGTTCCTTCTTGGGGAAAAAGGCCTCATGCAAGGTAAAGGGGGCCAACATGCTTGTAAGATGGAAGTGGGAGTCCCTCTCAGGCGATGTGGGACATTGTCCTCATCATAACCCCCCAGCATACTGGGCCGCAACAGCGGGAGTGTTTGCCGGATGGTCCTCCTTCTAACGCCAAATTTACGTGTCTGCTCTCTCACACCCCTGCAGATATTGTTCGCTTTGAAGTTAGAGGACAGATCTTGTCGTCTTCCCCTCACAGTTTTGTTCCTTCTCAGGAGGAAAAGGCCTTATACAATGTGAGGGGGACCAATACGCTTATAAGGTGGAAGTGAAAGTCCCTCCCAGGCGATGTGAGACATTGTCCTCATCAGCTAGTATTACATAAAGTGGTTTCATGTTTAATGGTCTAGTACTCTATGCGTATAGGGGTTGAGCACATATAAAGAAGAAGTTCTTCAAAACAAATTAATATAAGAATATGACATGTTGGAAAAAAAAAATTCAAAATAATGTATGGCATGTTTTGAGTTTTTTAAAAAAAATTAGGCCTTATTTGGAGACTAAATATTTTAGTTAAAAAATTAAAAAATCACTATAAGTTATCACATCGTTCTCTCTATTTTTCTATATATCTTTTCGTAAAAAGTTAAAAAATTGCTAAAATAATATATTCCTAAACAAGGCCTTAAATTAGTTTTAAAGAAAACATTTTAATCGGTTTATTTACGAATTAAATATTGAAAAGAGAAGAAAATAAATGAATGAGATGGTGAATATGGAAAAATTATTCAATGCTCCTGGAGTGTCATGTATTCATACTTGTTCACTAATCATCATATACCATACCTCTTCATATTCCTCAATTATCCTATAAAAAATCATGGGCCCTACCTTCTCTACCAATCACAATACTTTGGAAGACCATATGACCATACTCTAGTAACACCCAATAACCACTCGTGAATGTGATGGTGTTGTTACCATCGAGGGTGGTGGCCTCGTGGACAACGCATTGCATTTCATAGGGGTGAGTCAGGATCGAATCTTAAGAGGCACGGTCTCTCTGCGGAGATTCTACACTGTACTCCGATCGATACTTGGCCCCTTCTATGGTGCGTGAATGAGGTCAATTGGATGTCTCGATGGTAGGTCCCTTCCTATAAATTGAGTTAAATCTTACCGACAATCAATTATCTCAGAACCAAGTCCATAAATGCTATGATATCTTCACAGAATATTTTTTTTGATGGCCACAAAAAATAAATAAATAAATTGTGATGGCGCTGCATCCTATGTGACTTAAGTAATTGCTAGAGCACTCGGGAGGCGGGACATAGACCCAAGATCAATTTTTGTGTCGAATTTTTATGAATTTTCCTAAAACCAAAAAGAAAACTTGTGTACAAGTCATGAGCAATACTATTGGGGGTGTTTGGTCTGGCTTGATTTGAGCAGATTATAGCTTTTGGCTTCTAAAAAGCAACTACAAACTGTTTGGTTGAGCTTAAGGCCAACCACTTGAGCTTCTATAGATTTTTTTTCTTACATAAAAAAGTCGAAAATCAGAAGCGGCTTGGAGCAGCTTCCGCAACTGGATTATGCGGACGGGTGTCGAAATTACTTAAATGCCCTTCAATAATTTGAAGTATTACCAAATTGCCATTATATAAACCACAAAATCACTGTTTATTCTCTCAAAGAGAGACACACACAGGCGATTTCTGGCGACGCAGGCGATTTCTGGCGTATGAACCAGAACCCTCTCTCTCTCTCTCTCTCTCTCTCTCTCTCTCTCTCCGATGTTGTTTTCTGGCTGTGCTATGAAACCCATCGCGATCTGAAACCATCGCGAGTGACAATGGACAGCATGGCGATCGACGACGTGATGATGAAACCCTTCTTCTTCTCCTCTCCGACATCGCGATCTGAAACCCTTCTTCCCTTCCTCTCCGGCGTCGTGATCTGAAACCCTTCTTCTTCTCTCCAGCGTCGCGATCACGATCAACGCTGTCTCTCTCTCTTCGCGATCGCGATCAACGACAAGCTTCTCTCTTTCTCTCTCTTCGTGATCAACGATTACAGAGGGCTACTGGAGTGTGGGATGAGGAGGAGAAGAAGGGCGTGGCTGGTGGCTAGGGCTACCGGTGGTAGGGTTTGGTATTTGTGATGAATTATTAAATTAAAAAAAGTTAACAATTTTTATATTTTAATTAATATTAATTCTATTGAATTAATAATAAATTAAAAAAATTAACAATTTTAATATTATTAATTAATATTAATTGTAATGGATTAATAATAAATTTAAAAAATTAACAATTTTTATATTATTAGTTAATATTAATTGTAATGAATTAATAATAAATTAAAAAAATTAACAATTTTTATATTATTAAATAATATTAATTGTAATGGATTAATAATAAATTTAAAAAATTAACAATTTTTATATTATAATTTGTATTATAATGAAAAAAAATAATCACAATTTTTAATTAATTGATATTGTGCATAATGAAAAAATAAATCACAATTTTTATATTTATTGGCATGTAATAAAAAAAAATTAAGAAAATGAAATAGGTTAACAATTTTATATCTAATAAGGGTAAAAAGGACATTACATAACAAAAAGTTATTTTACAGCTTATTAAGCAAACACTACTCAGCAACTTAAATCTATAATCTAACAGTTATACCAAACAGGTTAACAGCTTCTGATTAAATCTATAATCTATAATCTATTAAGTTATAAGGTATAATCTGTTTTAACAGCTGCACCAAACGCCCCCTATGTCCGTTTAAAATTTTACTAATAATTCTATTAAAAATATTTATGTCTAAATATTATTAGAAATTTAAATATTATTTATGTCTATTAAATTCTTAAAATATTTAATTGAAATATATTTAGTCTAAAAAGAATTACAAAAATAAAATATATACTCATAAGTATTACAAATTAATAAAAGATCTTATTTAATTAAGATTTTATTCTATAAAAATCTTAAATTTTTATTTGATCTTTAAAAGTGTTTTTATTACACTGTGTTTAAATCAGTACTTCTTAGCATTGTCAATAAAATTATATAAGTAATAGATATGCTAAAGAACTAGACTCAGATAATTTAAATAATAATAATTTGCTACAAATAATAATATAACAAAATAATATATTAATTAAGTAATAAAAAAAATTAACGAAAAATTTAAACACAATTAATTAGAAATTATAAATGAAATTCGGTATATAATACTAAATAAAGACAAGCAAGTACCCATTGTAAAAGATAAGTAAAATAATATTATAAATAATTACTTTTATCCTTAAAAAAGAAAGGGTAAATTACAAATACACCCCCTGAGGTTTGCTTAAAATACGAATTACCCCCTATGGTTTGAAAAATTACAAATACTTCCCTGTCAGAATTTTTTATTTAACAGAATTAATTGAAAAAGTGAAATTTCTAACTGTTCACCTATATAATAATAAAATTATTTGAATTATTAATTGAAATAAAATTTTAATATTATTAAAAACCGTTAATTAACTTGATTTATTAATAAAAGGACCTATTTATTATGAAATTAAAAATCTTAAGAGGCATAATGTAATTTCTAAAACCACAAGAGGTAATTTTAGGGATATTTACCAATAAATCCTATCTCACAAACGATTTTATCGATTGGTCCTAAGGTTATTTCTATTGTTCTGATTAGTCCTATTAGTGGGGAAATATCTTACCAGTTGATCCTATTTCCTTTGTTTAATAACATTGAGTGGTCAATTATACCCTTCCGTGTGTGTGTTGCATGACATACATCATTCAAGGCAAAAAGCATAAAGAGCCTTAGTGTACTTTGTTGATGTGTGGCACCCATTGTGTGTGTTACGTGACATACATCATTCCAAGGCAAAAAGCATAAAGAGCCTTAGTGTACTTTGTTGATGTGTGACACCCATTGTGTGTGTCACGTGACACTCCAAGGCAAAAAGCATAAAGAGCCTTAGTGTACTTTGTTGATGTGTGACACCCATTATATGTGTCACGTGACATATTGTGTGTGTCACGTGACACTCCAAGGCAAAAAAGCATAAAGAGTCTTAGTGTACTTTGTTGATGTGTGACACCCATTGTATGTGTCACATGACATATTGTGTGTGTCACGTGACACTCCAAGGTAAAAAGCATAAAGAGCCTTAATGTACTTTGTTGATGTGTGACACCCATTGTGTGTGTCACGTGACACTCCAAGGCAAAAAATATAAAGAGCTTTACTGTACTTTGTTGATGTGTGACACCCATTGTGCGTGTCATGTGACATATTGTGTGTCACGTGACACACTCTCATAAAGAGCCTTGGTGTACTTTGTTGATGTGTGGCACCCATTGTGTGTGTCACATGACATATTGTGTGTGGCACGTGACATACCCTCATAAAGAGCATGCATCTAATAACATCTAAATGAGGGCATTAAGGTCCCTCAAAATATCCAAAGACTAAACGGTTTATTAGAAAAAAATTGGGACCAATTGGTTCATAAGTTTAACATTTGGGATTTATTGGTAAATCTCTCATTTATAATTTGAGTAAATCTCAAGAATGTATTTATAATTTATCCAAAATAAAAATTTTGTCCAAAAGAATTGATGCCCACTTTTTAAAAACATAATAGACGCTCGGACAAAAAGTCCAAATTTGAATTTCCTTTGGCCAGCAGTCCACTCGTGAAAATAGTAGGTCCGTAATATGGGGAAAATTCTATTTCCACACACTGAATTATCTCAGTACACATCTTCTCTCAGTACACACACTTATTAATTTGATTATTAATTAATTTTCTCAATTCACAAACTAAAAGTTATAATTATACCCTTCACTAATAACTATTGTACGCATACCATTCAACACTCCTTTCCACAAACTTGTTGAGTGACCCGGCTTCTACATTTGTAGATAAAATCCTCCATTGAAGATGTACTGCTTTGTGGTGCATGGGTTCCAAAGGTCAAAGTCCCAACCTTGTCTTTGGGCCCTATCTGTGTACACCTTTGGTCACAAAGATTTGGATGCGTGCCAGATGTGGGTTAATCAAATCACCACTTCTGTAAATGTGAAAACGAGGCAAGAGCAACCAAAGAGTCTTCTGGTATGCTCCATGACTATTAGTAGTTAGATGTTTCAATTTGTGATTTTTTTAGATTGATGCCTTTATTATTCATTTCATCGAAAGATGACATGAACATAAATTAAGGTTTAGTTTTTTTTATTCAAAAGGTGTATATTGAAATTTTTTTATTTTTAAAAGATGTGTACTGACACTATAATACTATGGGTGTTAGTAGATATCCACTATGGTCATTTTAATTTAGAGTATAATTGTCATTAAAATAATATTTCAGGTAATTCTATTTCATACATTAATTTCACTCAATTTACACACTAATGAAAATTTTCATTAATATAATTTTGTCTTAAAATAAAAATACCATAATACTTTCGTCTTTTTCTACTCAAACCGTATTTCTAAAACACCATAACCATCCTCTATCGCCAGCGTCACCTCTCTTATCCGACATCCCCTCATTTCATTTCTTTTCTTATCCGCTTGTGATCACTTTCTATCATGAATCATACATTCCCACAAAGTCTCTCACAAATCACTCAATGTTAACTGTGAAGGTCTAGGACTGAGGGAGATGAGCTAGAAATGGCGATAGAGGGTTGAAAGTGGCAGCAACGACAGTAAAAGATGAGTGGATGAATGAAAAAAAAAAAATTAAACACTATGTAGTATAGTTTTAGAATATGTTTTCAAAAATAAATATAAAAAAAATTTCTTATCTCAATATGGTTTCATCTTTTTAGGGGCAAACAAATTTAAAAATTAAAAAATATATTTTTTTTTGGTATTTATTTTTGTCACAATTATTTATATTTTTCTCATCAAAATGTCAAAAAATTGATTCAAAAATTGAAACCAAATATAACTTTAGGGTTTTAAAATTGAAAATGAGGGTAATATTGGAATATAAAAATTATACTGAGAATTTATATTTTTATAATATATGTATTAAGGAAGCATTCATTAAATATATATACTAAGAGAAATTAATGTGTAAAAATAGAATTATCTTAATATTTTATTAAGTGAGTATACTGTGCTATTTAAGTGCGTAGAATTTAAATTTCCCATCATACGGACATGTTTAAGCGAACTGACCTAATTACCTCCATATACATATCGTTCTACACATGTGCCCGTCAACCCTCTTTCAAACCCCCTTCCCTCATCATCCCACTCTCTCTCTCTCTCTCTCTCTCCCTCACAGAGCAGTGTCGCTTTACTTACCACCGCCGTCAGCGACGTCGCTTCCATCACCGCCGAGGTCAGCGACGTCTCCCCAGATCGTCACTGCGAATAGATCGTCGCAGTAGTCCATTCAATTTCGATCGTCGAATAGTCTCTCTCCTCTTCCATTTCGATCGGCGAACAAATTTCACCGGTGATAGCAGATCTCGTTGGCAGTGTTCCAGAAGCTCCCTCTCTCCTCCTTCGGCATCGCCGTCTCGTTTCCCAACTGCCACAGACAGTGTTCGTGGTGGTGTCCAACCGACGATCCTCGTCGCCGAGAAGAGAGGGGTGAGACGACGGCGACTGGTGGCGGCGGCGGCTGCGTTTGGTGGAACAGACGGTGATGGGGGTGGGGGGGGGGGGGGGGGTTCTAGCATGTCAACGATTCTCTTGACTTGGATCAGGCTCCTCGCGAAGAACAAGCCACTGCCGATTCTGGATCTGAAACCTTAACTGCCTCTCTACTTCTCTACTCTCATTATCTCCTCTCTCTTTGGTTTGTTTGTTTGGATTAACAGTTACTACCTTTGCCGCCGCTGCTCCGGTGCCCTGATTCATAGATCTCGATCTCCTTTGTCTTTGGTTTGTTGGTTTGTTTATTTGTTGAAACTCCACTCTTAAATTTTATTTCGTTGATATTTGTAAGGTTTTGATGGTTGTGCATATGAATCGAGATCAACTTACTAGATGGTGGAAAAATTGCAATTGTTGTAATTTGCACCCTTCAATAACTTCATGTGATGCACACGTATTCATATTTGATAATCTTAATCTATTGATGTTGAGATGCAGCAAGGCAACAGGGGATGAAGATGTGAGGTTCAAAGTCAGATGTAGGGCTAAGATCTGTTAAAATGTATGAATATTTGTTTTAATTTTTTTTTATCTAAGATTTAAATTTTTCTGTTGTTTTTTATCTTGAGGAGGGAGATGTTGTTGTTGCTAAATTTAGACATATAGATTTCAAAACATAGAGATTTGTTGTTGAATTTGAATTTTATTTGTCCAGAAAGTGGGAAGAGGGATAGAGAGAAATTGAACAGATAAATTGCAGTAGATGGATTTTTCCAACAAATAATTTCAATAGATTGATTTTTTGAATAAGATAATTTGGAGAGAGAGAGAGAGAGAGAGAGAGATCCACAAATTTTAGATAGATAAAGAGAGAAACTCACAAAATTTGAACAAGTTGGAGAAAAAATTGAACAGATAGGGGTAAAAAATTTGAACAGATAGGACAAAATCAAACAGATAAGAATTTTTTTTTTTGAATATATTGGCAAAAAAAATTGAACAAATAGGAGAAATTTTGAATAGACGGGGAAAGATTTCGAACAGATAGGAAAATTTTTTGAACAGATAGTCAACAAAAGTCAATACATAAAAAAAGTAATAAATTAAAGGATAAAATTGGAAACAAAATATTCATCAAAACAAACAAAAAGACTTCTCACCAAATTATTTCACAAAAGTGAACTTTTTACCAACAAATATTATTCACTGGATCTAATGCCTTATACGTTCATTAGTTTGGATTTATCACTAATTTACTCATAAAAATTTAAGATTTTTTTAAAATAAGAATTTTACTTAAGATTTATCACTAATAGATTTTGATTTATATACTTTATGAACGTAGTAGACTAATTAAGGCTGAATTGTGCAACATTGAGATTGTTAATTAGGATCTCTTAACCTTACTTGCTTGTCATTAGGGCTGCAAATGAACCGAGCTGTTCGTGAACAGGCTCGGCTCGGCTCGGTAAGGGCTCGGCTCGGCTCGGCTCGTTTACTAAACGAGCCGAGCTCGAGCTCGATTATTGGGCTCGTTTCGTTAACGAGCCGAGCTCGAGCTCGACTGTGTTCGGCTCGGTAGGCTCGGCTCGTTTATCTATAATTAAATTATATAATAAATATATTATTTATATATTAAATAATATATAAATATATATAAATACATTATTTATATATTAAAAATATATAAATATATATATAAATAATAATATAAATGCATTTTTTATATATTAAATAATATAAATAATATTTTTTATTTAAAAATTTATATTTAAATAATATAAATAATATAAAAAAAATTTATCGAGCCGAGCCGAGCCGAGCTCGAGTTCGACAAAAATTAACGAGCCGAGCCGAGCTCGAGCCCAGTCCTTTATCGAGCCGAGCTCGAGCTCAATAAACGAGCTCGATAGCTTAACGAGCCGAGCCGAGCCCCTCGAGCTCAATAAACGAGCTCGATAGCTTAACGAGCCGAGCTCGAGCCCAGCAAAGCTCGGCTCGGCTCGGCTCGTTTGCACCCCTACTTGTCATATTATATATTTTATGTCTGTTTAATGTCAATCAGGTTGTACATAGTCGGAGCATAAAATGGGTAAAAATACAGAATTTGGAGAGAAAAGAGCTTCCCGCATGTGCATTGACTTTTCCCGTACGTGCGTTGACTTTTCTTGAAAAACGGGCCTGATGTTTTAAACCTGTTTGAAAGACAGCAAAAGTATAAATAAGCAAAAAAGAGGCTGGATTAGGATTCTGAAATTTATTCCAAGAAGAGAGAGGCTAGGGTTTGGAAGAAAAAGAAGATTCTCAAGCTTTCAATCCAACTTCCATGTGGGCTTCCATCTCTCTATCTCTTTCACCTCTTCCCACTCCTCCATGAGTGGCTAGGTTATTCTTTTCTAGGGTTTTGAAGAAACCCTAGCCATGTAATAAGATTTTTCATAAGTTTTGATTGTGATTCAGTTTGAACCAATGTATGAATGTTTTAGAAGTTTATAATAATTATTTTTTTCATCTCTTCAAGTGTTTTACTCTCTGTGATTGTTTAATGATTTTCATACATTAGTTTTCTTTGTGTTTGTCTTCAAAATACGATACAAGTCATGCTACGAGAGACAGGTCGTGTTGCTTCCATAGTTTAGAGCAAATGCCTCGTGCTACTCGGGATGATTCGTGCTTGTACGTTAAATGCAACAACCCTCTTGATCAATATTTCAAACATGTAATTGTGAAATATTGAGTATTTTAAACCGGATTGCAATTATTGGCCAATGTTAAATCTCATTTATGTGGTTAGTAGTGAATTCTTTGCCTTAGGATTTTTTTCAAAAATTTATATTTCAAACCCTAATTTTAATTGTCAATTTAATTATTCAATTTCGTTTAATTCTTGTTTAGTCATAATATCCATCAATCTTTTTAATCAAAACTAATATAGAAATTTAGCAATTAAATTAGTTTAATTTCACAATTGTCCTTGTGGATTGATACTTGGACTTGTTATTATTCTAAAAGAATTGGGTATAGTTTAGTGTTTAATTTTGGTGTGTGTAACGACCCATCAAATTTTGGCGCCGTTGCCAAAGACTTCTAGCGAAATTAGTTAATTTAAAGTTACATTCTTATTTTAATTTTTAGTTTATGATTTTATGCTTTCGTGTTGTTAAGTGTGCAGAGCGTTTGAAAGTGGAGCTATCACTGAAGTGCAAACGGAGCCAACCGAGCTTTAAAAAAAAAAACAAACAAACAAACTGCAGCACTAAAGTGCTAACAAAGAAGCAAACACTCGCAAGCAAAGCACCAAAATGCTAAAAAGAAAGACAAAGCTCAATTGGAGGTTGGAGACAACGTCTACACGTCAAACACCCGCACGACGAGTAAAGCATTTTCGTTAAATCGCTGTGAATATTCTCTTCTTTGGCATTTTTGCTTTCATAACTTAGTGCATGGAGTCGGAACTTAGTGTGTATGTGTGAGTAATATATACACGGGCATCGTTCTTGTTGCCCTGAATTGTGGAGTTTGGACCTTGAACTAGAAAGGACTCTTAGGAAACTTAGAGCCTTTACTCGTATTCTTAGCTTTGAATATTCATATCCATACTTTGAACCAATAGAGATGGAAAACCCGAATGGCCTAAATGGGCCCAACCGAACCCTTAAAGATTACTTCACACCTACTGCATACACATCACCATCATGCATCCAATTACCCGACACCACTACTGCTCATTATGAGATTAAGTCCAGCATTATACAAATGCTCTCATCATTCCATGGACTAGCTCATGATGATCCTTATAAACATTTGAATGAATTTATGGAAATTTGCTTTACAATGAGGATCCAGAATTTTACAAATAAGGCCTTAATCTTGCGATTGTTCCCATTCTCATTAAAGGACAAAACCAAACACTGGCTGAACTCCTTACCTGTTAATTCTATCATAACTTAGGACCAATCACAGCAAAAGTTTATGGAGAAGTACTTTCCCATAAGTAAGACCAACCAACTTAGGCGAGCTATCACCAATTTTGCTTAAATTGATGGCGAGCAATTTCACGAAACATGGGAGAGACTTCGTGACCTTCTCCAATAGTGTCCCCACCACCAAGTGCCTGATTGGCAACTTGTTTAGACTTTTTACTATGGCTTAACTGAGCCTTACTACCAAATGGTGGATTCATCTTGTGGTGGGACATTCATGTCCAAAAATGACGCCGAGGCATGACAATTATTTGAGAACTTAAGTGATAATTCCCTTCACCATGCCTCCGCAGCTCGGCAAGTCCGGCAACTAGTAGTTGGAGCCTCAAAGAGAGGGGACATTTATGAGGTCGGGCAAAACCTAGAGTTAGCCCAACAAGTAGAGGCATTGTCCCACAAAATGGACCAATTATTAGCTACGGGACATGCCCCTACACAGCAAGATCAGCCTCAATTTCACGAGGCGTGTGCTATTTGTGCGAGCCTTGCTCATGACTTGAGTGAGTGCCCTTCGACATCACAATTTTCGGAGTTAGTCCAAGAGCATATGAATGCAGCTCAAGGATTCTCCAACTCGGGTAATGACCCATACTCCAACACACATAATCCAGGATGGAGAAATCACCCTAATTTTTCATAAAGACCTCATTCACAAGGCACTTCTTACAACCCTTCACCACCAAGACAGAATTTTAATAATTTTGCCAACCAATCTTCCCACCGACCACCATAACCTTACCGACCCCCACAACCTTACCGACAACCATAACCCCCACCTGTTCCTCAAGGCAACTTTGCATTTTGAGACTCAAGTGTTAGAAGTTCTCTCATAACTTAAGGGGTTAGCACCAATAGTTTACTCCCACACTCACTCCATTGCCAAGCTAGAGGCCCAATTAGGTCAAATGGCTAACAACATGAATATGAGAGAAGAGGGAAAATTACCGAGTCAGACCGTGGCCAACCTTAAGGGTCAATATGGGGCAGAAGGGTCGGGTAGGAATGGAAAGCACCATGAGCAGGTACAAGCGGTGATTACCTTGAGAAATGGGAGGGAGTTAGAGCCTCAACCAGTCACGTCTAATGCAACTAAGGTTAAAAAGGATGACCACAGTGGTCCACCCAATGAGAGAAAGGGTGAGGGGGAAACACCTAAGAGAGATAACTTAGTCCCTAGCACTTCTCATGAGCCCAATGTACCATATGTGCCTAAGGCACCATTTCCCCAATGCCTTAAGACACTGTCCCCTTTCAATAAGAAGATGGCATCCATAGAAGCAATGATGGAGGTCTTTAAATAGGTAAAAATCAACCTTCCGCTGTTGGAGGCGATTAAGCAAGTACCCTCCTATACTAAATTTCTAAAGGACCTTTGTACGCAAAAGCATAAATCTAGGACATACGTGTCCCAAAAGGTCACACTCATGGAGCAAGTAAGCTCCATCTTGTTGAATGACACACCCCTTAAGCTTAAAGACCTGGGTGCCCCAACCATTGCATGCATTATAGGGGACAATTTCATTGATAGGGTCTTATTAGATTTAGGGGCTAGTGTCAATTTATTATCGTACTCTGTGTACAAAGGATTTCAGCTTAGTGAGTTGAAGCCCACTATTGTTACTCTCCAGTTGGCTGATTGGTCCCTCAAAGTGCCACGTGGCATGATTGAGGATGTGCTAGTGAAGGTCGATAGGTTTTACTTTCCTGTTGACTTTTTGGTTTTAGATATGGAACCGGTAGCTAATTCTAGGAAACAAATCCCGGTGATCTTAGGTCAACCTTTCTTGGCTATGGCCAATGCATGCATAAATTGTCGTATTGGGATTATGGAAGTTTCATTTGGGAACATGCAAGTGAAACTTAATGTTTTCCAAGCATCCCAACAACCCCATGAGAGAGAGGAGTGCTTATTTATAGATGTTGTAGATGGCATTGTGGAGGAACCTTTATCCTCCATTCTTGTAGAGGATCCTCTAGAGGCTTGTCTAGCTCATTTTAGGTTTAAGAATTTTGATATCAACGGGTCGGTTGATGAGGTGAACGCTTTACTTAATGCTTCTTCTACACCGGATTTTCCTCCATGGAAAGCCCGGTTTGAGTCACTTCATCCTCTATCAAGAGAGCCCGCCATACTATCTTTGGTCACACCACCTACACTTGAGTTGAAGCCACTCCCGGCCACACTCAAGTATGCATTTTTAGGGCCCCAGGATACTTTACCAGTCATCATTGCATCTGACTTGACTGCAAAGCAGAAAAGTCAATTAATGAGTGTTCTCGTGGCACATCGGAGTGCTATAGGGTGGTTGGTGGCTGATTTGAAAATGATAGATCCCTCTGTGTGCATACATTATATACACCTAGAGGAGGACACCAAACCTTCTCGTGAAATGCAACGGAGGCTTAATCCCAATATGAAAGAGGTGGTGAAAAAAGAGGTGTTAAAATTGTTAGATACGGGAATTATATACCCCATCTCGGATAGCAAGTGGGTGAGTCCCACACAAGTGGTGCCCAAGAAATCGGACATCGCTGTTGTTGAGAATGAAAAAGAAGAGTTAGTCCCCATAAGAACCACTACTGGGTGGCGAGTGTGTAATGATTATAGGAGACTGAATTCCACGACTAGAAAAGATCATTTCCCTTACCTTTTATTGACCAGATCCTAGAGTGGTTAGCGGGGTAGGGTTTCTATTGTTTTCTTGATGGCTACTCAGGGTATAATCAAGTCTTGGTGTACCCCACTGACCAGGAAAAGACCACTTTCACTTGCCCTTTTGGCAGTTTTACTTACAGGCATATGCCCTTTGGGCTATGAATGCACTGGCGACTTTTCAACGGTGTATGACGGCCATTTTCTCTGACATGGTGGAGAAATTTTTAAAGGTTTTCATGGATGACTTCTTTGTGTTTGGGTCGTCTTTCGAGCAATGTCTCCAGAACTTAACCAAAGTCCTTATTCATTGTGTGGAGACAAACTTGATTTTGAGTTGAGAAAAGAGTCATTTTATGGTTCGTGAGGGTATAGTGTTGGGACACATTGTGTCCCCTCAAGGCATAGAGGTTGACAAAACTAAGGTTGACCTCATTGCACGTCTTCCTCCACCCAATTCTGTGCGTCAAATTAGGTCTTTCCTAGGGCATACAGGTTTTTACCGTAGGTTCATCAAAGACTTTAGTAAAATATCACGTCATTTGTGTAGTTTACTTGCTAAGGATGCGCCTTTTATTTTGGATGAGGCATGCTTGAAGGCTTTTGAAACACTAAGAATGGCCCTTACTACCGCCCCAATCATGAAATCACCGGATTGGTCACTTCCCTTTGAAATCACGTGTGATGCCTCAGATTATGCTGTTAGGGCTGTGTTGGGCCAAAAGGTCAATAGGGCAGCATATGTTATATACTATGCTAGTCGCACTCTCTCGGATGCACAATTGAATTACACTACCACCAAGAAAGAGTTACTAGATGTGGTCTTTGCCTTAGATAAATTTCGATCCTATCTCCTAGGTTCCAAGGTCATAGTCTTCACTGATCATGCCGCTTTGCGGTACTTACTATCAAAGAAAGAGACAAAACCTAAGTTAATTAGATAGATTTTGTTGCTTTAGGAATTTGACCTAGAGATCCGAGATAAGAAAGGATCTGAGAATGTGGTGGCAGATCACCTCTCCCGAATCCTTGTTGAGTATACTAGTGACCCTCTAATTTTGCACGATTCGTTTCCGGATGAACAACTCCTTATGGTGTCACGAGCGAGCCCCCCGTGGTTTGCACATATTGTGAATTACTTGGCCATTGGGCAAATTCCTCAAAATTGCTCTAAACAAGACAAAGACCGATTCTTTTCGCAGGTCAGGTATTATTTTTGGGAGGATCTGGAGTTGTTTAAATATTGCTCTGACCAAGTGATCTAACGGTGTATGTTAGAGAGTGAGGTGCATAGCATTCTTACTTTTTCTCATTCTTCTGCATGTGATAGTCATTTTAGTGGGCATAAAACAACCGCCAAGATTTTACAAAGCGGGTTTTATTGGCCCACAATTTTTAAAGATGCCCATTAATTTTGTAGAACTTGTTTGCACTGTCAGCAAATGGGTTCAATATCTCGGCGTGACATGATGCCAATGTCCCCTATTCTTGTAGTAGAGATCTTTGATGTTTGAGGGATTGATTTTATGGGACCTTTCTCGTCGTCATTCGAATTTGAGTATATTCTTTTAGCAGTGGATTATGTGTCTAAGTGGGTGGAGGCGATAGCTACCCGAATAAACGATCATAAAGTAATAATCAAATTTTTGCATGAAAACATCTTTAGTCGTTTTGGGTTTCCTAGAGCCATAATAAGTGATCAGGGTACACATTTTTTGCTGGGTATACCTCCTTATTGGAGTGTGGGACCCAATTGGTTTTGGAAAAAGAGTTTAATTTGGTTTAGTATTAATTATAATATATTTTTATATATTATATTTAATTTGTGGAGACCCAATCCAATTTGGAAACAACTAAGGTTTGATAATAAACCCTAAATTCACAATATTTTAGGGTTTGTTTTTGCTCATCCCGAGGTGAAGAGAACGGCTGCTACACATACTCCGCTTTGGTGAAATCAATTATTTTGGGTGTGTGAACAGTGGAATTAATTTGGGTGGTTCTTTGCTTCATTTTCGGTGTTGATTTGGTTCGTTATTTTGGATCTTCTACAACTCTGGTTCTGAAGATTTTTGTTCATCTATTTGGTGAGGTCTTTCCCCTTATTTATTTGTGATTATTTGGAATTCACCTAAGGGTGGTTTTGTGAGACCATTAGTGTCTCGTTTGTAATCGTTGGGAACTTATTTGGTTGATAGTGGAATCGGATTTCGATCCCGTGGACGTACCTCACATTGAGGGAACCACGTAAAAATTCTTGTGTTGCTTCTGATTTAATTTTTCCGCATTAGTTTTTATTCCCATTTATTGATTTACTTGTGGGGAATCACATATTTTCCCTAACATTTTTGTAGCCGGTTCTTTGAGTCAGTAGTTAAGAAATATTCTATCACCCATAAAGTTGGCACTCCATACCACCATCAAACTAGTAGCCAGGTAGAAGTCTCAAATAGGGAGGTAAAACATATAATAGAGAAAACATTGAGGCCAGATAGGAAAGATTGGTCAAAACATTTGATTGATGCATTATGGGCCTACCGCACTGCTTATAAGACACCCATTGAGATGTCACCATATAAGGCGATGTTTGGCAAAGCTTGCCATCTCCCAGTTGAACTTAAGCACCAAGCATTGTGGGCCATAAAGAAGTTTAACTTCGACATAGTCACGGCTGGGCTCAACTGGAAATTGCAACTCAATGAGTTAGAGGAAATTCGGAATGATACATATGAGAGTTCGAGAATTTTTAAAACTCGGACTAAGGAATTCCATGATAAGCACATTAATAGAAAATCTTTTGAACCCGGCCAAAAAGTGTGGTTTTTTAACTCAAAATTGAGACTCTTTCCGGGCAAGCTTAGATCAAGATGAGATGGCCCCTTTGTAGTTGTAGAGGCATTTATTCATGGTGCCGTTGAGGTACAAAATCCAAAGAATGACAACACTTTCAAAGTGAATGGCCAAAGGCTGAAGTCATATATAGAGGGAATTGGGAATAGAGATATGATTGAGTCCATTTCTTTGATGGACCGTTTTTACTATGATTGAGAGATTGATGTCTTATTCTCTTTTATTTCCTTTCTATTCTATTCTATTTTTCTTTATTCTTGTTGTGCTTTATTTGCGTCTAGGAGACTTTAAATCCTCTAAAGGTGAAATTCCTTTTGTGTTTGTCGTGCCTGAACAGCATCTGAAGGTCTGGTATAGCCACCTATTTGTGTTTGTAATGAGTTCCTAGGAGACCAACTTAGACGGTGGAAACTAGAGTTCGAATGGTAAAGCCTAGGACGCAAAGGTTTGGAATTTCCGAGACTAAAGTCTGGTTTGAATACCCACGGATGTGGAGATTGCTTCAAAACCACCTCGGCTTGAACTCTATATGGCAGTCCCATAGATTGAGTTAGCCTTAGGTGCCTCGATTCTGGATACCGAATCAACCTAGTCTGTCACCCTGTTGGAGAATAGGGAAAGTTACAAACGCTGTTAGGGAGAAAAGTAGTATTCGTGGTTTTCGCGTGAAGATAATACATTTATTGAACTTTTATTTCTTTTCATAGGCTATTCTTATTTTGATTATGAAATAATGTACAAGTTGGGTTGAAAGAGTTTTAAAAAAAAAAAAAAAAATTCCCACACATGCGGCCAAAGTGTCCAGTCTCCAAATTTTCTACTGCTTTAAAAACAGGTGCGTAGAGGAGGTGTGGGTGTGCGTCCGCACATGCGGAGAGGCCTTGAAAAACAAAACAAAATTTTTTTTTTTTTTTTTATGCAGGTGCGTAGAGGTGGTGCGGTTTGCACACTGCACGTGTGGCCTGGGCCCCACACGTGCGGGAAATTTTCTAAATCAAATAGGCTACCTGCTTTATATGCACAAGTGTGGCTTGGTACGAGGTGAGTCCGCACGTGCGAGATTATATATTTTTATTTTATCTATTTCATTTTAACTTATTTTTATTTATTTATTATTTTTTTTATAAAAAAATCAGATTTCTTTGTTAAATTTATTTCATTTATTTTATTCTATTTATTTTATTTTCATTTTCATTTTTGAAAAAAAAAATTGAATATCTAACCTAGACCCACTTTTTTCACCATCACTCTCACAGATTTTGTCTCTCTCTCTCTCTCTACCTTATCATCTTCTTCCTCTCTTTCTCTTTCACTCAAGCCCCACCACCACTAACATTCTTCCTTCTTCTTTTCACCATCACCAATCTTCAGCCTCTTTCTTCCTCACCACCATCTCACCGTCGGCACCCTATTTCCTCTCCATCCGTCGAATCTTCGGCGACTACCATTTTTTCTAGCGAATCTCCCTTCTTCCTCTCTTTTTCTTCACTATTTAAAGGTAAATCCTTCCCTTTTGTTTAAAACTTCATATTTATTCTTTCAATCTTCCATTGTAGTGAGATTTAGGGATAGTTTTATGGTGATCTATTGTTCATCCTTACAAAAAAAAAAAAAATTTACCGTAGAGTTTTGTTTTTGTGGGTATAGGAGTAGATAAGTAGAGTTTGGTTTTTGTTTTTGTTCAAGTCATCATCTATTGTTGATCCTTAAAAATAATAATTAAAAAAAATTAAAAAAAATCCTGCTTAGCTCTTTGTTTGTTTCATAGGTTATTTATTTATTTATTTAGTTGTTTATTTTTTTGTTATTTTATTTATTTAGCCTTTTTGTTTGTTTATTTTATCTGTCTTTATTTAGTTGTAGTATACTAATTTAGTTGTTTTAATTTTATTTTTCTTCGTGTTTTATTTTAATTCATTTATTTCTCTTTTAAAAAAATAATAATAATAAATACCACCAAAAAAAAAAATTTAATACCTAACTTTTCTAATTCACTGTATTTTCCATCTATTTATTTAGTTGTTTAGATGTATTCTATTATCTCAATATTACTTGTTAGTTTAATTCAATACTTGTTAAAATGTTAATATGTAAGTTTATATTATTCTATTTTATTTTGTTTTAGTTTTCAAAAAAAAAAATTTATGAGAATTGTATGTGGTATTTCAGTGGGCAGACTTGTGCTTAAATATCTTATTTGATTCTCATGCTAGTTTCACAAGTATATGTGTCAACTATTGGTGTGTGCAGGACATGAGTCGACGGATATCCGCTTGAGCCTCCAAAAAGGCCAGAGATTCCACCTCCTTAGCGCCACCACCACCACCATCACCACCATCCTCGCCACCACCACCGGTTGACTTGCCACAGCCAGAGTGGGCTTCACACCCGCTTTACAAGCTCACAGAGTTTGACATCACATATTTTCAACGTGACCCGATCACCTCTTGGGCAGTTGCCTCAGGCAACAGTTGGGCCTGTGCACTATTACGACGTCTACTTATCCTCGTCTGGTACGACTCTTCTACCAAAACATGTATGAGTCACTTACTGAGGTAGGACTGTTGTCCACCATTGATGGCCATCTCGTCAGCATCACCGAATCCATGATTGCCGACGCGTTAGGGTTCTTTTCCAAGACAGAATACCAACCCTTCCTGGAAGTTGAGGACCAACAATCCATACACAACCTTATCCAACAATACTTCCCGGGGGCCCACGGTGACGCAAGTTACATGTGCTTGCGCTGGAGCAAGCTGCTTGGCTGCTTGCTATTCATTGATTCCATGGTACATAAGAATGCCCTTCCACTTGGACATAAAGCTGAGCACCACTTGGAGTTTGTTCAGGTCTTACAAGGTTATCAGCATGGCTATCATGTCCAGCTTGCGCACATCATCTGGATGCATATGCGCAAATTTCTAGGATAGTTGTTTGTATTTGTGGTATTGGTACACTTGTCATAAGTATGCCTTAATTCACATGAATACACTATTATAGCGGTGACCTCTTTATTATAATCCTTAGTGTACATCATTGATTATGGTTAGGGTTGCAGAAAATAATGAATGAGTAGCCAAGATTCTTTAAAAAATAATAAATAAATAAATAAACACTTGACTTGTTTGGGTTCATAGCCTTTTTAACTCGAGTTATTATGCCCGTAAGGGTGTCTCTACGCCTATTGCCCTAAAACCGTCTGATTTAGGAGTCATTGGCCCAATACTTGCTACATGGGTTAATTAGAAAGCTTAAGAGACTTAGACATTGCACAGTTAAGGAAAAATAAGGAGAATGACTTGTTCAGATTCGTAGCCTTTTCAACTCGAGTTATTAAGCCCGTAGGGGTGTCTTCACACCTAGTTCCCTAAAACCGTCTGGTTTGGGAGTCATTGGCCCAATGCTTGTTACATAGGTTGATTAGAAAGTTTAATGGATCAAGACATTGCACAGTCATCTTAAAAAAAAAAAAACTTTTGAGAATCTTGGCTGCAACAGTTTAGTTTTTCTGTATATGTTGGGTATTATTATGAGTTACACTTGGCTATTATAGTGGACAGTTAACTAATATAGTAATATAGAGATTGCACTTTACACCGAGAGTACTAATGATGTGTCTACTAGCATGCACAAGTACAGGGGACTTTACTTTTGTATTAACTGAATTATGGTTTTAACTCAGTAGATTCCTTTATGCTTGTCCACTGTGCCTTCAATGACTCATTATGTCTCAATATCACACTGTAGTGACACATAGGTTGATTGTTAGGTGGAGTAGTGTGGTTAATTATTGTTGAGCATATATGAATATGTTAATGTTTGTGGGTATCATTTCTGGAAACCCTCACAAGACTTTACTCGTCCACTTGGGGTAACTTTGTGGTTTAAAGGCTTATTGCATATGTTAAATGCAACCGTTTTCCCACGAAAGAGGAAATAGCTAGATT
>CM069913.1:38117219-38138856 GCA_036172215.1 Camellia granthamiana
ATATATTTTTTAAAACGAAATATTTTGTTGAATTGACCAAAAATTTATCCAAAAAACAATGTTTAGTTTAGATTCAACTCTTGTTTGGTGAGGTCTAAACTTAAAATGAATCCGGGTCATACATTGATCTCACCATATATTTTTAAGTGTTGGTCTCACCATACTTCATTTTCTTGTTAAAAGGACAAAAAAATAAAAATAAAAATAAAAAATAAAAAAATAGTACTTTCAAAACTTCCTCATAATTATAAAGTCTTGTATAAAGGACAAAATTTGGATAATTCTATTTCCAAACACTTATTTATCTCTGTGTATATACTTAATAAAATATAATTTCAATGACAATTGTACCCTAAAACAAAATGACCATAATGGATATCAAAACACGCCCTTAATATTAAATCAAAGTTTTCTCTGCACACATATTTTAAAAACAAAAAATCTCAGTGCACATCTTTTGATTAAAAAAAAATTAACCCTAATTTCTCCATTGTTTCTCACATTTTTCACTGTTTCTCACTTATTCTATTGTCCATTGCTTGCTATACACTCTATTGCCCTCTATTATTTACAAAGCAATACTCTCATAGCAACACTCTCTATGTTCATACTTCATTAGTTATATCGTTTTTTCATTATAATCCACTATCATTCTTAATTTTTGTGATGGAAGAATTGCAAATTAAAAGAAGTTCAAATTCAAATAAGAATATGTCTAGTTATAACAAATATAGTGAAAAAGAAGTGAATTTTTTTTGCACAAAAGTTTTTTTTTTTTAATTTGCGATTTTCCATTAGGAGAAGGTGTGATTGACAGCGCTGCAAACGAACCGAGCTGTTCATGAACAAGCTCGGCTCGGCTCGTTAAGGGTAAGGGTTCGGCTCGGCTCGGCTCGTTTAGTAAATGAGCCGAGCTAGAACTCGAATATTAGGCTCGTTTAGTAAACGAGCCGAGCTCGAGCTCGCATGAGCTCGGCTCGTTTGTCTTTATTTAAATTATATAATATATTATTTATATATTAAATAATATATAAATACATATAAATACATTATTTATATATTAAAAGAGGAGTGATGGAGACCCCGTCCAATCACCACCCCCACCATCCCTACACACATATGGCAGGTGGTGATTGGAGGACAAGGGAAACCAAAAAAAAAAAAAAAAGAAAATCCAACCAATGAGAGAGAGAGGGCGTCAAAGGGGGTGGGAAAAAAAGGGGGTCTTAGACATTTTTCATATTAAAAATATAATAATAATAATAATAATACATTTTTTATATATTAAATAATATAAATAATATTTTTTATTTAAATATTTATATTTAAATAATATAAATAATATTAAAAAAAATTATCGAGCCGAGCTGAGCTCGAGTTTCATTAAAATTAATGAGTCGAGCCGAGCTCGAGCCCAGTTCCTTATCGAGCCGAGCTCGAGCTCAATAAACAAGCTCGATAAGTAAACGAGCCGAGGTCAAACTCAACAAAGCTCGGCTCGGCTCAGTTCGTTTGCAGCCCTATGATTGAGTGATGGTTGGTGGTAAAGAGGGCTTGTTGTTATTGACATGGTTGGTTGGGTTTGTATTAATGAGTGTCAGGAAATGTTTAAGAAAGTTTGTGATTCACTACAAGAAAACACATTTTTGCCGACCATTTTTGGCTACTAAAACAAATTTAGTCGCCAAAAGTGTGGGAATTGGCTACCAAAATTAATTTTAGTCGGCAAAAGTCAACCTTTTAGCTACTAATTTTTTTTAGTAGGGGAATGTTGATTATTGGTGACTAAAAAAAATTTAGTAGCTAAAAAAAATACAATTGGCGACTAAAACATTTTTTAGTAGCTAAACATATCACAATTGGCGACTAAAAGAATTTTTAGTCGCCAAAGACCTACTTTTGGCTACTAACTAGTTTGGTAGCCGAATGAAAATAAAAAAATTATAAAATACCTTTGGCGACCAAAATTTTGGTCGCCAAAAACAGGGGATTCACCGACTAAATTACATTTCAGTCGCCAAAGGCCTACTTTTGGCTACTAAATATTTTGGTAGCCGATTGAAAATAAAAAAATTATAAATACCTTTGGCGACCAAAATTTTGGTCGCCAAAAACAGGGGATTCACCGACTAAAAGAATTTTTAGTCGCCAAAGACCTACTTTTGGCTACTAACTAGTTTGGTAGCCGAATGAAAATAAAAAAATTATAAAATACCTTTGGCGACCAAAATTTTGGTCGCCAAAAACAGGGGATTCACCGACTAAATTACATTTCAGTCGCCAAAGGCCTACTTTTGGCTACTAAATATTTTGGTAGCCGATTGTTTAATAATGGTAAAGTGTTCCTTTAGGTAATGGTAATTTTTGTAGGGTTGTAATGAAAAATTAATATTATTAAAATGTAATATTATTAAAATGTAATGAATATTTTTAAAATGTAATAATTTGTCATTTAAATAAATTTTTCAATATTATTACCAGTGAAATGTAATGAAAAATTAAGAATAAATCAAAATTCACAAATAAAAGACAAAATATCCCAATTATTTATCATTTTAATAAATTTTTCAATATTATTACCAGTACTAATGAAATAATCATTTCACAGACACAAAACATATATTTAAAAGGTTTTTAAAAAATTTCATCATCAAAACGAGGGCTAAGTGTGTAAAAAAATTCCACTCATGACTTATGAGTAAATAAATCTGATTTGTAAGACTTATTTATATTATTTCAGATTTTAAAATTTTTCTTCATTTTTTAATAATTAATTTTTTCAACTTTTAAATTATTTTTACGTTATACACGGTTAACAATAATCAAACACTATTGTTATTTTTAAATTTATTTTTAACTTACTTTCTAAATATTTCTAAATGTTGTAATTTTTTTTTCACAAACTGAGTCATAAAACTCCAATAAAGTAAAAAGTATAAACAATCAATAAAATTAAATAAAATTAATTTAACAAGCCTGATCTATTTTTCACACTACAAGAAAACTGGGTTTATGCGACAGAACTTTTTGCGACGGCACATTTGCTATCCCAAAAAGTCATTTTTTGCGACGGCACAACTTGCCATCGCAAAAAATGTGACTTTTTGAGACGGCACAACTTGTCGTCGCAAAAAAATGTGACTTTCTGTCTTCTCTTTGTGTCTCTGTCTCTCTTCTCTTTCTCTCTCTCACTTATCACTCTTCTCTGTCTGTCTCTCTCTCTCTTTTCTCTTTCTCTCTGTGTCTCTCGCCCATCTCTCTTCTCTCTCTGTCCCTCTTTTCTCTCTTCCATCTCTCTTTGTCTTCTCTATCTCTTTCTCTCTTTGTCTCTGTCTCTCTCTCTCTCACTCATCACTCTTCTCTTTCTCTGTCTACTTGTCTGTTTGTTTCTCTCTCTCTCTCTCCCTCACTGTTTCGCCTTGTTCACCCTCTCCCTCATCTCTTCTCTATTTATTGAGCTCCCTCTCAATTTATTGATCCAGTACAAGAAAATGCACTTTTGGCGACCACTTTGTCTCTTTCTCGCTCATCACTTTGTCTCTCTCTCTCTTTGTCTCTCTATCTCTCACTCAACTCTCTCTCTCACCACCCATCTCCTCTACCACATTTACCACTACTGCAAATGCCATTCCACTATCACCACTACTACCACTGTTGACACTCCATCTCTACGATTACTATTACTACCACCATCGCCACCACTATTATTGCTGCCACTACTACTACCATTACCTTTCCTCCACTACAACCACTCCATCTCCTCTACCACTACCACAACTTCACCACTAATCTCCTTCGCCTTCGCCATCGTCATCACCACCACCACCACCTCTTGTCCACTGCTTTCACCACTACTGCCACTCACTTTCTTCTACCATAAAAAATTAGTTATTGATTTTTAGTAACAAAAAAAAAAAAAAAAAATGGGCCACAGAAACATATTTTTCATTGACAAAAAAAATTAACTTTATTGTAACGGAAAATATTTTTCATTAAAATGTTATCCCTACTTCTACCAAAAAAAAATAAAAATAAAAATTTCATTAAAAAAATGAAACAAATAAATTTTCAACCTTAGTAACTAAAAAAAATGAAAAATAAAAAAAATATCATTAACTATAAAAATAAAAAATTTATTTTAACAAAAAAATAAAAATTTTTAGCAACGACAACTCCCGTCATAAAAAAAAAAAAAAAAAAAAAAAAAAAAAAAAAAAAGGTTAAATGGCACCATTTTGTTTTGTTGTTTAAATATTCATTTATTACAAAAATAAAATAAAAAATAAAAATAAAATAAATAAATAAAAATAATATGAGGCTAACCCTTTTTTTCCCATTCCCGCTCGGTTTTCCCTCCTCAACCAAAAATCCCCGATCTGAAGAACCAAAAATCCCTAATCTCCTCTTATGGCTCTCTCTCTCTCTGGCGTGCGGCGGCAGACTAGGGTGTGATCTTGGCCATCATCTTCTTCACTTATCATCTAAGAAACCCTAGAAGTTTTTAGTGTATTTTGGGGAAAAGAAAAGATGGGTGAAGGGGGAATGGAGAGAGGAGTCGCCAGCGTCGATCCACCTCAACCTCATTACGGAACCTTCCAGGGAGTTTCCAACTACCCTCCTCCTCCTCCTCATCCTCAGCCCGCCATCGGCGTCCCTCAACCTGTTCCTCCCCCAGGCGCCTCCGAACCCTACGCTAATGCGTATCAAGCCTTTCCAGGTTCCATCTCTCTCTCTCTCTTTCTCTCTCTCTCTCTCTCTCTCGCTCTGTGTGTGTGTGTGTGTTCGATTTGAGCCAGTCAACCATGTGTTGACTCCTCCAGATCTAAAAAATTAAAAAGAAATTATAAAATTCTTCATATTTTTTTGACAACATTACGAACTTTTGGGATTTGATATATATGTTGGGTTTAATGTTCTGTTGTTTCCTTTTAGTTGGTGGTATTGTGATTTTATTTTATTTTATTATCATTATTATTTTTTGATCAGCAACAAATGGTATTGTGATTTTATGCTGTGTACATGTTAACATTGCTGTTGATTTAGACCAGTGGGTTGACATTTGGTGCCTTTTTTTTTCTTGAAAATATCATCGTTGTTTTCTGCTTGAGTTATAAGGCTCTACTTATTAACAAAAATCTAATCCGTTTGTTTCTTGTTGCTTTCCATACAATTTCCTCATAACTCTAATCTTTTTGTAATATTCTTGAAAATATGCCTTCTTCTATGAAACTAGGCCCAGGGCTTTGAACTTCTCCAATTCCTCTTGACATTTGTTGGGAGATAAGATTGACCACCTTCCCATGCAAGTGATTCCACAACAAATCTTCCGAAAGATATTGACCATGATCAATTAGTTCAGGGATGATTTTTTTTTTTTTTTTTGGGGGGGGGGGGGGGGAGGGTGAATAAGGGATGGATAATTCCTGCTAATTTTACATTTTTTAAGATCCAAAAGGCACTTAATCAAATTAACAAAACTAACTCTCAATATACTCTCAAAAGAGTTCAAACGTTGACAAATGAAATCAATGTGACCATATCTAGCATTTAAAGGAATCTATCATTTTCCTTTTGCTACTGAAATGATGGAAAAGAAGAAAAGCAATAGAGTATATTAAATTAGATAATACAATGGTATAAAATATTAGCACATATCAATTAAATAGTTCTGGCAGGCTCAGTTAAATGTCAGTTTTATCAGCCCAATACCAAACAATATTTTTTAAATAAAAAATTGTAGAACAAATAGTCAATTTTCTTGAATATTATTTCACTTGTCATATTACTTCAACAACATAAAACTACAGATAGATCTGTATAGGTTTTTGTTATAGTAATGTGATCATTTTACCAAACTACACCATTACAAAGAATGTAACGGTGTGTACAAAATCCACACAAGACGCATTTCATTTATGCTTACAGCCAAGCATCAATTCATAAATTTTACTACATATGTTCAATGTGTTTGTGTGTAGGCGTATGCCTGTGAAGGTTTTTTTTTTTTTCCCCCTTCATCTGACAAAAACTAGAGTCTCAAATTGAGAATGAAATAAAAACTATGGTAGCGTTTGGTAGAGTTTTAGAATTATGATTTGAGAATGAAATTGTATTGAGTCTGTGAGTTTTGGAATTATGATTTGAGTGTAGAAAATTTGTTTGGTTATAAGTTTTGAAAAGAGTTTTCAATTGAGTTTGAAATGAATGATGTGACATATAATAATTTGCCCTTCTCCAATTAATTCCTTTGAATATAGGAAACTCGTATTTCTCATTAAATAATTTTACTAATGTAGAACAAGGCGATGAAGAATTCTTAAAACAATTGGACCGGCAAAAGGCAAATAAGAAGTCAAATTGAGTGAAAAAATATAACTTTTGTGACAAGCTCAAAATCCTCCTAAATTTGATAGTCTAATCGGAAATGATGTTTTAAATCAAAGTCATCGTCGTTAATGCATAATGAATTTTAGCCAAATTTATTTTTTTAAAAATCAACAATTTTGCTATTTTAGGAAAGGTTTATTTTAACAATAATTTGATTTTGGAAAGTCTGCTTTTAGCACTGTCTGTTTTGCGTGTTTCTAATGTTTTTAGTATTCAGATTTGGGTTTAACTTAAATTTTCTAATTTCTTTTATTTATTTTCATGTCTAGTAAGGAATTAGCCTAATTTGTTTTCCCTTGTTGAGTTAGGGTTTCATATATTATAAATAAGGATGTATGCCTTAGGACAAACAACTGTTGATGAATATTATTCTGCTCCTTTCTGAGAATTTGTTTCTTCAATGTTTTTTCGATTGTTAAAACGATATTTAACCTTGTGTGATATTTTAATTTCCGCTGTGCCATTTGCATATTCCATTGATTGGAATAGTAATCCTATTATTCTTAAGTTTCCCAAAAAAATCATAAATAATCTATAATTTCAGAATCTGCGAGGTCGACCTGATAAAATTCTAAAAAAAAAACAGATCAACTTCCTATTTTACGTGTTTATTATTTAATGTTTCTAACTAGAAAATCCCTTCTTGAGTTTATTCGAGCCAATCACAGAAATGTTCACAACTTTGAACAATGAATTACGAGTGTCAATCCCACAACAAAATACCTGAAACCCCTAGCCTTTTTACTAATTTTATTTCTTTACAATAATACGTCAACTTTTCATTCATTTATTTGTTCATTAACTTACTTGTATCCAAACATACCCTTTTCAAATGTAACCACAAAACACACACCCAGCTCATGTTCTATATGATTATAGAAGATACACATCGACTAATTCAAGAAAACATGAGAACAGTGTACCAAAACAAAATTCATGTAGAGACAGAGGGAACAGGTATTGATAGAGCTCTGCGAACAAGAACTTGAAAACTAGATTCGAATAAGTCGTGCTCTGCCTTCGAAAGATGGCATATTTACACAAACACAAGCTTAAATTCTCATATACTCATTATTTATCAAAAATAAAAAAAATCTCATGCACTCAAGTCCACAAGATAGAACAATTACATAGATATTTATAGGCAGTTATTCTTCTCATCAAACTTGGACTGTGGTTTGAAATTGGGAAATTATAAATTTTGATCAATTAGAATGTTCTAGACCTCATAAGGATCCTATATAAGATATGATGAAGTTATTTGACCCACAATAAGATTTATGGGCAACCCCCTACCACCCATGCCTGGAAAAATTTAAAGCTACGTAGTTACCCTTGACTACTAATAGTTAATAACTAGGTAGTTTTGCACTGAGAATGAATGTGAAAAGAAGATGAAAGAATCGTGTGATACTATAGCTAGCTACGATTCCCTACAATAGGAATCACTCGACTTAGCCCTTTGGCAGGCGGGCTTCGGGGACCCTATTTACTAATTATTTATGCATGAAGGTCAAAAATGAAGAGAAGGCTGGAGGAGATGAACAAGTTCACATCTTCATTTCATTATTGTGTTTGGCATGCAATTAGATGCTAAGCTTTCCTCTGTTCTTTCTTTACACTACCATTGAAAGTTTAATAACATATTAATATATGCATACAACAAACTGTTTAAGAGTACATTTTAAACTCATCCTAATAATCTAAACACAACTGTGCTTGAAATAGGGTCTAATCTAAACACAACTGTGTTGGATGATTTATTAATAACAGAGGATGAAATGATTGATAACCATAGAGACGTGGACAGCAAAGTACGTTTATTTTTTGTAAGGTTGTCATAGGTTTTCTATTATTTAGATGGTTTTATATATATTCTATCAACATAATTGTTGAATTAATCATTGAGAAATGAGTTATAATTGATAATGTAAATAGAGTCTTAATGCTCAAATGACTAACGGCATTCATGGCAAGGTAATATGCAAAGTGCTTTATGTATCATTCAATTTGGATTTACCTGTGGAATGGAGTCCATGTTTTGATTTGTACAAGGAGTGTTATTATGTACTATAATACTAGTGAACTAATCAAGGAGGAAACGGATTTTTATTTTTTATGCGAAGTGAACTAATCAAGAAGTGTTATTATGTATTTTTTTTGCTTCTTTTCTTTTCTTTTCTTTTCTTTTCAGTTTGAATAAAGAATTCCTATCTTATCCTGTTTTTGAAACTCATGTCGTTAGGGTGGGGCTTGGTAATGCCCTGTTTTCTGTCTATCCATGTTTTTGTTCTTTTGTCTTTGTTTTTGCATAAAACAAAATAAAAAACAATATTTGGTACATCATACATGTGTTTTTAAAAATATAAAACGAGATTAAGAAAACATGTTCAGTGAGTGGAGGGAGGAGGTAGTGGTCCAAGGGATGACGCAGGGGATAGGGAATGAAAAATTGTTTTGAAAATAATATTTTTTCTTCAGATTTTGAAATTGAAAATTTTTGTCTTTTTTTTGGAAACTAAAACAGTTCTCAGATGTGTTTTTTCATTTATAGTTTTAAAAATTCTTAAAAAAAAAAACTGGGCCCTAGAAGATTTGAGTCCTAATATTGTTCCAGACTTATTTTAGATCTTGTGATGGATGTAAACCTCCTTCCGAACAAATTGTCCTACAATTGGCATTTGATTAAGTGCAACTTTGGATCTTGTGACCATTCTGGTTGAATAAGTTGGTATGATTCCTTTTATTTATTTTTTTGTTAGTGCACATCATCCAATAGTGATTTCCCTATAAGCCATGCTAGTCAGCTTTCAAATCCGTTCCTTGGTTTGCCGCTTGAATCTGGAAAATGTGAATCATGTGGTGCTGCGGAAACCGGGACATGCGAAGGTATTTTTCATGTTTTAATCCTTTTTATTTTTTGATTACACTGAGAAGTTATATTTTTCATGACCGCTGGACACATTGAAGTATTGCTAAAGTTTTGTTCCTTTTTTTACCTTTCAGGTCACTTTGGGTATATAGAATTACCAATTCCAGTATATCATCCTTCCCATGTGAGCGAACTAAAGCGGTTATTGAGCCTGGTTTGCTTTAAGTGCTTGAAGTTGAGAAGTGGGAAGGTAATGGATATGTTTATAGAAGGCTCCACGTAAAATCTATTTGTCATAAGTAATTAAATCCTTTTGCTTTCTTGTTTGAGAGGGTAGCAGATTATTGTGTTGTGTTATGGTAAGAATTTGAAGCTCTCGGTGATTATAGATCATTCTGCCATAATATATCCTATATTTGATTATTTAATAAAGGAAGTTGGTAGACATTCGAGTGTGGTCACATATGTGGTGGCCCTTTTCTAAAAGTGTTGTGTGAATATCATTATTTTTCTTTTGCTTCTCTGAGGCATTTAATTTTATAAATTGTTTCTCTCTCCTTATTTTAACTAAAATGTAGAGTTAATTTGTGGAACTGATATCTCAACATAGAAGTGTTATATGTAAGAATATCTATGTCATTAACAGGGAAAGTTTTTAAGCCTTCTTAACATTTTATAGGTACCAAACTAATGAATTTTATTTTTTTTTGCAGATGATTTTGGACATACAAATGTGGATATATAATTTTTTGACAATTACGGGAGGGCATTGTTTTTATACCTCTATCTGTATATATAATGGTTCGAACAAATTAATTTGATTATTCATGTATTATGTATGGATTTAAATTATTGATGTTGGATTAGACTTGGAGTGTATGGAATTTGTATGGATTATATATGGATTATTGACCCTAATATATTTTAGTGTTGATGGATTATATTGTTTATACAGGGTACAGGTTGTAATTTAAATTATTGACGTTGGTTATTCATGTATTATGTATGGATTTAAATCATGGTTATTCATGTATTATGTTGAATGCTTTAATGGTTGATAATATATTTTAGTGTTGATGGATTATATTGTTTATACAGGGTACATGTTGTAATATAAAGGAATACAGGTTGTTTACAATTTTTTTTTTTTTTTTTTTTTTTAAAAAAAGAAAATTATTTGGCCACCAAATGTTTTGGTAGCCAAATAGGTAATCAAAAGTTTTGGCTACTAATAATTTAGTAGCAAAAACATAACCCAAAACGTTTTTGCCACCAAATAATTAGTAGCTAAAAAATTTGAGAATGAGAGAAATAAACTATTGGCTACTAAATTTTTTAGTCACGGAAAAAAGGGTATCATTTGGTGACTAAAACTTTTGGTGGCAAAAAGTAAAAAAAATGAATCTTAATAGGTTTTTGGCTACGAATAGTTTAGTCGGCAAAAGTCACCATTTCGGTGACCAACGGTTTTAGTGGCGAAAAGGTACCATTTGGCTACTAAAAGAAATTTAGTAGGGAAATGTTTCATTTTTGGCGACCAAATGAAGTTTAGTCGCCAATACTATCGCCGACGGGGTATGGGCGACGAACTTGGCGACAGAAATTTTTGGTCGGTAAATCGTTTCAGCGACCAAATTTATGCCTTTTTCCGACCAATAATTTAGTAGCTAAAAGTGACATTTCTTGTAGTGATTGTTTTGGTTTGGTGGGTTTGCTTCAATTTATACACACAATAATATAATTTATACACACAATAATATCCATGTCCAATCCCAGTTCAGTGAGAATTGTTATTCTTGTACAACTAGGCAACTGTTATCTTTCTAGAATGAGAAGGCCTCGTTTGGATAGAAGGTATTTTAGTTAAAAGAAATTAAAAATGCAATGTAGGTGGAGGATTTTCAATGGAGGGTCTTAAATGGAGTTGCTAATTGAGGGTTTTCATTGTGTCTTCAATGGAGGGTTTTCACTGTGTTTTCAATATGGGTAGAACCGAAAATGGGTGTGTGGAAAATAGGTCTAGAATTTTGAACATAAATGTGGAATGAGGGTTTAGGTGGTGTGTGTACAAAGATATGAGTTAGGGATATAATTAGAACATCTGGTGTGTGGATTGAGAACAATAATATATAACTAAATTAATAAGTGTGTGCACTGAGAAATGATGTGCACAAAGATAACTGAGTGTGTGGAAATAGAATTACCCACAAAATTTGTTATTTGAATATTTTATTTGACTATTATACCCTCTCTTTCTTTTACAGCACTCTCTCTCTCTCTCTCTCTCTCTCTCTCTCCACCAACTCAATGTTGTTCGTCGTCTCCACTATTTTTATCGTCTATCCGCGTGGCTCATGCTCACTGTTGGCCGGCAACCACCATTTTTACCGTCAAATCACTACCATCACATATTTGATACCTACAAATTCATATTTGAGATCAATAACTTCAGATCTGAGATTAAAAATAAAAATAAAAAACTTAGATTTGACAGAAAAATGAGAAATCGAGATATTACAATGAAAAATCAAGAGTTTTTTGTTTGTTTGTTTATTCATAGATCTAAAGGTAAAATTTGACTCTGGTTCGTTCATTTAGTATGTGATCTATTTTTGTAATAGTAAAATTTTGCTTTGGTTAACTACATGCTGATTTGCTTAATGACAATAACATTTTACTCTGAATCAGAGTAAAGTTTACTATAATTCAAAGTAAAATTTTACTCTGAAACAAACTCCGAGGATGGTTTTATATGAGAGTGTTGTGTCATGAACCAGAGTAGAATTTTATTGTCGGAAGAACAGAGCATCATGAGAAGCAGAAATAGAGATAGAGAGATAGAGTTTGAAAACAGATGATCAAGAAAATAAGAAGAGAGAGAGAGAGAGAGAGAGAGAGAGAGAGAGAGCATAAATGGTGAGTGACACACACACATAGAGAGAGAAAGAGAGCATGAACTATTAGAACCAAAGAGAGAGAAAGAGTGAAGGATCTCAGATTTAAGGTTTGCAAACTGTCACAAATCATCATTTTTGGACAACAATGGCTGTGAATAATCTCAGATCTAAAGTTGTGGATGCGACAAGTGATGGTGGCAATGAAGACGGTAGAAAAAGAGTTCCATGGTGAATGGCGGTGGCGCGCAGTGGAGAGGGCCGATGGTGCCAATGAAGAACAACAGTGATAAAAGCAAGACAGAGAGAAAAGAGATTGAGAGTGATTGCAATTTGATATACACACACACACATATATGAGGTTATTATAGTAAAAGAAATAAGTTTTAAAAATACTAAGGAGTTTTGAAAGGATTTATATAATTCTTATCCTTTTGAAGAACAAGTTAGACATTGAGAGGCCTATCACCAAATTCCCCAGTAATGATAGTTCAAATTGAAAAGAGTGATGAAGTTTGAGATTTTACATTTCAAAAATAAAAAGATGTGATTTCAGCTTCGTTTTTTTGTTGGTTTGGCCTACGAGTTGTCAGGACCAAAATTGATATGTTGCTCCTAGATCCCTAATTAAATTATCTTGTTACACATTATTATTATTATTATTATTATTATTTTCCTTTTAGGTTTTTGGTATTTAGTTTATGTTTTGTACTCATCAGCCATTTCTTACCCCTTGAGCTAAAGGCCTCTCTGGGCACCTTTTGTTTTGTACTCGACAACCATTTTTTGTCATGAAGGGAAAGCTTTAGTTTCATTCAGAGGTGTTGTTTAGTGCAGTTTTGTTGTAAATTTACAAGTAAAAGTTAAAAATATTCCTCACTTATTAGTTTTAGAAATCAATTTTTTTTAGCTTATTAAGTTATTTCTGCCCAATAAATTATAAGTGTATCATAATGAAAAAAAATTATAAACAGTTAGGTATTACTCCATACTAATCATCAATTAACTCCCTTGTATATTAGGCAAAATAATCAATACAAAATATTAGATTATGCAATAATAAGCAATTATATCTAAATTGTGTACCACCTAGCAATGTCCAAAAAGACTAATTTCTCATTTTACATTTTTTTTCTTTTTCTCTATCAATAGCATTTTTATTTTTATTTTTATTTTTGGAATAGTTATTGAGCAATTGTATTTAAATAAAGTTAACATTATATAGATAAAAAAAATGACCAAACAAGAAAACTGTAAAACTACAAAATCAAACTATAAGATTTGTCAAAACATCAGCAGTCGTATGAAAAAAATTACTAACCTACTCTAGATATGTCTTGGAAAATGAGATCCATAACTAAAAAAACCTTAGTCCCGTTGTTGACATCACCGACATCCCTGCTGCCCGCTACTGAATGCAGCAGTCGCCGTTGCTGCGTTTTTTGTAGATCAATCACCGTCAGAAGACAGAGTTGAAGAAGAAGAACACTCATAATAGTAGAAGAGGATAATTGAAATAAGAGAGGATTTATAGATGTTGAAAATATAAAAAAACTATACTAAAAATTGGGTAGAAATGCTCTCAACCTCTTCCTAAGCATAAAAAATTTAAATTTGCACTTTAAAAGTGTTTTTACATCAATAGCTCTTTTGTATGTTGAATTTAAGCCCATATTTTTTTTCATAATGAGTGTTTGGAAAGAAAATTGGGTTAAAATAGCCTATTAAAAGATAAAATATATTAAAATAGTTAATGAAATAAAATGTCATATCCAATTCATAATCATTTCATTTTTTCTCTCACAATCATCAAATCAACTACAAAAAAATAAAATAAAATACCCAACTAGCTTTCCAAACAAACTATTTTAACCAGACTAAAATAACTATAAAAAAAAAAAAAAAAAACAAATAATCAACTTCGCAAAGGAGTTCTAAATTTGAGAGCAGCAGCATGGTATCGTGTGGGTCTGCATGCAAAGAGTCAAAGACTCATTCTTTGAGACCTTATCTACTTGTGCTTCTTGAAATAACTTCCCAAATTAAAATTTCAGAATCACTACAAATCTATAAAAATAAAAAATATATATATAAATTACAAATAGGTCATATTTTTAAGATTTATTACTCATTAAGTTCCATAAATAAATTTATTAATGATAAATTTATCAGCCTTTCTTATTTTTATGAATAAATTTACAATGATAAATTTATCAGTCAAAACCTGTAAATAAATAAGTTTAATTAATAAGATTGATTGGTAAGTGCTCCTAAAAAAATTCCAAAAAAATTATTTAGAATTTAAAATTAATGTTTAAGATTTACTTAAGATTTGACCTCACAATATAAAATTTAAACCCACACCATTAATCGAAAGGAATTTGTTTCTCTCTAATCCCAAATCTGGACGGGATGGTGTTGTTAGTTCTGTAGTGACCATTATGGGTCTCCTTTCGATAATAAAATGAAGAGTTTACGATTATCAGATCGATCTATTTTATTTTTTTTTTAAATGCTCTACAAAATAAATAGTTTGAATTATTAAAACGAAACGTGGTGAACTATACGGATTTAGACAACACCCTCCAGTCCAACTATTGAAGAGTGGTTAGGGGGTGTGCTATTCATATAATTGCTCATGATTCAATTTTTGAGATCAAGCTGTGAGAAAGTAATTTGTTTTAAATTTTCTAATCATGGCGTGAATGGCCTACATTTGACCAGACCAAAAAATAGACTAGTCAAGATTGCACATAAACTAGTTCGGACACTCTGACTACTAAACCAAATAATAATAATAATAGACAAATAAATAAATGAAATCCTTAACACTGTGTTTGGTTGGGGGATTTGGAAAAAGAAAGAAAAAATATGTGTTAAATTAGGTAAAATGTAAATATATTTTATTTACATTTTATCTATATTTTTCCTTTTCCTTTTTAAATTATTATCAAATTTTTTAACCAAACACAACGTACAGTATAGAATACCACAGCTCCTTTAAAAAAATGCTACCGGTATCATCAAGGCATCTTCATCTGCGTAAAGTGACCTCATTATTTAAAAAAGGGTAAATTACAAATACATCTCCTGACATTTGCTTAAAGTATAGATTAGTCCTTGTGGTTTGAAAAATTATAAATACTTCCTTGTTAGTATTTTTTATTTAACAGAATTAACTAAAAAATGAAATTCATAATTGCTCTCCTATACAATAATAAAATTATTTAAATTATTAATTGAAATATATTTCTAACATCATTAAAACTTGTTAATTGACTTTATGATTTATTAATAAAAGGAGTGATTGGTTATGAAATTAGAAACCTTAGGGGGTGGAATGTAATTTCTAAAACTATAAGGGATAATTTGTATTTTAATCAAATCTGAAGGTGAATTTGTAATTTACCCTTTAAAAAATGTATAGCATTCTACCACCAAAAGTCTTAAAAAATGTATAGCATTCTACCACCACAAGTCAATACAGAATTTTGAACTAGGATGATGTGGCCATCTTGAATTTTATTACCTCTAAAAATGAAAAATAAAAATTTATCAGTGTCACTTATATTTTATCAATATCACTTGTCAGTTTTAAGAAATGTCACTCATTTTTTAAATTTAATTACTTTGTATGAATTTTATGTTTATTTGTGAATGACTTTCTCATTTATTCAAAGCACGTCAACTGATAATTACAATGACTAATCACCCAATGCACACTGATCCTCACCTCACTGTAATACTATCAAATTAATAAACAAATTTAAAAATTATGCGCACAAAATAAAGGTAAATGATAAATCACACCTTTTTCTCTACTCTATGCAAGTAACAATTTTAGGATAAAAATTGTAACAATATCATATATAGAATAATTATCATCTTGAATCCTGCTTCTGCTTCTAATCTGGGCCAATGCACCATATAATATAAAAAAAAGTAACATGTGATTCAAATTCATTTCACATGTGAGTTTTGTTATAGAAGACACTGCAAGAAATTACACTTTTGGCGACTATTTTTGGCGACAACGTCAATTTTTCATTGCCAAATTTTGGCAATGAAAAATTGACGTCATCGCCAAAAGTACTCGCCAAAAGTGCAATTTCTTGTAACACAGTGATCAATTTCGTTGGTAAAAGCATACCTTTACCGACGCAATTTGTTACTGTCGCTAAAAAGACATAACATTATTTTAGCGCCAAATTTTTTGGTCGGTGCCAAAATTTCAAAACTTTTATCTACGAGGCTTATGTTTTAGCAACATAATGAGCGTTGCTATTAGTGTGTTTACTTTTGGCGACGACAAGTTGGCGTGGGCAAAGAGTTAACCATTTAGCGACGATGACACTATTCGTCGGTAAAAGTTTTGCTAGTGGAATGATGTGATTTAGTGATTTGTGTTTTTGATTATAATTTTTGAAAGAGTTTTAAATATTTTAGTTACTGAATTGTAAAATTAAAATGATCATTGAATTAGATCACAAGATGAACCCATTGAGCCCCAACACACTCTTAAGTTGAGATGACTAATTTGAGATAATTTAAACTTTTTCAAAGAATATGGTTAGATTATCAATTTCAATATGTTTGTTTTTATTTTCAGAAACTAGTTTCAAATTTTTTTTCCTAAAAAACTAAAAAAAAAATTGGGTGAAAAAAAAAATACTTATTATTTTTGTATATTTTTATCTTTTAGGTCATAAATATTTTTTAAAATTTTTAAAATATAATTTTGATTTTTATTGCTTTCAAATTATTTTTAACTTTTTCAAAAAAAACAAATCTAAAAATTGTTTCGAATTTTTTTTTAATCTTTTAAGTCATAAATACTTTTTAAAATTTTAAAAATATAATTTTGATTTTTATTGCTTTCAAATTATTTTTAAATTTTTTTTTGGAAAAAACAAATCTAAAAATTGTTTTGAATTTTTTTTTTTGGGGAGTTGATCTGCTGATCGGACGGTGGACATTTCCCTCTTAAAATTCCCTCTTTTTTTTTAACCTCATCAAATCTCCCCAAATCAATCTCCACGATTTCGCTCTTGCACATCCTTATCTCAGAATTCGTAGTTCTCTCTCCCTCACGATTTCACTCTTGATCGTAGGGTTCATGCCGTTTGCTGCTGCAGTGTGAGACGATCGGTGCTTCAGTCTGCCCCTACAGGTTTGTTCCCTTTTGCTTTGTATCTCAATGCCCCTGCTTCTCTCTCTCAATTTCTTAACTGAATCTATGTTTGTCTATTTTCACTTCTTCTACTGCTGGTTTGTGGAGATTTTGGGGTTCTCTACAAAATGGCTTGCTAGCCCTCCAGCCAACAAAAAAAAAAAAAGCATAGAGTTATTGGCAGATGGTTCTTTTTACTATATTTCTGTGTTTAGATTTTGAATTCGAGGATAGATACAATAATGTGATCAAGAAAAATAACACCAATGACTCACTTAATTATTTGTTGGATTAATTTGATACATATAATTTAAGATATTCATGAATCGAGTTTCGGGAGTCTGACCTCTAGTCCTCCATCCTTCCCAAAAAATTAATAAATGCATGATAACAAATACTAAATATAGTGCATTTTATTTGTTATGATATTAAAGTTTTCAAAGACGCATGGTATGTATAAACTTATGATCAGTACATATCCATATTAAAAGGGCAAAAATAAATATTTATTTATTTTATTTTGGAAAGTGAAGGGAAAGAAAAGAAAAAACATAGGTTTAATTGTTTAAACCTATGCAAATTATTGCATATAAGTTGTCCCATATAATTTTTGGGCAAACCAGATAAGTGAGATTGTGGATTGAAATATTTGTCCTCTTTGAAATTTATATATCAAAAAAAGGAAAAGAAAAGGTGACAACTTGTTTTTGGAACAAGAGATTAGTAAAATACATAAAATGTCCTTGTTTTGTTTGTTTGTTTAGTTGTTGATAGAACAATTGAAATTTGACATTTTTACAATCAAGTATAGTCACACCTATATATGATCTAGCTGCAGATTTGATAAAATTGGTGTTGTTCATATGTCAGAGTAGAGTATTACAAGTCTGGGATGGGAGCAAAAATTAGACCGGATCAACATGGAAGCCTACGTTGGTCAAATGACAGAAAACAACCAAGAGGGTCTCAATCTTTACAAGAAAGAACAATAACCCAGAAAACTATCTAACATTGGAGGGAATTTTAGGTGATAATAAAGGAATTAACAGTGTCTTGCATTGAGTGCTCGTTTACTGCTTTCCATTTGAAGCACTTTCCTTGTAAATAGAAGTGATAGTAAAGTCTAATTGAAGTGTCTTCCATGTGAGAGGAAACATGGCTTTTTTTAGGAATTACTCTAATGAAACGGTTTCGCAGAGTGCCTTGGATGACAAAGGCCAGGGACAGACCATGGAGAGAATACATGGAATGGTAGGAAATGAAGATGTGGAGGGGACTTCTAGTGATAAAGATTTTGAAATCAAGATGGATGGCCACTATAGAAGTGATGGTGAACTAGACGATGCAAGTAGACACCAAGATGGTGTAGCTGCAGACAATGGTGGAACATCGAATTTGTAGCCTTTTGGAAAGAGAACTGCTATGGCTGGCAAGTGATGGAAATTGCTTTTTTGAAGAACTTAAAAAATTGATAAATATATGTATACATAGATTTATATGTAGCCTGCAACAACAGATAGACTGGAATATATTGTGGAACCCATGGTGAACATAAACCTGTAGGCATTCCAGATAAAGTGCTATGCTATGTACTATAATGGTGTATGTTGAGTCAACATCCTTCTTTTGCAGGCATTTTTTTGTCCACCTTTAATCTAAAAGTGGGCTGCTTTCTTGCAATGTGATGTTCGTTGGTTCTCATATATTTTCTTCAGTGTTATTCTTTCTTAAAAGACTGTTTGTTCTTAAATCAGAAGAATGTGATATTAGTTATAGTCTAGCTGGTGCATGTTGTAATTTATGGCAGTGCACTATAGTTCTTCCATTTTCAGTAACTTTTTAGGCTTTTGCATTTCTTTGTATGTACACAAACTAGCTTGTCTCTGATATTAACATGCATTCTCTGCAGTATCTGCCCCAAATTTTCCCAAGTTTTCTAACTTCTTTTAGATATGAATCTAATCTCCACTTGTATTATTTCAATAATGAACATTTCGTTCAACTTAGGAGTTACAGTGACAATTGCATCTCTATATTGTGGATATGCTATTTTGTTAGCAGTGTGTGCTAATTAATAGAATTGTTCATGACATTGCAGAATGTACAAACTATGTGCATATGATATTTTATCCTTGACAAGATGCTCGAGTCACTTGGTATGTTCCTCTCTCTCCCCCCCCCCCAAAAAAAAAAAAAAAAAAAAACCACCACCATATTGTTTTGTTTAAGTGTTCTGATACCTTGTAATTTCTCTGCTTCATATGTACTGCAGACATGAGGAGAGATGTGCAGGAAATATTCAAGATGACTCCTCATGACAAACAAGTTATGATGTTTTCTGCAACACTCAGCAAGGAAATCCGTCCTGTTTGCAAGAAATTTATGCAAGATGTAATGTCCCATGACCAGTTCTACTTGAATTTAGAAGAATCCTTTTCCATAAATGTCAGCTTTCTGCTGGCGATAAATAGTTAGGAATGCAGTCGTTGCGGGCTTGCAGACTTCTATGCTTTCAGTTTTGCATTTTGTTTATGCCCATTATTCAATATTCTACCTAAGTATGTAATGTGATAGGCGATGGGTAGTGGCAGAAGAAAGATTGGTCTTTAGGTCTGATGTGTGGGGATAGTTTCTTCATTCTTCGGTACCTTATTTTTTTTTTTGTTCACATCCCTAGTTATTTTCTTGTTTACTTTAGGCCTTGAGTGTGGGTTTTTAATGGGGTTGATGCTAGATGTCTTACCTGTGGCTCCTTTTGGTTACATAATAGTATATATGTTGAGCAACAGTGGACTTGCTGCTTGTGAGTTAGAATATCTGCAAGGAGACATCAGATGGACCGGAATCTCGATTGAAGGGATGTTCATCCATCATTCATTTCGTGCTGGATTCCATTACCTTCAGGAAGGCTCCTATTATGCTTTACTGTGACAATTCTTCCTTTCAGCCAATGGAAATTTATGTTGATGATGAGGCGAAATTGACCCTTCATGGTCTTGTACAGGTATTGCTTTGCTCATTTGGTTTTTGGTCTTTACCTTATTTCTAACCATTATATTACCTCTCAATTTTTTCTTCGTGTCAGCACTACATCAAATTGAGTGAGCTAGAGAAAAACCGCAAGCTGAATGACCTTCTTGATGCACTGGACTTCAATCAAGTTGTTATATTCGTCAAAAGTGTAAGTAGAGCTGCTGAGCTGAACAAATTGCTGGTTGAGTGTAATTTTCCATCAATCTGCATCCATTCTGGCATGTCCCAGGAAGAAAGGTTTGTATTATAGCAAAAAATTTACATTCCTCTAGAAAACAAACATTTACTTATGGCTGTTTTTTTAGTAGTATATATGCCATTTAGTTGTTGACATGTTCTGAATCTACATTGTACCACATTATGCCTGTTAATTCTATTGTCATGAAGACTGGCTATGCTGTGGCAGCTATCATTTTTTTGGCATGGAGAAGTTAATTACAGTCATAAATTGCGGTTTGGTTTGTTTCACCGTTAACCCATCATCTGAATAGACCACTTCGGGTTGGAGAATTAGTCATCCAATTAGGAGCACAATAGTGTTTGAATTGACTGCCTCTTTTGTTTGGTTAGAATACAAGTTTATTTGTAACATTAATTTAATGAGTGATTACCAATAGAATTGTTAATGACTTTGCATTACAGTTATATCTATACTATTATCTTCTTCTATCTATCTATACTATACTATATGTGAAGGCTCGAGATGGTGTTAACACAATGTAAATTATATAGTGAAGTGGATGGGGCTTGAACATGAACTTTGGTCGGGGAAACAATATCGGCACACAACATATATACTTTCAAATCAAAATTTAAATTTGTATTTTACAAATTTTGACAGCACACCAATCCACTAGTAACTAAGAATGTGAACGGTCTCGAATGTCTTATTAGTCATTGCAATATCGTTCATTGTTTCGTTTTGAACTTGATGTCTATTTTGTACTCTCTTCTTTACGAACTTTGTTAGTGTATATTCCTTTCCTTGGTTGACATAACATATTTTGTGTATCTTCCAATTTCAGGTGTCGTTTTTGCTTGGAATCATCACAATATTTCTGGCTTGGATATATTCGGAAATTTTGAAGTACAAGAAAAATTCAGTCTTGTTCAAATCGTTAGTTAGACAGTTCTTCACCTTCAACTACCATCTAATGTTTCTTTTATGCAGTATATATTCTGTTACATGTTGTGAGTTTGAATTATTCTTTCAGCAATATATGTCTAGGGTTAAAATCTCTCATCTCCATGCAGCCTCTGTTTAAATTTTATTGTTAATTA
>CM069913.1:38139056-38165863 GCA_036172215.1 Camellia granthamiana
ATCATCCTAAACCACCCCTTAGGACTGACACGACCTTTACTTAATTGGGTTTTAACTGTAAGGACCCAGACTTTTGTGAAAATCTTTAGTATCTGTAGGTCCTCCATTCAAATTTTAGCAGCAGGAAAAAGAAGAAAGAAAAGAAAAAACAGGTGTAAATATGAGAAGTCTACTTTGTTCTTTCATATTTGAATCTGTCTGTCAATATTATAGCATAAAAAAAAAATAATAATAATAATAAAAAACACATGCATTGCTAAACAAGCAATAAAACAATGAATGCTTCGGAAGTTCACTGCTACTTTTGCACTTTTTTGATCTATCCACTTTTCACAATTTTCTCTTGTGAAATTTAGGGCTTCATTAAAATGAAGAGGAACTGCTGCAATTTATGGCAGAGTTCACATTGCTCATAGAACTTCATTTCATTTTTATTCGGCCTATTTAAACGATAACAATATATTATTGTGTCTCTGTTTCATTTGACAATGATCAAAGATTTCCTTAGATTTGCTCAGATTTGATTCCTGACAAACTAGTGCGATTTTACATTTTGTTTTTTTCTTGAATTCTATAAAGGTTATTCTCAACATGTGCATGGTTAAGACAGTGCAGTCACATTATTTCTCCGTGTCTGGAAGGCAACTCATGATCGTCATTATTTTTTCAATAAAATTGAGGATTGTTTTTTTTTGCATGCAAAACGATTTATCATTGAACCTTAGCAGTTCATTACATTATACATTTTATGAATCTTGTTCCTAAATGTGCAATGCGTTGATTTTTTATTTTATTTTATTTTTAAACATGTAGATTATATTGGATGTTACAAGTAACATGGCAGCAGTAGAAGTTGGAGGTGGACCATGGTTCAACACCTGGAAAAGCAAGACATCAACACCAGAAATAGTTAGCCGTGTTGTGGGTATTCAGTGGATGTAGAAGGAATATTTGGGTTGGTTCCGCTACTTAAACCCCCCGGTCTATGACCAAAAGCATTCTGATGGTTTGGATAGTAGAAGAGGGAGCATGACATAAGTGCCCTACTGCAGCAACGCGGTCGGTCATAGATGTTAGTGCTGACAATGCCTTATAATGCAATTTATATGCAATTTAAATCTTATGTTGGAATGTTTATGCTGACAATGCCTTATAATGCAATTTAAATCTTATGTTGGAACGACTTGCTCGGTTAGGAACTTGGTGTCCATTACACTTCTGAGTTGTGACTGTATTTGTTGAGCAGAGTTATAGCACAAGCTGAATTTGTATTATAGAAAAGAAAAAAAAAAATTTATGTTCTATACAATTTTACACTCTCTCATTTGCTTGGTGGACTTTCTATAGACTCAGGTTATGTGGAAATTTTATTACTATATGAATCCCATTACTGGTTAGAAATGGTTTTATTTTATTTATTTTTTCTTTATGTTAATACAATTCAAATAACAATATGATATAATTTTAAATATTAAAGACATATTTGTTGTTTTATTCTTCAACAAGTCACATCTTTCAAAGAATGTGAGATTCTCATTGCAGGTAGGAATAGGATTAAGCCACATTTTTTTTTTTGTTTTTTTTTTTTATCTTTATTGATTTTTAAAAAAAATTATGTCAAACTGTTTTACTTTTGCCGTCCGTCTTGTGTAAACTAATCTAAAAATAAAACAAAATTGAAAATTTTCAAAAAGAAATTAAAGTCAAAATAGGCTTAAAAGTCTGAGAAAATTGTATTTTACTTCTCAAATTATATCTCGATAATCAATTTAATCTAATGTACTTATAATTTTAATTTTGCATCTAAATTTTTTGATTTTTGATCAATTTTATTTGTTGTTGTCATCTGTTGTTTATAATCAAACGGACATTGCTGATGTGGTACTAAAATTTTGTTTGAAATTTTATTTTGCCTCCCAAACTATCTAAAAAATATAAATTAGACCTCAGATTTACATTGTTTAAGGATCTAATTGATATTTTGGAGATAGTTTGTGGGGGTAAAATGAAATCTCAAATAAAGACTATAACAAGTGTTGTCTAATTAATAGATGGCAGGTGATGACAAAGGTGAAATTGATCAAAAATTGAAATTGTTTCAAGTGTAAAATTGAAATTATAAGAAATATAATGGTTAAATTGATCATCGAAATATAGTTTAGAAGCAAAATGAATTTTCTTCTAAAAAGTGTACTATTTTTTATTTTTTTAAATCTTTTGAAAACTTTTTTTTTTTGGACTTTTTAGTTCATCTTGTTGGGTTGAATGTAGAAACATAAAACTTTTAAAAATCACTAAAAATTGCAAAAAAAACCGTGACATAAGTCAATTCCAAACACTGATTATCTCATTCTGTCTTGATAACTGAACAAAGAATCGCATTTTCATCATCGAAAGAAATTCTGATTCCATCTTTTCATTCCTACTCTGCCTAAGAGCCTTCTCATCAAGAAATCTAAAATTGGTTTATTTGTTTGGATAAGTGATTTACAGAGCTAATAAAAATAAAAGGATAAATTATAAACACACTTTTGAAATTTATTTTAAATTTATAAATTATTTTTTGTGATTTTAAAAATTAATTATATCTTTTCAAATTTTTAATTTCATAACAAATAGGTCCTTTTATTAATAAATCATCAAGTTAATTATCAGTTTTAATAATGTTAAAATTTTATTTCAATTAATAATTTAGATAATTTTATTATTGTATAGGTGAACAGTTAGAAATTTCACTTTTTCAATTAATTCTGTTAAATGAAAAATTCTGACAAGGACGTATTTGTAATTTTCAAATTACAGGAAGCAATTCGTATTTTAAGCAAATCTCAGGAGTGTATTTATAATTTATCCAAAATAAAAATAAAAATAAAAATCAAATCTATTGGTCTTAATCTCCTATTTGGATTATTGAGGAGAAAAAATTGGGAGAAAAAGAACATCAAAATTGGAGAAAAATTAATTTCTCTTATATACACTATTTGAATATCTGTAAAATGGAGAGAATTAACGAAATGCTTATTGATTTTGTATGGTATCAAAATTGTCCATCTCAGTACTAAAGAATTACAAACATGAAAGACTATTTTACTAATATAGTTTTGTAATAGTTTTTGTTAAATTTTTTATGCAATATATTCAAATAAGATAAGTGAGAAATTATTCATAATGTTTGGTTCCATTTTTTTTTGAATTATTTTTTCAAAAAGTGATTTAAAAACTCTATTTTGAAAAAGGATCATTGTTTGGTTTTTTAAAAAAATGCGTTATTGCAAATTCAAGTTTCCCTCCAATTTAAGGAGAGAGACAATTTAAAAAAATGTCACATCAAAAAATACTCCCATGTTAGTTATATATATAGATGTTATATATGAATGAAAACATAATTTGATATGTATCCATTTATTGGATGCATATCCTACTATTAAATGTGTGACTTTATCATAAAATTTTCACTAATAAATTTGTATTTTCAATTTGTTTTCATAAATTGTTAAAGTTTATATAAATTTTGCAGTTATATTTGAAATTGTAACTGTATATTTAAAAATTGTGCAAATAATTTTTGAAACCCATTATTAATACACTAAATACCAAAAGATTAAAAAATACAAAAAAAAAAAAAAGTATACATTTTCATATTTTAAAAACCTTATGAAAACTTTGTACAAAAAAGTGTACCAAAAAAAAAAAAAAATTGTACATTTTAAAAAAAAGTATAAATTTTCAAAAATGTGTAAACTCAAAAAAAGCAATCAGAAGCCAGATTTTGAAAACTTTATTTGATTTTCAAAATAATCAAACAAAAATTTCAAAATTTTCAAAAAATATGAGTTCAGAAAATAGGAACCAAAAACAATGATTATTTTTTTCTCTTTTCTCTGCAACTTAACAATCTGAAAGCGAAAACAGTTTTTATTTATTTATTTTTTGCTAAGGGCTAAATAGAAAGCTAAAATTGATCATTTCATTTAAACTATTTTTATTTCAACAAACGAACATCACCTCAGTCTTCCTGATTGAAATCTTTCTTAGTCATATGCAGACCCACATTACTTATGTCTTTAAAAAAAGAGAGGAGAAAATAAAAAAATAAAAAAAATTCAAGATTTGAGTCTTTTTCTTCTTCACTCACCTTCTCCTTAAATCCTAGATCTAGGGTTTTAGAAGGATTAAAGATGAGGAGGGGGCTAAGTGTGATATCCCTGTTCCATAATATGTTAATTGGTCCTTAATATGAGTATAACTATGTGTTTAATATGAATTTTGTGTGCCATTATGTGAAAATATGTGGTTTTGAATTTTCATCTGTTCACCGTAGGAATATCTGTTCGATTATCTGTTTTGGAAATTAAATTGAAGGCCCTATCGGCCACAGAAACCGAAATTGACTACGCATTGTGATAGGTATAATTTTTAGAGCCTGCGGTGAAATTTAATTGAAAATTGAATCGGATCAGATTAAATTGATTAAATTAGTAAATTGGTGCTCAATTATTTTAATATTAAGAATTTTGATTAAAAGAGCTTTTTAGTGGGCCACTTTCACTCAAATTCCCTCTTAGTTTATTTTGGTTGATTTTTGACTCTAAGAGTAGAGAGAGGGGTCGGCTAGAGAGGGTGAGAGAAGAAGAATTGTGTTTGGCTCAAGTTTGTGAAGAATTGGAGGATTAAACTCAAGATTTTGCTACAGATTGGGAGAATTAAGCCTCTAGGTGAGTAATTTATGGACCTTAGTTGTAATCTTGTGAATCCAAGGTTGGTTGATGACCAAGAGTAAGGATTGGAATGAAATTGAGTTGATCATGTGAATTGAAGGTTAACGTATGCTTGCATGTATGTAATTGCTTGGGATTTGCATGTTTGAGTTTGAAATACATGATCCATGTAAGTTTCTAGTTTGAAGCTCATGTTTGTAATCACCATTTGCACCACGTAAGTTGAAATGAGGCTAATATATCACATGCATGTACAATTTATAAGAGTAGGAGCTTTGAATGCATGAATTTGATGAGTTGGTGATGAGTTTGGGTTAATTTGGGACATGCAAGTGTTTAATTCATGAAATTGAGCCTTCATAATGATATAATTTGGTGTTTGTATCATGTTAGCACAAGTATATTTGAAGTTTGAGCTATTATATGCATGAAATGTTGATTGGAAGGTCGAATTGAGCTCAAAGAACTAATTCTGGGTTTTCCATAATTTTGATGTCCGCTCGAGCGGGGAAACCGCTGCTGCGAGCGTAAAATACGTACTCCCAGAACTTTTTGCAGACATGGTATCCACTCGAGCGGGGAGCCATGTAGAGAGGCCTTCCGCTCGAGCGCTAGAGTGCACGATCGAGCGTAAATTCGACATAACCAATACTTTTGCAGGCCTCAAGGGTTCGCTCGAGCGGGGAAGTCCAAGCTCGAGCGGGGACCCTGTTTTCTGAAATTTTGAAAAGGCATTCTGTGTTTCGTTTTCTGTTCTCTTTCACTTCTAAGTACTCTTAGGCATGCATTGAGCATTTTAATTGAGTTAAAGAGATAAGAATGAAGCCTAAAGAGGAAAATGTGAATTTAGAACGGATTGAATTGTTTGTGACCCTTTTGTGTTCAAGGAATGTGTAGGGTCGAGCTCCAGGGCAAACCAACCAACCGATCGCTGTGAGTAATATCTTAACAGAGATATCTGAAATATGTTGTTGCCCAATTGCTTACTTCTATGTAAGTTTTATAAGTTCATTGATTCGATTGGTGGACAATGGTTGCTATACCAAATGAGTGGGCCAGAGGCCAGTCTGATTTGAATAATAGAATGGATGGGCCAGAGGCCGTTTTGACATGAATGAATGGGCCGGAGGCCGTTTTGACGTGAATGGATGGGCTAGAGGCCATTTTGACATGAATGAATGGGCCGGAGGCCGTTTTGACACAAATGAATGGGCCACAGGCCGTTTCGACATGAACGAATGAATGGGCCAAAGGCCATTTTGTCATCTGAATGGGCCAAAGGCCGTTTTGACACAAATGAAAGTTTGAATGGGCCAAAGGCCAGTTTGTTTGGAACCGCAGTCACTTAACCTAAATTGTGTATATATGTTAAATAGAAATATGAATTGGGCCTAAGGCCGTTTGAAGCTTGTTGTTCTACATCTCATCGGTACAGCTTCTTTAATTGATATTATTCACTGGGCTTTCGCTCACGCTCATTCATGTGTTTGTAGGTGAGCAAAGAGAAGTCCAAACCCAGCCCCAGTGAAGTCTATGTGGAACAACAAAGGTTTTGAAGAGTCAACCCTTGCGTCTCACGCACGAGACCGTCTTCGCCTTTTTGTCATTTCGTTTTATTTTGTCATGTGGGCGAAGTCTTGGAATGTGTTGTATATAGTTTTCTTGGGTTGACTTAGACTTATATGATCTTGTATGTACAGAACCTTATGTAGTACATATTTTGTTGTGAGTTATTAATATGCATATGTATGGTTTGTTATGATGTGCCATGTAAGCACAGCTCTATGGACAAAGCTTTAAATTGCTTCCGTTTGGCCCCTATTAACTCTGTTAAAATACATTTGGTTTGGTTTGAGGCCGTAGGTAATCTCATAATTACTGGTCGGTTATGTCCTTAACCCACGGGGGCTGTCACGACCCCAACCCGCCCCTAGTAGGATGGTGCCGTGATGGCCAGTAATCCGTAATTACCGAAGGCCAACTTGTCGGAATCCAAAGACAATCAGAGTATAATGTACGGGGCTTACAAATGCGGAAGCAATAAATCAAATACAAATGGTCCACAAGAGCTTGTGCATAGATCAAATGAGACAACGTATACCATATGATTTACATCCAGTCCAAAAATAACAAAAAATACAAATTTACAACTTGATCAAAAGGCTTCTCGGCCGACAAGAACAAAATACAGCAATTACAAGCCAAGAAGCATGATTTTCAAGAGTTGCCGACGTAAATACAAAATGCCGACATAAATGCAAAACAGCCGATGCATGTAGAAAACTGCCGACGTAAAAGAGTCAAGCCGACATGTCAAGAGTCCAAAACAAGCCTTGCAAAATAGACTAGGCGTCGCCGCCGTCCTGCTCATCACCTACATATATATAGAGAGGGTGAGTTCGACAACTCAGTGAATGGTACGAATAATAAAGGTTTTTGCATGAATAGCCGAGGTCCTTCTGAAGCAGAATTCATCAAAACTTTATCACATCAAGTGATGAACCGTATTCATCTAACAAGTCTTACCATATTTCAAGGGATGCTTACCAACATCGGCATAACACAAATCAGAGCTATCAAATCAAGTGATGAACTGTATTCATCTAACAAGTCTTACCATATTTCAAGGGATGCTTACCAACATCGGCATAACACAAATCAAAGCTATCAAATCAAGTGATGAACCGTATTCATCTAACAAATCTTACAAACTTGCAAACTTGTGTGACTTAGGCCCGTAGCCCTTTTTCACCTTGTTGTGTGACTTAGGCCCGTAGCCCTTTTTCACCTTATTGTGTGACTTAGGCCCGTAGCCCTTTTTCACCTTATTGTGTGACTTAGGCCCGTAGCCCCTTTTTCACACGTTGGCTTTTCCAAGAAAGGACCGTATCCTTTTTAACACAAGAACTAATGTCACTTAGGCCCGTAGCCCTTTTTGACAAGGTGGTGCTGCGAAAGTTTATAGTCCTCCAGCCTAGGGACTTTCACACTTAATATCAAAACCAGGTTTATAATTGATACATTCGAAATAGGCTAATCATTCATGCTCCCCAAAGACTTTCATTAAAACAAGCGAGACAAGATTTATCAAAACACTATAACATAGCTTTATTAAAAGCACCACTCACCTAGATCTTCAGGTGCAGGCTCAAAGCAAAGATCAAAGTCCTGACAATCACAAGGCAAACCACATTCTCAAAACAAGCTTCATATGCACATAAGGATCTCGGCACTCTCACCGAATCCAAGTCAAAAGTAAAGCAAAGCATGACAAGGGTCAAAACGCTGTTTTCCATCTCATGGAAACACACAGGGTACTACCCAGGGCTAGCCGAGGTCCCACACCTCCTTGCCGAGGTGTGAACCTAATGGCCACATACAAAACGAAATCGGGAAAAACCTGGGTTCCCCTTTGAAGAATGCAAAGGACAAAACAATCAAGAACATGCATGCTGGAGTTCATAACTAGTACATTCAAAATCTGAGGTCCCATACAAAGAGCTCAAAACATGGACCTGGGTACTCGTACAAGGAAAACATGCAAGAACAAACACAAAAACATGGTTCTTGACCCAAACTTTCGGATCAAAACGAGACTTTACTCAAGAACACATGAACATCAACTTCCTCTTTCAAAACCGACTTCAAATCGTTGCATGGCATGCAAAACAACACAATCATGCAATGCAGCTTGATAACTAATAAGAGCAATCAAAATAGAGCAAGAATCTAACCTCAAAACTCGGATCCAACGGTTGGATCGCCAAAGATCAAGACCGAAATCAACTTCTCACTCTAAAACTCTTTCTCTCCTCTTTGAGAGCTTCTCTCTCTAGAAACAAAGATTTGAGACAAAATGATTTGTCTCCAGGTCTGCCGGCTGTCTATACACACAGCTCGGACACGTGGCTCAACCGGGTTGGCTCAGCTCAAAAGGTGACTGATTGATAAGACAAGTCACTGACAAAGCGTACTCGACAAGCTAAGGCAAAGCGCCTCGGCAATCAAAGACATCGGCTAGGGAGGACGACACTTACTAAGTCGTGCCACACCTGACCTGGAACAAGACACCAAGTGCAAAGGCACCTCGGCCTGGAAGGTACACTTCTCGGCCTTGGTTCTGAACATCTCGGCAATCATGCCGGAGTGAAGATGGAGGTCAACAGATGGCTCCAGAATAGTTCTAAGTGCAGAGGTTCAAAAGTGGACTACACTGAGCTGACCTCGGCCACACACACCAAGCAAGGAACAAGATCAAGCAAGCACACATAATCAAAGCAAGCCGAAACAAGATTAATAAGATTGTAACACATCAAGACAAGGTCTTACATGAATGTATGCAAGTATAGCTAAGTCAAGAATGAGGGTTGTTACAGGGGCGGGTTTGGGTCATGACAGCTAGCCTGGGGATTCATGGCGGGAGAGGGAATGCAATGTGTAACAACCCTGACCTATGATTAGCGTTAATCCATGCTTAATTATGCCTAATAAGTAATTAAACTGAAATGTTGCATTATGTGTTGTCTTATATGTGTTTATATCTGTTTAACATAGAAAGATCTGTTCATGATTCCATTTCGGTTTGCGAATTGAAGGCCTTATCGGCATCCAATTCAGAAATTGACTTGATTTATGTGTTATTTGGAATTTTTAGAACACTATGGTAGGTTTAATTAAAATTCGATTCGGATGATTAAATTAGATTAATTTAACGCCCACTTAATTAGCCTTAATTAATTATCATTAAGTAAACCTATATAAGGCTTCTTATGTGCCTTCACTATTTGTTTTTCTTCATTTCAACACATTTGAGCTCACACACACAAGCAAAACGTGGAGGGAGAGAGAGAGAGAGAGAGAGAGAGAGATAGAAGAAAATTAAGATAAAAAATTGGGAAATGAGAGAATTGCTAGGAATTATTACAGATTTGCAAAGAATTTGGGAATTGAAGCTTCCTTACTTGTGCAATTTAGACTTTAGGTAAGAGTTTTAGTCTTTGACCATGTAATGTAGTTGATTAATGTAGAAAACAAGTGAATTAGGTGAATTCGTGTAGGAATTGAGCTAGAATTGAGGAAAGTTAAGTCATTCCATACATGCATGCATGCATATTTATAGCATATTGAAGTTGTTTTCAAAGATTTCCCCCATGGATGCTGTAATCCTAGCATGAGTTGAAGAATTCATAACATTTCTCATCAATGGACCTCATTTGATCATGTTTTAGAAGCCATGAACCCAAGTGAACACATGCATGTCATGTTCATATCATGTTCTTACATTTCAAGTTGAATTTTTGCATGTTTGACATACTTTTGGGCCGTGATTTCATGAAATAATCTTCAAATCATAATGATTTACAAGTTCTTAGATATTTTCCAAAATTTTGGCCCAAAAGATGAGTTTTGAAGTGTGGAATTCGAATTTGGAGCTTGGGAGTGCAATCTGAAAATTTCAGATTTTGCACTTCCGCTCGAGCGTGAGATTCTGCGCTCGAGCGACAACCTTTGTTTTTGCATTTCCGCTAGAGCGACCAGAAGTTCGCTCGAGCGTGAAATACATTCTCCCAGAAGTTTCATGTTTTTGCAGACCACTCGAGCGGCAAGAGTTGCGCTCGAGCGGGGACATGAGCCTCACGCTCAAGAGACCATCGACCGTCCGTCGGGCGTGAAAATCACATAATCAGCACTTTTTCAAAATTTGCAGAGCGCTCCAGCGTGGGAAGTTGCGCTCGAGCATTCTCTCACACATTGCATGTCTGCTCGAGCGGGAGAAGCTACGCTCGAGTAGGGACCCTGTTTTCAAAAAATTAGACCAAGTGTTTTCAAATGCATTTTTGCTTCCTCATTCTATCTTAGGCGTTCCTAGGCTATGATTAAGACTCAATAAGAGGTTAAGACCTAGAAACACACTAGGAATGAAATGAATAAAGTTAAGTGCCAACCGAGTGTGTGTTTCATTATGTGTTTCTGCTATGTATGTACAGGTCACGCGCATCAAGTTATTTGATTTGCCTGTTTTGTAAGTGGAGCCATCAGTGAGTAATAACTCTGTAAAGTTATGTTTAACTTTAATTATTTTCTGATGCTATGAAATGATCAGTTTTTTGAAATGCAATGTTTTGTATGAATGAATGATTGTCCAAATTTCTGTAAAGTATTCGTGGTATCCTTAGGACAAGGCCTTTGCCCGGGGGTAACAATACCATGCCTTTATAAGCAAGGCCTTTTCCCGGGGGTAACAATACTGTGGTTCAAGCAAGTTATAAGTTTCCCGGTACTGGAGGTTCCCAATGGAACTAACAAGCAAGTTAACGCTAATGGATGTACCATGTATAACGAAGTATGAACTCTGATTTCTGTATGAAGTTGAACAAGAGAATAAATATAAATCTGTTTCTGTTATGAATTCTAGTTTCCGATTCTGTTATGGACATCATTCATTAGAACCCTTTACTTTGTTATTATTCACTAGGCTCTAGCTCACTATTTATATTATGTACGTAGGTGAGCAGGCATGTGGCTAGGCACAGAGTTGAGGACCGGGTGTCTCAGTTTTTGTCAGCCACCCTTCTGTGCCTCCCAAGGAGGTTCCCTTTCGAGATGTCTAGTTTTGTAACTTTACTACAGTCGTTTTTGCTTGTTTGCTTATTTGTACACTGGGCTCAGTCCCCTTTTGGTTTCATCCTTATGAATGGATGATGCATGGTTAATGTATTTATGACGTTATATATATATACAAGTTCGTTTTGAAGTTTTTCGTCACATATATGTTAACACAGCTCTATGGACATTGTATATTCTCTATATTTGCTTCCGCAGCCCCTTACTATATATTGTTTTGTCAAAAGGCCTTTGGTAATCCACAGATTACTGGCCGGTTACGACACTAAACCTATAGGGACGGGTTTGGGTTGTGACAAAGTGGTATCAGAGCACGAGTTATACCGCACACACGTGTCCATAAGAGCTATAGGATGTCCTAGAAAGAATTAGGGACATTTCATCAACATGTGTGAATGTGTGATAATCTTTATACATGTGAGAACTGAATTTGAATCTGAATAATAAAAAAAAAAAAAAACAAGATTATTCCTATGTTTATTGTTACCTTGTCTCTCTATAGCAAAATGGAGAATGCAAGGGGAAATGATGTGAGTGAATCCTCCGAGGCCCGAATGAACATAATGGAACAGATGCTTGCGGCTTTGACTGAAGCCATGACGCAGCAATTAAGACAACAACCTTTACCTCCTCCACCTCCGCCAATACTAGTTGAACCGAACAATAGTGACATCATCAATTTGACTCAGAAATTTATGAAAATGAAACTGCCGACCTTCTTGGGTGGCATTGAACCATTGAAGGCAGAAACATGGTTGCTAGAAATGGAAAAGTTATTTGAAGTATTCCTTTGCTCCGCAACTCAGAAAGTACTCTTGGCTACCTATACTCTAAATGATGAAGCTCGGAGATGATGGCTGTTGGTCTGAAACAATAATGGGGACATGACATGGGCTCAATTTAACGAGATATTCTACAACAAATACTTTCCTCAATGCTTCAGAGACCGAAAAATGTCAGAATTCCAAGAACTCAAACAAGGCAGGATGTCAGTGGCCGAATATGAGGCCAAGTTTACTGAGTTAGCTCGTTTTGCCCCACACATGGTGGACACCGATTATAAGAAATCACGAAAGTTTGAGGGAGGACTAGACCTGGAAGTATTTGATCGAGTAGGTGTAGACACCCCATTTTTGACCGTCCTCAAGACTTGGACGTCACCGTTTGAACACTCGGTGATCATCCATGCTCGTGTTCGTTTTGAGTTCCCGAAGGTCTCGGCTGCGCGCCTTGCCTTAGGATCTCTCAACTTGACTGTTTTGTACTTGGTTGTGGACCAAGGACTTGTGGTTTTTGCACCTGAGGATAAGAGGATGGCTTTTTTGCCATTTCCTTAACCCACCGGCCATGACCTGAAGTCACCGGCCAAGTGTATTGGCCGACCAGCACTGTATTTGGTCGGCCGGCCGGCCATTTGTGTTGGTCGACCGGCCCCTTTTCTGGCCGAGCCCTTTTCTTTGCCTTTTTCAGGCATTGTGCATGCCAGCTGTGCCAGCTGGTGAGCACAAATCCTGCCCTCTATACACGTGTATGGAGGGATTTCATCCTTACACTTAGCTTCCTTTGGAAGCTTGGATTTGCATTGCCTATAAGAGGAGGGCCTCCCCTCCCTTTGCAGGGGTTGAATAATCTGAGATATAAGATATATATCCCTCTCTCTCTATATCTCCCTCTCTCTCTATATTTGTGTGTGTAGTAGTGTTCTAAAGGGCGCTTTTGTTCATATTTTTGCACTAAGGCACCTAGTATTACACCATACTTTGATTACTGAGGTTTTGAGGGGTTGATTTCAGAGTTTTTGAGTTGGTTTTGATCAGAAGGAAGTGCTGGAGTTGATGTTCTTGAAGTGTTCTTCAAAGGTGAGAACTACCCATTTTATTCCCCATTTTTCCTTGAGCTTTTAGCCTATCTTGCATGTTGTTTTAAGCTTAGTGTATAACTGATAAAAGTTCTGTATTTTCATGCTTAAGGTGTTTGTTTAAGGTTACTTTTAGGTTGGGGGTTGTCTACTCCCTCTTAGGCCTTGTTTGGCCTCTTTTTGTGACTTTCTTCTTGAGCTTTGGAACCCTTTTATTTCAACCTTCTCACCACTGAAATCCAGAGGATTTTCAATGGTGGAGAAGTGGTTTTGAGGTCTTGTATAGGGAAGGGACACACCCCTTTCCCTTTGTGACTCATTTGCTTGCATTTAGGGCTCATAAAGGTAGCATGTTTGCATAGCTTTATTTGGCTCCATTTCAGAGGGTATTTGTTGTTAGTTTATCATGTTAGACCTCTGTTTCATATTGGTTCGATGGCCTATTGTATGCAACATGCACTTGCTTTGTAATCCCCTCTATTGTCATAACATGTATCATGCATTTAGATCATCATGCTTGCGTGTTTTAGCTTGACTTCATGAAGCTTTTAGCCATGTTGTGACATGTTTAAGCTCTGTTTGGTGTTGATTTGGTCATGTTTGCCATGTTTTGTATGGCTACCATGTATTCTAGCTTGTTAGCTTTGAGTGTGTGAGTCATAAGCATGCTTTATTTGGGTTATTTCAGTGATTTGGAATCACTTATCATGCTATTTCAGTCCATGCCCCATGCTCGTATAGTTACATTTACCATCCTTTCAATGCCTTGAAGAGTTGTTCTTTTGTGCCTTAAAATAGGTCATTGTGCATGCCTCTTTGTTTAAGTCCTTGGGCTGCCATATCAGTGGGTTTTGGGGCTCCTTTTGGCACATTATAACTCTGATTTTCCTTGATTAAGTCATGCCATGCTTGGTTGTAATGGGTGTAGTGCAATTCCCTCTTTTGGCCTTGTGTACGCTTTGTTTTTGTACTCGCCTTTCTTAGCATGTTTTGGCCTTATTCCATGCATGCTCTAGCCTTATTTTGGTCTGCCCTAAGACTGTTTTAAGTCATCTTGGCTCTTTGGGGCTTGGTTGATATGGCCATGGTTTGAACCCCTTTGTTAGTCTTGAGTTTTGGGCTTTGTTGCATGTCTTACTTGCATGGCTTGGTTGATTTGGCATCATCCTTTACACATTTTCAGAGCTTGCCATGTTTGTGATTTGTCCATATATGTCTCTTCTTAATGTGCTTGAGAGTCGACTCTTTTCATGCCTAAGTGTTGGGCCTTCACATGTGCACGTTTGGATGTGTTTTGTCCATCATTTCTTGGCACTTTGGCTACTATTTTGGACACGGCTGAGGCCTATCCATCCTTAGTGTAAGTCCATCGATCATGTATTTATGTATTGTTGCAGGCTTGCCGCATTGTATGCTGTCGCATCCTTGTGGTTGGTATCATTGTTGCATGCCTATGACTTTGTGTACTTCCATATCTAGGTCGCATTGTAGTATTGCATACTTGTTGCATTGCCATGATGTTTGCATGTTAGGTTGCATCACATTGTATTTCACATACTCATGTTGCATTGTCTTACATTCCCATGTTGCATTGCATTGGTTACATGCTTTGCATTGTATATAGCATACATACATTGCATTATGTTTGGTTTGGGGTGTCAAACCAAACATGAGGAATGAGGGACGTTCATACTTGAAGTGACGAAACGCACCTCAATCCTCGGTCGCCGACACTCTTGATTCAACATGATAGAGTGATGTAGCATTCATTTGTTTTGTTGCATTCATTCATATTGATTTGCACCTTTGACACCTTTGGCCATCATGCATCGAAATGCGTAATCGGTGGCCCGAGGGTCGGGAGCCATACTCCCTTGAGTTCTTAATATGATAGGGAGGGTGGTCGTGCATGCATTTGGCTTGTAAATTCCATGCCATGCACTGTCTGTCCTCTGTTGCAGCAAAACCAGTGTTCTGCCGGAAGAAGAAATGGCCGGTCGGCCACTTTCAGTGCCGGCTGACTACCAATACCCAGCCGATGGCCCCATATTTGGTCGATGACCATCCTTCCATGGCCGGTAGCCCTGCCTCTTGGCCGGTGACCTCCCGCAATGCTCAGGGAGTGGTTCAGAAGCAACTTGGGATTTGTGCAGCTTTTCAGAGGCATGAAACAGCGCAAACAGAAGGCAACAGTTGGCATGGGCAACGGGTTTTCGAGCGAGGGCGAATTCGAGCATAGCATCATCCAATCATTTCGAGGCGGAGTTGCGGCGGCCTCTTTAATTTCACACTCAGATTGTTTTGTAATTAATTTATTAATTAATTAAGGGCTTTGTAATATTTAATTAGCTAGGGTAGTTGATTAATCATTCGGTCTGTATTATTAATTTGGACCCTCCATGAGAGGGTGAACTTTGTAATAAGTGTGTGTGTGTGTGATGCATGTCTTCCAACCCCACGTCTTTCTCCCTTTTTATTTACCAGCTTATGATGGTTAGTTTTAGGGCATGTTTCAATTAGCATCTATATGTTCGCATGAGTTGCATTCATTCATCTGTATTGCATGTATCAGGCTCGGGCGCATCATGCTAACTGCATTGTATTTCAATTCCAAGTTGAATACATGTGTCAATTGTTGCATCTCATATGCCATCTTAGAATAGCCGAGCCTATTATAGTTGCATTTTTGCATGTGTTGCATTAGCATTCTTAGCATAGTTAGGATTCATGCATGTTCTAATTAGCTCCCTTTTTGGCTCGGAGTACTCGGTAAGCGTTTATGCTTTAGCATCCTTACATGTGTGTGAGTAACTGCCATGATAGCATACTTACCATGAGGCTATGTGCTTATGTGATATAAATGCCTGAATGCCTATGGGTGAAGGTTGGGTTGCTTGAGTTGGAATAATTCGTCGAAACCCGTGTTTTAGCCTACTTGCGAGTAGCAAACTTCAATCCATTTTCAAAAACAAATGGATATGCGATGCTTTGTTCCAACTTAGGCAATCCAGTCTATACTTGTATGCTGTGTGCATCACATAGTAATTCTAGGCTAATAAATCGGAATAAGAACGCATATGTTTTCAAAAACAAGATATCATGTTTAGTAGTGGCCGATCTTTGATCGGGCGAGCGGGGGTGCTCATTGCATGACCTTCCCCAATCGTACCCAAGTTCCCGAGCCGAGGCAACTTTGGTGATGACGGATACGTGGCCTTAGGCACGAGTCAGGGTTTCCTAAATTCCCCCAAAATGAAATATTTAGGTGGCGACTCTGTATCTGGCAAAGCAGTCCATGTTTGGCACTTCTTTCTAAAAAAATCTATTTTTCAAAACGATTTGCTGGATTTGGACTCTTTGGTGATTTATCGGTCTCGCATTGCACTTTGCGGGATTAGATTCAGAACCGTGACATTGAGTCCGAACTGTAGTGAGCCCAATGAACTAAACGGGATTTTTCCCGAGACGTTCGGGCGCGTCTATAGTAGGCGTCTTGAAATTGCCTACTTATGCGGAAGTGGTTAATAGGGCATTGATGGCAAAGGCCATAATAGCAGCCAAGACACAAACTACAACTCCAACAACTGAATGAAGAGGCAAAAACGTCGGATTCAATTTCAAGAAAGGCCGATCATTTTCGAAGAAGCAAAATACTAGATCGTCAAGTAACTCAAGCCAAAGTAGTGGGTCTATGCCAGTTTGTCCAGAATGTGGAAGGAAACATAGGGGAATGTGCCATCGTGCATCTGGTGCTTGCTTTCGATACAGCAAGACGGGCCACATGATTAGGGATTGCCCGATGAGACTCGACACAATTACCCGTCCTGTTGCAAGTTCAGCTGGGTCTGTTCCTACACCAATAACTAATGTGATGGCCAATACTGGAGGAGAAACTTTGAGACAAGGCCAGGGTTTTGCATTAGTACCTGGGGATGTACAGAATGCTAAGTCAGTAGTATCAGGTACAATCTCTATCTGTGCTCAGAATGCCTATGTGCTTATTGATTCTGGTTCCACGTATTCATATGTGTTGTATGCTTTTTCTCAAAAATTAACTAGACCATTAGAACCTATGAACTGTTTACTATCTGTATCTACACTGTCTGGGGGTTCTATGATATGTGCTTATGTTTATCCGATATGTGATATTATGATTGGTGATATGACATTGTATGTTGATTTGTTACCTTTGAGCATTGATCATTTCGATTGTATTCTGGGCATGGACTGGTTGACTAAATACTGTGCCACCATTAACTGTGCAAGTAAATCTGTTGTGTTTAGACCACCTGGTATGCCTGAATTTATTTTTACTGGGAATGGGGTAGTTCCCTCACCATACTTGATTTTACTTATGAAAGCTAGAAAATTACTGAGAAGAGGTTGTCGGGGTTACTTATGTTGTGTGCTAACTGTATCTTCGGATAGTACCAGTGTGGAAACTATTCCTGTGGTTTGTGACTTTCCTGATGTGTTTCCTAATGACCTACTGGGGGACCTAATTGATAAGGAAATTAAGTTTACAATTGATACAGTACCTGGAACACAACCTATTTCCAAAACTCCCTATAGAATGTCAACTTTTGAATTGAAAGAGTTGAAAGTTCAACTCCAAGAACTCTTGGACAAGAAATTTATCCGCCTAAGCACATCACCTTAGGGTGCTCTAGTCTTATTTGTAAAGAAGAAGGATGGGTCTTTGAGGTTATGTATAGACTATCGTGAATTGAATAAAGTAACCATGAAGAACAAATACCCACTACCCCGAATAGATGACCTGTTTGACCAACTCTAGAGGGGCCAAGTATTTTCTAAAATTGACCTCAGATCCGAGTACCACCAATTGAAAGTTAAGGCAGAAGATGTAGAGAAAATTGCATTTAGGAGTAGATATGGGCACTATGAGTTTTTGGTAATGCTGTTTGGAGTGACTAATGCACCTGCTATCTTCATGGACCTTATGAACAAGGTATTTAAACCATATTTGGATGAGTTTGTTGTTGTGTTTATTGATGATATTTTGATTTACTTTAAAAGCAGGGAAGAACATGAGAACCATTTCCGAACTGCTTTACAGATTTTGATAGAAAAGAAGTTGTATGCAAAATTGTGTAAATGCGAATTCTGGCTTGACAATGTAGCATTTTTGTGACATGTAATTAACAAAGACAGTGTCTATAGACACCCCATTTTTGACCGTCCTCAAGACTTGGACGTCATCGTTTGAACACTCGATGATTATCCATGCTCGTGTTCGTTTTGAGTTTCTGAAGGTCTCGGCTGTGCGCCTTGCCTTGGAGCCTTCCAACTTGTCTGTTTTGTGCTTGGTTGTGGACCAAGAGCTTGTGGTTTTGTTTCTGAGGGAAGGAGGTGGCCTGTTGGCCAGCCCTACAACCCATCAGCCAGGCCCTGTGCCCATCGGCCATGCCCTCTTTCCATCGGCCATAAGTGGTGGCCGGTCGGCACCTTTAATGGCCGGTCGGCCATACCTTTTGGCCGAGGCCCTTTTCTTTGCTTTTTCAGATATTTTGTTGCCAGCTGTGACAGCTGGTGAGCATAGATTGCATCCTCTATACACGTGTATAGAGGGATTGAACCAAGCCTCTAGCTTGTTCAACAAGCTTGAGACTTGGATTTCTATAAGAGGGGTGGTCCCTCTCCCTTTCCAGAGGTTCTAAAAATTTGCATTAGATCAAATATATATCTCTCTCTCTCAAGAACTCTCTCTCTCTCTCTATATATATATATATATATTGCTTGAAAGTGAGTGTTCTTCACACATTTTGCCTACAACCCTTAGCCAAACCTCTTGACCTTGGAGCTGAGATTCCATAGGACTTGTTTTAGAATCCTAAGGTTGGTTTTGGCTCAGAAAAGCTGCTGGTTTTGCTGTTCTTCAAAGGTGAGTCCCATATCTTCTTTTAAGCTTTGTTTTGCTTAAGTACTTAGCCATCTTTGCATGTTTCTTTTGGCTTAACTTTCAACTGCAAAAAGTTTCATTTTCTAGTGCTTAAAGTGTTTGTTTAGGCCTCTTTGGTGTTGGGGGTGGTCTACCCCCTTTTATGCCTTATTTTGCCTTGTTTTGAGCCATCTCTTTAGGCCTTCGAGATCATCTTCTCTTGGCCTTTTAGCCATTGAAATCTAGTGGGTTTTCAGTGGTAGAAAGTGTGTTTTGAGGCCCCAAATAGGTAGGGGTTGTCCCCCCTCCCTTTTCTCTTGTGTGCTTGTGTTGATGGCTCACCAAGTTAGCATGTTTTTTCTACCTCCTTGAGGCTCCATCTTAGTATGTCTTAGGCCTTATTTTAGCATGGCATAACACTATTTTGGGTTGGTTTGGTTACTTCTTGCATGCTTCTTGCACTTGTAGTGCAATTCCACTCACTAGCCTAACATGCATCATGCTTTGGACCATCATTCTAGCATGTTTTTGGCTTCACTCCAGCAAGCTTTTACTCATGTTTTTCCATGCTTAAGCTCTATTTTAAGTTGTTTTGGTCATGTACGCCTTGCTTTGTATAGCCATAGTTCAATCTTGCTCACTAGCTTTGAGTTTCCAAGCCACTAGCATGCATTGCTTGGGCTATTTGCATGATTTAGCATCATTTGATACATGATTTCAGTGCATGTAGTGTGGTCATACTCTCCCATGCTTCACTCTTTCAATGCTTTTGGAGGGTTGTGCTTTATGCCTTAAACATGAGCCAATATGTATGCCATCTTGCCTAAGCTTTTGGGCTATGTGTTTTGGGTCTTATTTTTCCATGATACAACTCTGTTTTTGGTTGGTTAGAGCATCCCTCATTTGCTTCTTACACTTGTAGTGTAATCATGCTCATTGGCCTCGTATGCTTGGTGTTTTGGCTTACCATGCTAGCTTGTTTTGGCCCATACATGTTTTGGCATTGTTTTGACCTATATTGGGACTGTTTTGAGTCATCTTGGCCCTTTGGGGCTTGCTTGATATGGCTATGGTGCAAGTACCTTTGCTAGCCTTAAGCTTGGAGCCTTCTAGCATGCCTTATTTGTCATATGTGCATGTTTTGGCATCATTTGGAATGATATTTCAGAGCATATAGTGTTGTCACACTTCCATGTTTTTCACTCTTTAATTGTGTTTGAGAGTTGAGCATTGTGCCTTGTTTGTGTCCTAACATGTATACATGTTTATTTAGTCCATTGAGCTTCATTTCCAACATGCTTAGGCCTTTGTTTTGGCATGCATGAGGTCTATTTGGAGCTGGTTTGGTCCATTGGGCATTGTATTACATAGCCCTTGTGTTGTGTCCTTCACTAGTTTCAATGCTTAAGGGCTCTAACTTGCTATGCTTATGTTATTTGCATGTTGTTTGGAATGTTGTTACATTGCATTGTGTTTGGATTGAACGTTAATCCAAACACGAGAAACGAGGAACGTTTCATACTTAAAGTGATGAAACGTGCCTCATTTCTCGGTCGCTGACCCTCTTGATCATGCATGATAGAGGTGGAGGCCCCTTATGTGTTATTTGTGCATTCATTGACATTGAAATTGTGCAAACTTGGTTTCTCGGCCATCGTGCATTGCGATGCTCGGTTGGTGGCCCGAGAGTCGAGCACCGCACTCTCTTGAGCTTGAGAAATGATAGGGAGGGTGGTTGTGCACACATACCTTGCAAATACACTACCATGCCTCTGTTTGTGCTCTGTTGCAGCAAAAGGAGAAATTGCAGGAAGCAGTGGGCCGACCGGCCACCAAGTCTGCCGATCGGCTATCAGAAGTGGCTGATGGCCATCCCTCTCAGCCAACCATCCCTCAGTATGTTTTTAAGGTGGGTCAGAAGCATCTTGGAAGTTGGCACAATTTTCAGAAGTCTAAAAGAGTGCAAACAGAGGCATCATGAGGCACGGTAGTGGATTTCCGAGCACAGCCGACCGAGCATGCATATCCCCCTCACTTCCGATGCCATTTGTTTAAATTGCTTAGCTAAACTAGTTCATTAGCTTAGTTATTTTGTAATTAATTAGTTAATGTGTTAGCTAATTTAATTCATTATTGTAATTTCTTAATTAGCTTAGCATAGCTAGTTTTCAATTCGGTCATGTAATAATTAGTCTAATTAGATTATTAGATTAGTTATTTAGCTTAGCTTAGAGTAGCTTAGCTTTCATTCGGACCCTCCGTCGAGAGGGCGTAATGTTGTAATAAGTGTGCGTGTGTGTGTGTATGTCTTCCAACCCCACGTCTTTCTCCCTTTTACTTATCCGCTTTCAGTGGTTAGATTAGGGCATATTTCAATTAGCATACTTATGCTTGCATGCGTGCATCATTCATTTTGTCTTGCATGCACCGGGTTCGGCGCATCATACAAACTGCATTGTATTTCAATACCAATTTGAATACATGTTATCAAGTTGCATTCATATGCCATTCTAGGTAGCCGAGCCTATCTTAGTTGCATTTTTTGCATGTGTTGCATTAGGCATCTTAACATAAGCTAGGATCATGCATGATTTCTAACATAGCTTTTGTTTTGGCTCGGAGTACAACTGTGAGTGTTTATGCTTTAGCATCCTTGCATGCGTGTAAGTGTTGCCATGTTTAGCATGCTTGCCATGAGGCTATGTGCTTAACTGCTCTAACTGCTTGAATGCCTGTGGATGAAGGCTTCATTACTTGAATTGGAACAATTCATCAAAATGTGCGTTTTAAGCCCACTTGGAGTGGCAAATCATGTTTTTCTAAGCCTACTTGAGGGTGGCAAATCCGCATCTTAGCCTACTTGAGGGTGGCAAATCCACATCTTAGCCTACTTGCGAGTAGCACTTCCAGACCATTTTCACGAACAAGCATGAGATGTTTTGTTCCAAGTTGAGTGATTTAGTCTATGCTTGTATGCTGTGCGCATCACATAGTAATTCTAGATTAATAATCGGAATGAGAACGCATGTGTTTTCAAAAACAACATATCATGTTAGTAGAGGCCGATCCTTTGATCGGGGCGAGCGGGGGTGCTCATTGCATGACCTTCCCCTCTCGTACCTAAGTTTCCAAGCCGAGGCAACTTTGGTGATGACGGACACGTGGCCTTAGGCACGAGTCAGGGGTTTCCTAAATTTCCCCAAAAAACAAAATATTTAGGTAGCGACTTTGAAATCTGGCAAAGCAGTCCATGTTTGGTGCTTTTTGATTAAAATCGATTTTCCAAAATGATTTGCCGGATTTGGACTCTTTGGTGATTTATCAGTCTTACATTGTACTTTGTGAGATTAGATTCAGAACCGTGACAGGAGTCCGAACTGTAGTAGCTAAGAACTACAATTTGCGCACTCTCTAAAAGGGGGGCGCGCGGAGGAAGTTTGGGTGGTCTACAGTGTCTCTGTTGACCCTCAGAAAATTGAAGCCATTGTGGATTGACCGAGACCAACAAATGTGTCAGAAGTTAGAAGTTTTCGGGGACTTACATGTTACTATAGAAGATTTGTGAAAGACTTCTCAAAACTTGCTATGCCATTGACCCAATTAACCTAGAAAAATGTCTCATTTGATTAAAATGACCAAAGAAAGTCTGCCTTCCAAGAGTTGAAGACCAGATTAGTGACTGCATCGATTTTGACTCTGCCTAATGGTACTGATGGGTTTCAGATTTACAATGATGCATCCTACAAAGGCTTGGGGTGTGTCTTAATGCAAAATGGAAAAGTGATTGCTTATGCCTCTCGACAACTCCATCCTTATAAAAGAAACTATCCAACCCATGACATTGAATTAGCCGCTGTGATTTTTGCTTTAAAAATTTGGCACCATTATCTGTATGGAATGACTTGTGAAATATACACAGATCATAAAAGCCTCAAATATTTCTTCACCCAAAAAGAATTGAACATAAGACAGAGAAGGTGGTTAGAGTTAATTAAAGACTATGATTTACAGATTTTGTACCATCCAGGAAAAGCTAATACTGTGGTAGATGCCTTGAGCCAAAAGTCAATGGGAAATTTGTCATGTTTGCTCACCGGTCAGAAAAAACTGCTATGTGATTTAGAAAAGAGTGAGATTGAAGTTGTATTGCGAGAACAAGGTGGAATTTTAGCTGCTATCTCCACCCAGCCTACAATCATTGAAGAAATTAGAGAGAAACAACTGCAAAATGAATTCTTGAAAAGGATTGTGAGTGAATTTGACTCAAAAACCAAGGTCCGGGTTTGTACATGAGAACAATGCGTTGAAATTTCAGAATCGCCTCTGTGTGCCGAATTGTTTAGATTTAAGGAAACACATCATGACTGAAGCTCACAACTCAAAATTTGCCATGCATCTGAGGAATACAAAGATGTATCATGATTTGAAACAAAATTTCTTGTGGCCTGGGATGAAAAAGTGTATTGCAGATTTTGTGGCCTGATGTTTGCATTGCCAACAAGTCAAAGCTGAACATCAACAACCTGCTGGTTTGTTACAGCTGCTTCTAATACCGGAATGGAAATGGAAGCACATTACCATGGACTTCATTGTGGGATTGCCTCGCTCCTCTCGAGGTATGGATTCTATCTGGGTCATTGTTGATCGTTTAACTAAGTCTGCCCATTTTCTGCCTGTTAAAACTATTTATAATGCGGACAAGCTAGCTAATATTGTATGTGGATGAAATTGTGAGTTTACATGGTGTACCAGTATCTATTGTATCTGACAGAGATTTGAAGTTTACATCAAGATTCTGGCAAAGTTTACAACAGGCTTTGGGAACTGAACTGTGATTGAGTAGTGCCTACCATCCACAGACAGACGGCCAAATCCGAAAGAACCAATCAAACTTTAGAAGATATACTGTGGATGTGTGTGTTAGACTTCCAAGGGAATTGAGAGACTTATCTTCCTTTAACCGAGTTTGTATACAATAACAACTACCATTCAAGTATCAGTACGGCTCCTTACGACGCATTGTATGGTAGAAAATGCCGATTTCTGATCTGTTGGATTGAGGTAGGTGATAGACCGTTGTTGTGACCAGAACTTGTGCAAGAAACAACTAAGAAGGTGAAATTGATTCAACAATGCTTAAGAACTGCTTAGAGCCGTCAAAAGAGTTATGCGGATGTTTGAAGAAGAGACAGGGAGTATGAAGTTGGTGATCACGTATTTATCAAAGTAACTTCAATGAAAGGACAAATGCGGTTTGGTGTTAAAGGCAAGTTAGCACCGAGGTATGTTGGGCCATATGAGGTTCTGGAGAAAATCAACTCGGTGACGTATCGGGTAGCCTTACCGCTAGTCATGGAGCATATGCATAATGTCTTCCATGTCTGAATGTTACGGGATTACTTACGAGATCCGCACCATGTTATCGAGCTGACACATATACTTTTAAAGAATGACTACATGTACGAAGAAAGACCAATACATATTGTGAACCGCCAAATTAAAAAGCTAAGGAACAAGGAAATACCGTTGGTAAAAGTTGATTGGAAAAACCATGGAGGGACTTATGCAACTTGGGAAATGGAGGAAGATATGATGAGAAGATACCCTGAATTGTTTCCTTTGAATCTAGTGTTCATTCAAAATGAAAGTAACTCGAGTTTGGAGGACCAAACTCTTTAAGGGGGGAAGGCTGTAACAACCTTGACCCATGATTAGCGTTAATCCATGCTTAGTTATACCTAATAAGTAATTAAAGTGAAATGTTGCATCATGTGTTGCCTTATATGTGTTTATATCTGTTTAACCGTAGAAAAATCTGTTCATGATTCTGTTTCGGTTTGCGAATTGAAGGCCTTATTGGCATCCAATTCAGAAATTGACTTAATTTATGTGTTATTTGGAATTTTTAGAACATTATAGTAGGTTTAATTAAAATTCGATTCGGAACGATTAAATTAGATTAATTTAATGCCCACTTAATTAGCCTTAATTAATTATCATTAAGTAAGCCTATATAACGCTTCTTATGTGCCTTCACTCTTTATTTTTCTTCATTTCAACACATTTGAGCTCACACACACAAGCAAAATGTGGGTGAGAGAGAGATAGAAGAAAATTGAGATCAAAAGTTAGGAAATGAGAGAATTACTAGGCATTATTGGAGATTTGTAAAGAATTTGGAAATTGAAGCTTCCTCACTTGCGCAATTTAAACTCTAGGTAAGAGTTTTAGTCTTTGACCTTGTAATATAGTTGATTAATGCATGAAAACAAGTGAATTAGGTGAATTCATGAAGGAATTGAACTAGAATTGAAGAAAGTTAAGTCATTCCATACATGCATGCATATTTATAGCATATTGAAGTTGTTTTCAAAAATTTCCCCCATGCATGTTGTAATTCTAGCATGAGTTGAAGAATTCATACCATTTCTTATCAATGGATCTCATTTGATCATGTTTTAGAAGCCATGAACCCAAGTGAACACATGCATGTCATGTTCATATCATGTTCTTACATTTCAAGTTGATTTTTTGCATGTTTGACATACTTTTGGGCCTTGATTTCATGAAATGATCTTCAAATCATAATGTTTTACAAGTTCTTAGACAATCTGGAAATTCCAGATTCTGCACTTCTGCTTGAGTGTGAGATTCTGCGCTCGAGCGGCAACCTTTGTTTTTGTATTTCCGCTCGAGCGACCAGAAGTTTGCTCGAGCGTGAAATACATGTTTCTAGAAGTTTCATGTTTTTGCAGACTGCTCGAGCGGCAAGAGTTGCGCTCGAGCGGGGACATGAGCCTCACACTCGAGCGACCATCGAGGGTTCGTCGGGCGTGAAAATCACGTAACCACTACTTTTTCAAAATTTGCAGAGCAGTCCAGCGTGGGAAGTTGCGCTCGAGCGTCCCCTCACACATTGCATGTCCGCTCGAGCAAGGGAAGCTACGCTCGAGCGGGGACCCTGTTTTCAGAAAATTTGACCAAGTGTTTTCAAATGTATTTTTGCATCGTCATTCCATCCTAGGTATTCTTAGGCCATGATTAAGACTCAATAAGAGGTTAAGACCTAAAAACACACTAGGAATGAAATGAAAGAAGTTAAGTGCCAATCGAGTGTGTGTTTCATTATGTGTTTCTGCTATGTACGTATAGGTCACGGACCTCAAGTTATTTGATTTGCCTGTTCTGTAAGTGGAGCCATCAGTGAGTAATAACTCCGTAAAGTTATGTTTAACTTTAATTATTTTCTGATGCTATGAAATGATCAGTTTCTGAAATGCAATGTTTTGTATGAATGAATGATTGTCCAAATTTTGTAAAGTATTCGTGGCGTCCTTAGCACAAGACCCTTGCCCGGGGGTAACAATACCATGCCTTTATAAGCAAGGCCCTTGCCCGGGGGTAACAATACTAAGGTTCAAGCAAGTTACAAGTTTCCCGGTACCAGAGGTTCCCAATGGAACTAACAAGCAAGTTAACACTAATGGATGTACCATGTATAACGAAGCATGAACTCTGATTTCTGTATAAAGTTGAACAAGAGAATAAATATAAATCTATTTCTGTTTGAATTCTAGTTTCCGATTCTGTTATGGACATCATTCATTAGAACCATTTACTTTGTTATTATTCACTGGGCTCTAACTCACTATTTATATTATGTATGTAGGTGAGCAGGCACGTGGCTAGGCACAGAGTTGAGGACCGG